>JAUMHI010000057.1:9115902-9171139 GCA_032359435.1 Enteromius unitaeniatus | reverse complement strand
ACTATTTAAAAGCAAAATAACAGGTCTTTGAGGGTCAGAAATCTGGCTGATAAGCAAGTGATCAAATACTTATTTGATATAGTAATTCCCATATAAATTGTAAAAAAAAAATCATACAACGTGATTTCTGGATTTTTAGATTCTTTTTAGATTCTCACAGTGGAAATGCACCTACTGTATGCTGAAAATTGTAGACCCCTCCATGATTTCTAAGTAAGAGAACTTGCAAAACCTGTGAGGGTGATCAAACACTTATTGACCTCACTGTATATATATATATATATATATATATATACTGCCCTCCAAAAGTTTGGAAACACCAAAGGTAATGGATGATATCAGCATAATTCCTTATATATATTTTTTTGGTGCAAATACTGCACATTAAAGTCACTTGACATTATCATTGAAGACCAGCAATAATAATTTTCATTTTGATTACATAATAATACCAATACATACATGTCAAATTTGAGCTACTGTGAGAGGAACTGGACATGACGTCCGTCACTGGGATTTAAATAAATAGTATAAATTTGTACAAATGAGGTCGTACAAATTTGTATGAATTAGCACAATTTTGCCACTTCATACATTACGAATACATATGAATTGGTGGTGAGACTGTGTTGGTATTTTCGAGGTGGCTGACTAAGTACAGTAAATTTCACGCATTGTCATAAATTTAATGTATTATTTTTAGTAATACAATTATTACACAAATAATAATAATTAAATTAATGCTGTCAGAAGATTAACTGTGATTAATCACATCTAAAATAAGTTTTTGTTTATAGATGAGTATGAACTATTTATATTTATTATGTATATATAAATACAAGATTGGAGCAATGATCCTAACTATGGGGGTTTCACTCTAAAAAAGTCTGTAATCACTGACCTCTGGGAGCCTGATAACACTGCATACTCTGATATCAATTTATGTTACTTCATCAAATGTTGAGGTGGCTGGTGACCGCAAGTTTGTGCGTGTCTGTCTTGGGAACGCTGTCATCAGGGATCTAGGAGAGAGGTTACAGGATGTGCCAATTGCATTTGGTAGGGTAATGAGACTGAGGCCAGCGCTGTGAGGAAGAAACACAGAAGACATCAAACGGCGTTACAGCCTCTTCTCGTCACATGTATCTTTACCCACTCCATGTCTGTACTGTACCTCCACCTCTCTCAGCAGGTGAATAATGGCCACCCATGAATATTACATCACTCCTTTTCATCAGAGGATATTCCAATCCAGACAGTGTCAGACAACTGTATCCGGCGGAGAAGTGGAAGAGGAAGCAAACATGTCTACAAGCTGTAGCCTATTTACAATATATGATTTAAACAAAAACAACAAAAACACTACCTCCAACTTTCAATTCTAAATTCTGATTGGGCAATCCATGCTTTAAAGGCCCGTTCACATCAGAGTTGAGAATAGCACAATATAGTTCTAAGAATTTTTCTCAATATTAGAGAATAGCAGCGTCACTTCCAGCACGATTTTTTTTCAGCTGATGAACAAAACAAACATTGATAGCCAATCAGAATCAATCCTGTTATCACAAGCTCAATTATTTAAATTATTTAAAGCACTTGCGCTTATAATAAAAAGACAATATCTTTATAGCTATCGTTCTTCGTTTGCGCTAAACTGATTTTACCAAGTGCAAGAAGTCTCTGGGTCAACATCTTTGAACATCTTTGTTGACCCTGGGACAACACTGTAATTAACCAATCAGATTTGAAGAACACACAGTTCACAGTTTTTGTGAAGTTTAGGCTTACAAAGTGTTTGGTGCTTGTACATCAGTGTCAGTCATCTATCATTTCCTCTGATTTTAAGCATTACTTATGAGTAAGGTTAGGTTTAGGTGTAGAGATATGGTCAAGACGATATTTTTGCAATGAAATGTTGACCTAGCGACACATCGAACTCGGCAAAATCAGGACATCCTTGGTGTGAGCAGGGCTTTAATAGAAATATTATTGATTGGTCAGTAAAATGTTTAAGCAAATGTTATTGATAAAAACAATAATTTGGGGGAAACCTCTTGTGGTTCATTTTATTCCCGATGCTTTTGTTTCTGTACACATGGAAAGAATAATGAACAGGACACGGTAAAGGAAGACACGGTAATGTAGCACTGACAAATGTGTTTCACACCTCCAAAAGTTTGATGACAGGAAAAAAGGGTATTTTTAAATGCTATGGTCTTAATATTTGACCTAGAAACAGCAAATGTGCATCACGCTTCTTAAATCATCCCTTACACCATTCCACCCTCATCCAGTGCTGCAGTCACACAGACGTGCTTGCATGCCATAATTGGAACACACACGTAAAGCAGTGCCCCAGGACTGCTGGAGGGAGTGTAGCTCTTTGAGTTAGTGTTCACGTTCATGACGCCCGTGGCTTATGAGTGGGATGAGACTGACAGCTGCTGTTTGTTACACAGCCACAAAGGACAAAAAACTGGGGTGTAATTGCTGGTGTTGCCACCACAGCCATGTTTAAACTCGCTTCATACTGTTGTAAAACCAGTTTTAAAGATGCTTAGGTTGTTCTTAATTATACCATTGCCACAGCTTTTATACAATACGTGTCCATGACTTTCATTTCCTTGTAATTATATATCTGCTGTATAAAAAATTATATCCTTATGGCTGCATTTAAATTTTACACACAGCACATATACATAAGTGTGAGAGTGTGTGTGAGAGAGTATATATATACACACACACACACACACACGTGCATGTTTTGCATGTTTAAATTCGAGCTTTCTGGGACAAGTAAAAAATGTAAATAAAAAAAATTAAGTAAAATAATTATATTTACACACATATTTACAAAATAACAGTTTTTATAATAACGTACAATTTAAAACGTTTATGAAAGTTTTACATATAATTTAATATTTAATATAATTTACAATAATTTATAATTTATAATGTACACTTTAATAACTAATTTAATAACAACTAATTTAACTAATTTAATTGAATAATTGTATGATTTGTATTACTATACAATGAACTATGCAGAACTTTTTCAAATTCCAACAATATGAAAGGGGAAAAAATTAAACATAGGTTTTGAAAAGACAGGCGTCTTACAGATACTGGTTTGATGTGAAGCAATGTCATCTTATCTATGAATTCAATTTATCTGCACAGCAGGGGTTTGGAGATATGTAACAATGCAAGGACGCTCCTGTGAAAAGACCACAACACTTTTCAATTCAGACTGACACTGTGTTTTTGAAGAGCACCATATGTTATGCAAGGCCATATTATTGTATTGATTTGTACTGCTGTCATAATAGCAGTCTATTACAAAAAATTGACGCTTACAGCCTGCATTTATAAATGGCTATAAAGGTCAGACTCTTAAAAATAAAAAACAGGATGACATTTGTACTGTAGGTGTATCTGTTCAAGCACATCTGCATATAATCCATAAAGCATAGAAAAGAGCATTTAAATGTGTGTTCAAGATAGCATTTATTTATTGAATGGGTAGTTGCAATATGGATTGTAATTATTAGCTTTTAGAATTGCAAGAGAATTGTGGTCTACGAGCTGCATTTATTTCAATGTATTTTAAGATAATATGCTGGTTTGTTTGCAGAGGGCTGCTTTTGGCTCACACTCATCTCACCTACTTCTCTGCTTTGACTGCACTGATGGAGCCAATAGAAAGCTCAAGCTGCTCTGTGCCCAGTAAGCTGCCTTTGCTATTGTTAGCTTATACAGATTACTGCAAGCCTTCTTATTGTGCGATGAAGCAAACAGCCAATAGAGGAAAAAAAGAATGTTGAATATGAACCGTATGCAGGACTTTTCTATTGTGTGTAATTTCACTGCATATCTGTTTAAACACTGAAATTTAGGGCTCCATTCAGATATTTCAAATGAGAAATGTAAAGAAGAACACACTGAGAATGTGCTGCCAAGTCTGTGGTTTTCCTGCGAAATTGGGCAACTTTAACGCTCTGATTCCATGTCTGTGTGTTGAAGCGACCCCAATATCATGATATTTAGTGCCTGGTATGCGACTTTTATCTGGGGGACCCTGCCAATAAAACATATCCCAGGAATCCCACCTAAAAAGTTATTGGGTAAAATGTGTGCTAGTTTTGAGTAGCAACGGGCGGGTTTTCCTGAGAAAACCTGGAAACCCTGGTTCTTACAGAAATTAGTTTTGCAAAATGTATCTTCCTACTAATATGATAAATAAAAATATATAAGCTTAATATATATACGGTTCCTGATAAAAGTCTTTGTCGCATATCTATTTTGTAGAAACACCTTCTATTAACCTGACTTGTAATAAATCAGTTGGTGTTAGAAATATCTCATATAAAAAACTAAAACCCTCCTAAATGATGCTTAATGCATTGAAATGAATTAGTTTCACTGAAAAAAGATTTATAGTTTAATCAAGACAGAAAGGTCAAATTTTGGCAAGACAAAGGTTTTGTCGCCTGTACAGCAATTGAACAAATTTACTGCAAATACAAAAATGTGTCAGCAAATTAAATAGTGGTGCTGTGAGATCTAAATTTAATATCTTGTATGACTTCCATGAGCTTGAAGGACTGCATCCATGCGGTTTGGCAAAGATTCATGCAATTTATTGATGAAGTCATCAGGAATAGCAAAGAAAGCAGTCTTGCATGCCTCCCAGAATGCATCAATATTCTTTGGTTTCGTCTTCCATGCTTCCTCTTTCATCCTACCCCACACAAGCTCAATGATGTTCATGTCTGGTGACTGGGCTGGCCAATACTGGAGCATCTTGATCTTCTTCGCCTTGAGGAACTTTGATGTGGAGAATCCAATCTTCCTGCTGAAGAATTTGGCCTCTTTTATGGTTGGGAATATAAAAGGTAGCTAAGATGTTTTGGTATTTCAGACTATTGATGCTGCCATTCACCCTGGAAATCTCTCGCACACCCCCATACTGGATGTAAACCCGGACCATGATTTTTCCGCCACCAAACTTCACTGTTTTCTGGGTGAATCTCAGATCCATGCGGGCTCCAGTAGGTCTCCTGCAATATTTGCGGTGACTGTGGTGTAATTCAACAGAAGATCCATCTGAAAAATCCATCTTTTTAGCAGGCTGTCTGCCTTGGCAAACGCCACACGTTTTGACAATTGTCTTTTGTTTAGTGCTGGATTCTGGGAACTGACTCGATCATGGAGGCCATTTCGAGACAGGATCCAAACTGTTCTGGTTGACACAGGGACTTCAGGTGACCAGGTCTCGTGGAGCTCTGCTGCAGTGGAAAATGGGCTGGCCTTGGAGTTTCGAGCCAACAAATGTCCTCTCGAGCAGTTGTCTTGTGGGGTCTGCCTAACCTGGGCTTGTCAAAAATGTCTCCAGTCTCTTCAAATCTTTTTTTTATCCTCTGTGCTTGAGACTGTGCTGAGACACATTGAAGGTGTCTGCCACATCAGCAGTGGATCTGGCCTTCAACCTTTTGATAATCAACACTTTAGTCTCAGGGTGAATCTATTCTTTTTTTTTTTTTTTTTAAACAGATTTGAGAAATTTTTATGCTCAACCTATAACACAAATTCAAGATGGGATGACCTGTTTTCCAAATAATGAAGAAAACTTCAATCATTTATTGCAATAAATTCTTTAAGGATAAACCTTTCACGAAGAAGCGTCCCATTATTGACTTCATTGAAATTTGATGCCACTAATGGTGCAGAAATAATACACTGCAGTTTTAAAATGTGAGAAATGTTTAACATGCTAAAATGATTTTTTTCCTTTTGTGTCTGCTAATAAAAAAAACGCATAATGAAACAAGCATGTTGAAACACGTCTAAAACAAATCACAATCATTTATTTACAATATATTAAACTGTAATGCAAAATTATTACTTATCAAGTGGTCATTTATTCAATAAAGAAAATAAACATTAGCTATTTTGAAAGCTAGAATGAATCATACAGATATTTATATATTTTTATATTAATGTGTACAGCCAGCAAACGTTATGCATCTTGTTGCCACGTGTTTTAATTTGGCAGAGACATCATAAACTGCTCATTTTTTCATATTAGTCAATATCGACTGCATAGAAAAGAGGATAAAGTGGTTGACCTTTGCAGAGGGTCTATAAAACCAGGTAAAATACACACGCGGTCTCCCTTTAAAAACCAAAGAGAAGCAATGACATCCTTTTCATTGCTAGTTCATACGCTGTTGCTTTATATTTTGGCAGCTTTGCTCAATCCATCAATGCTAGATCATAAATACTACAATGAAAGCAGAACAACAAAACAACAGAAGGCAACAATGGAAATCGGAGGGGTGTGTGTCCGTATGGGTTCAAGTGAGTCTCAAAGTCATTAGGTAAGGCCAAAAATACTGATGAATCCAATGTGACGACATGCAGCAGGGAAGCTGGGATTTCACAGTATCGGTTCTGTCAAACGTTTCCATCTCGTGCTTCTGGTTGCATCACGTCAGAGCAAAAAGCAACTTTGAAGCTGTTTATCCAGTATCGGTGGAGTTGGATGATAAATTACCACAATGCCCCATATAGCCAGGATCATGGGCATTCCCTTGGGAAAGCCAGACAACTATGATAAACAAAAAATTAAAGCCTGAGAACATCAAAAACAACCACAACAACAAAAACAAAAGTGTGGGAATAAACCGCCGAGCCATATAATGTCTACAATGAGCAAGCACTTAGTAAATTCAGTCAAAACAGATTGAGACAGGTGTATTACAGGAAAAATAAACGGTTTGAGAGTCCAGACTTGAACATCCTTGAAATGCTGCTGCCGCCTTGTTGACCTGATCATTGACCTGATCGCTTCTTCCTCTCCACATAAAACATCAAAACAAAATGAAGACCAAGAGGAGAAATGCACTTCCTCTCTTCCTCAAGCAAAAAACATGAATCCTTCACTATATGAAAGCGAAGATGGAGAGGAAGGTGGTCTAAAATGAATCCCTCCTCAACTCAAGTCAAAAACGAAAACTAATTGCTCACATACCTATAACTAAGCAGCTGTTTTTTTTGGTGATACAATATTTTCTTTGCCTTTTTCCTCTTTTCTTTTAAATTTAGCACAACAGAAAAATGTCACGTTTACAGAATGCCATGTATCTTTGGCTCAGGCCTGACCACGCAAGAGGCTGTAGCGTGTTGCCTCGAGCAATATCCATTACCGAATCCTGACCGGAGTACGAATGCAAGCACAGCGTTTGGTAAAGTCACTGCTCATTTAGAAAGGAAGAGGAAGAACTTCAGAAGTAAAAGCACACAAGGAGTGCTGTGATTCATGATGCTGTACAGACCCTTTAAAGCTCTAAACACAAAGCACATGTGAAATCATAATACTAATAACAAGTCCAAGGAAATGAGGGGCATATCTTTGCCAGAGCGCGTCCCATCATGCTCCTCTCTCGCTGAAATCCTAGATGCGAGTTCAAGGAAGAAAATGATATTAAGTCCTCCTTTTTTGTGAACGTGAGTGCGTGTGAATGTGTGCGTGGGGGGGGCGGCTATGCGGGGGTCTCGCCATCGCTGTCGTTCAGGTAGCTGCTGCGTTTGTAGCGGGAGCGGTATGTGTTTCGGCCCGTGCCCCCTTCCTCTTTTTCTTCTTCCTCTTCTTCGTCAGATCTGTCAAGGCAGAAGCGTCTGCGACTGGAGGGTGGGCTGGAGGGGGAGATGGAGAAGCTTTGATTAGGATCAGCATGTGGAAAGACAGACCAAAGAGGATCAAATCTGAAGGAAATGTTGGGTTATTAAAATTCTGAATGTGGGGTAACAATATTTAATAGGCCCTATAATTCGGTTTCATCTTTTGGTGACGCAGAGATGGAGCTACACAAATCACATGCAAATCACATCACGTGCAGTGCTCTGAAAAATCACCTTGCTGGTCAAGCTGTACAAACACACAGCAAAAAAATTCCTTGAAAATATCCAAATATGTAAAGGCAAGTTAATGATTTTGTGTGTTACGGCTGGAAGTGTAAATGCCTGATATTAAAATGCTATACTATTTTGTCTAAATTAGTGTATTTATATTTATATATATGTGCGTGTGTATTTATTTTAGACTTAATAAATATACACAGTACATGCACATATAAACCAAAACCTTTATTTCGAATGTGATTAATCGTTTGACAGCACTAGTCTATATAAAAAGTTAATGTAAAAGCTAAAATTCAATAATTTTGAAAGCTACAAGTATATTTAAGCATCACAACATTATATAAAAGATTACACTTTTTTTGATTTGCTAAAGATTACATTTAACAGTGACAAATTGAAATATTACCATTTTATAACTTCAGTTACTAGAGTTTTTAACTTTAATGGGGGAAATTTGAACTAAATGGGGGAATTTACCATGAACAATTTAAGTGTTAGTTCATCCAAAAATGTAAATCCTGTTATTAAATACCCTCAAGACCTTCATTCATCCTTGTACACAAATTAAGATTTTTTTTAATGAAATCCGAGAGCTCTCTGACCCTGCAAAGACAGCAACATAACTGACACGTTCAAAGCCAGAAAAAGGTAGTAAGGACATTGTTAAAATAGTCCATGTGACATCAGAGGTTTAACCATAATTTCATAAAGCTACTTTTTGCATTTGATGGACTGATGTCACACATTTTAATGATGCCATTACTACCTTTCCAAGCCTTGAATGTGGTAGTTGCGTTGTTGTCTATGCAGAATCAGAAAGCTCAGATTCCATAAAAATATCTAAATTTGCATTCCGAAGATCCCAAGTCTTGTGTGTTTGCAATGACATGAAAATGAGTAATTAATGTCAGATTAACAATTTTTGGGTGTACTATTCCTTTAAATATCCAGTGCAATACTAAATACATAATATCATTAAACTAATAACTAATATATCTAATATCAGTACTGTAGTACTAGTATTGATTTAGGTGCCATCACAGTCAAGCCAGTACAGAGTCAAATACAAATAAAAAGCATTAAAAATCTATGATCCATTTTAAACAATTTGTAATATTCTTGATGTCTACTCATAATCTTATCAGTGAATTAACATATAAATTAACTGTGTCCTCTAATTATACAAAAGCGAACAGACCGATGTAAAAAAAGCATGAATACCTCACCCTTTTCCAAAAGTCAACGATAACTTTTCGTGTCAATGAGTCTTATCTTCCCTTTGTCATAACAATACAAACTTCAGGTTAATTGCTGGCAAGCAGTCCTAATCGATTTTCTGTTTAATTACGTCCAAGACCAAAGACGTTCAAACTGACTTTAGTAAGACTGTTATTTTGAGATACTAAATCACAAAAGACATAGTGAATGCTATGGAGCAGTGGTTCTCAACCAGGAGGCTTCAGAAAACTTTTAGGAGGCCCAAATAAGTCTTAAAATTATATAAATGTAGTTATTTATAGATATATTTAGAGCTACATACCAGCTTACATAGGAGGGCTTTAAAATAAAAAAGCCCTCCTTGAGAGGGTTGAGAACTACTGAAATGTGTGAGTAACAAAGTGAATCAACACAGTGCAAAGAAGAACTGAAAGTAGAGAGTGAAGTTATGGTAAAACGCTATGAATCAGACGGTACTGAGGTACTTGAGTATTAGTTTAACACCATGCTTGTTGCATTCCTTCACTCCACACCCGGTATCACCTACTGCCATCTTTAGTCACTGTCGGGCTTGTACAGGTACTTCATCATAAGATTGTCTACTTTCTTCTTCCTCTTCTTCTCCTCTTTCTTAGTCATTGGGGGAGCTCCTTCAGAGGGGTCTTCAGGCTCCAGCTCTCCCTCAGAGCTTGAGGCCTGCCTGCCAGGGGCTTTCTTGATACTGCTGGAGCTTCTGTAAGAAATAGTGGATGCTCCTGAACTGGAGTCCGACTCTGTGCTAGACTCAGACTCCGAGGATGAGGAGGAAGACGAAGACTCTTTCTTGGACTTCTTCTTGGACTTTTTACTCTTCTTCTTGGAGTTCTTCTTCTTGCGGTCATCGTCAGAGCTGTCTGATTCTGAGCTGTGGCTTCTCCTCTTCTTCTTCTTCTTGCTCTTGCCCTTCTTGCTTCGGCTGCTGCGGGTGCTGAGGCTGCTGCTGGAACGCATGAAGTCCACGGCTGAAGCAGAGCGACGTAAGCTGGAAGAGCGCCCACTGTCTCTGCCGATCCTGGAGCTGCTGATGCTCTTCCGGTCATCCTCCTCTTCCTCCTCCTTCCCTGGCTTATCTTTCTCCGCTTCAGAGTCTTCTAAGCTGGTGCGCTTGAACTTGATAGGTTTGAAGCTTAACACTTCATTGATAGCGGCTTCCAGGTCAGGGTCCAGGTAATTGCGGTGGCTGACAGGCTTGACGTCCGAGATGTCAGGCGGGCTAGAGTCGGTGGTCCGGGCTTGCGGAGGCATGGAGAAGCTTCGGCCGGAGGTGGAGTGAGGACTGTAAGCGCTGGAGCGAGCCTCGCTGAATGCTATGCTTCGGGCATCATCGTCCACATCAAATTCACTGAGGCGACAGCTGCGAGACAGTGACATGCGGGAGTCGGCGCGACTAATGCTTCCTGGGCTACGGCGACTCAGGCTGGGGCTGACGGGTGAACCGTATTCACTCTGGCGATCGTCAAGACGAGGCATGCTTCGTCGTCGGCTTACTGAACTCATGCGACTCACGCTGGAAATAGCTTCGTCATCTAGGTCCATTGTTGTACGGCAGGTGGAAACCCGACTCGGGGCTACAGAGGACACAACTGACTCCTTATCAAACTCAGACCAGCGGCTCTCCATGCCCTTCCTTGCCCAACTGGCCGCTTCTGAGTAGGCTTGAGAGATGACAGATCCACGATCATCAAGATCATCTCCCACCTTCCTCCAAGAGTTGACAGAATAGGAGTCATCCTCAGCTTCCTGCTTGGCTTTGTTCTTGCGGAAGGAGGAGAGATCCTGGGAATCAGATTGTTCTTTGAGGGTGTTGAGGAGTGAACTCTCATCTCCCTTACCTCCTATGGAGTCCTTAATGTTGGAGCGTTTCCTGTAGCTAAGGGAACTCATGACAGACAGAGGCCTGCTGGGTTCTAACTCTTTACCTTTGCCACTGTCTTTCCATTCTTTACCCTCTTCCCACACTTTTCCCTCCTTTCCGTCAACATTTACAGCAAATCTAGATGAAGGAGGGGCAGACGGGGTATGCAAAGAGTAGAAAGACAAACAGATGGAGGGAGGAGAGGATAGAGATGGAAATTAGAATGAGAAAATACAAGAATAAAAACTTAAAAGATGAGTGACACCCAAAGAGAGAAATAACAGTACAGGTGTATCCAAGCTGACAGGGTGGAATATAGATGAAAGTTTGATGTGACAGCAGGAAATACGAGGCACTTAAGGAAGACTCTTAAGCTGTGATTCAAAATCAATAGTTAATCCATAAGATCAGGTGTCTACATATAAATGTGGACATAAAGATCCTTTTAGGTGGACATCTTTGAGGTAATTGCATAAAAACTGATACTGACAAAGATTATAATTCCCTTTAGGGGATGATTTATGCTAGAAAATGTCAATAAAAAATTGCAGACTTTAATCTGTAGCCAACCTCTCACAAGACTGTACCTTACAGATTTGATTGAAATTACCAAAATGATTGAAATTATACCTCAAAATTTCTCAAGGTTTTAAAAAGGTGCAAAAACTTCAGGGGCCAAGCTTAAATCTTCTGGTAAAAAGAAAAAAAAAAGTCTGCCAGTGGGAAGACCTATTCATCTTCAGCAGAAAGGCACAGGTATGCTTGCCAACTGGCCAATGGGCATATCCATTAATCTGCCTGTGAAGCCGTTCCCTTTTATACAAGCCTCTGTTCTCAAGCTGCTGACAATGGGGAGAATAAGGTAGACAATACCAACAGAAAAATCCCTTAGCGTTAGCTGATTAGCTTTTCCAAATACCTTTTTTCTAGCTTCCTGCATTGACTTTAGGTTAAACCATTCTGTGGGGTAACAGGGGGAAATGAGGTTTCAGGACTGACCTTGAGCTCTTCAGACTACCATCATCTGACAGGTTCTTGGCAGAGCCCTTGTTTTTGGACAGCCATGACTTTACCCCATCAACGCGGTCCTCCACCTCAGAGTCGGTATCAGAGGCGCCCTCGCTGTGCAGAAAAAAGAGTGGGAATGTGAACAAAATGAACAAGCAGAATAACACTAACATAAGTACTGTTAGTAGGGGAACACAGGGAATTATGGTGGAGGCACAACAGTACGGATACATGCGCCCGAACTCTAGAAACCTTGAAAAGGCCTGTGTGTTAGTAAGTCCAACTCATAGTCCAACAACAGTATCCTGCAGCTAGCTGGCTTTGTTTAATGTGTGAAGCATCCAAAAGGGTGAGGTCAGTACAACTCCAAGCCAAACCAGAAGAAAGGAGAGCATTGAAAAGAGAAAAACCATTCAGACTGTAGCTTACCAGACAATAGCTATGCTCCAAAATCTAGCTGGCTGGCCGTGGAGGCAGCATTTTAAGGGATCATTACCATGCTCCTAATGTAAGGTGTACCTACTGTATTCAGGCTAACTAGCCACTGAAACGGCTAAATAAAAATACTGTGATGTATAGTTGAATAAAAACCGAATTAAGAATTATAGGTTGTACAAACCTAGTAAAAAAAAAAAAAAAAAAGGCCTTCAAGCTAATTTAGCCTTGGACTATCATGTTAAAGAATGGTATGAAGGAATGAGCCATCATGGGACTGCAATTAACTTGACTTACTATGCTAGCAATACCATGCATCTCTAGATACAAATGGGTTTTGTGGGGAAGTGTTGCACTGTCAATAAGAACAAGTAAACACAGGCTGAATGTCCCTGGGAGCAGATGCATTAGCACCTCACACAGAAAGCAGCGCTGTGAATCCCAGTTCTGTTTGCTCATTTCTCTGGACCAGATAAAACCATTGGATTTATGTTTGGCTGGATTTGCAAGTCAATGCTTCCCCACCTCTTTAGATTAGTCTTATCCTTCACTTATCACACAGCACACCGCACTGAATAACTATGAATCGCCCTTCAAGGACCTAGAGCACTAAAACGTCTCCATATATGCATAGACAGGGGACCTTTAAAGAAGATTTTGCTGGAACTAAGCCTTTTCTCACAATTTTGTTTCAATTTAAATTTTAAGTAATCATTGTTATTGTCCTCCAGCATCGTAGGAGTCAAATATCTCCTAATGAAATTATACTACATACAGTAGCTCATTATCCCAGGCCTAGAGAGAAGGTTAACTCTGAAGCAGCAGCTGCTTTTCTCTGACGTTAAGGTTCCGGTCTGCTTAGCTTTCCGTTTGTGGTATTATGCATATGAGAATATTATATATGCATGGACACATGAGATAGCGCAGATGTCGCTAAACACTAACTGTACGCTCACAGTCAGGGTGCTAGAGAGGGTCTAAATTAGAAGATCTGATATAAATAGTATCAGGACAAACAAATTTGTTGTCAAATGAGTAGCGCTCCGTCGATATGGGATGGCAACGTACGGGTGCCAGAGTGTGTATTTCTTCTAGAGCCCTTTTGGCTCTTGCGTAAGCCCTAGTGCCCTGGAGGTAAACCGAGGTGAGAACGTTGTGTGAATAAGCCTTGAGCTCTGCTAGCCGGCCCATCGCTAAACAGTGGGACAGCAGGGTCTTTGTAATGAAGCGCTAATGCAAAATGTCACACACAATTTATGTCCTTGACCATATACCATTAGTTAAGCTGCACCTAAGCCCAGGGGAACAAACAAACAACACACTGAGAGAGGAGAGACATTAATTGTCTGTGACAACATGCCTCCATTGGTTGTACATCTCTGTTACAGGCTATTACATTTATCATTAGCACCTACAGAACTCTCTAAACCCCTCTATTTTCTGTCTCTCTACTCTGTTTTCTCTCTCTATCCCCGCTTGCTCTTCAGCCCTGACTCTTAAAACAGGGAGAATTTGGACTTTTACATTGTGCAACAGTTTCTTGGCTTTGTCTCTGACTATTTTTTTTATTGTAAAACATGGCTACCATATGTCTAAACATACTGAGGGAAAAAGGAATAGTTCCTTAAAAAAAAAAAGCTATAATTATTAATTACCCTCATTTTATTCCAAAACTAACTGTTTTCTGTTTTTTTTTTTTTTTTTTTTGTATTTTTCAAACACAAACACAATGAATGAGAATTGGGGCATTAAGCTCAAATAATAATAAAAAAAAGAACAATAAAAGTGTCATGATAGTTAAAAATACAACTTGGGTACAATATTCTAGGCATTTTGAAATCATGATAGCTTTGTTTGATTAAGACAGAGCATGAACTACTACTATTTTATTATACATTTACAATGCTTTTGTGTGCTTTCTGAACATACTAATTAACTAAATTAACTAAACAATACATGAAATTAATGTCTAATTGCAAAAAAATTTGACTAATCACTTAATGATTCAATTAAATTGACTGAAGGCTGTTTTTGAATATTTATTAACAATATGAATGCCATTTCCCTTCATGCCAAATGCCTCTTTACATGCATGTCTGAGCTGTATCTAAACCAGGATTATCGTTAACTAAAACTAAAACTATGAAAAGCATTTTTGTTAATTTAAATATTGCTGAAATGAAATTGTATATTAAAAAAGTTAAAAAATAACCTAAATATAACAAAAAGACAAAAGCACATAACAAATTGTAATGAAATAAATGAAATTAAAGTGACCTGAAAATATGAATAAGCACTTCAGTAGTTAAAATATAACTGACACGCCATTTATGATCTGGTACTAGTTAGTCACCGAGTCACTGAATTTTCCTGGCAGTGACAACCAGAAAATCTTCATAAATATTTAAAATCATTCATGATACACTGTTAAGTTTTTTTTAATAATGTCACGGAGTAGAACAAAGGGGCAGAGGAACAAGGTTCCTAATTATATATCATTTTAAAATGTCCGTTCTTCTTATTTGTCATTTGTTATGCCCTGTCTATTTTCTCATTTGCTCTGGGAAAATCTGAATAATCAGTTATCTACTAATGTTCTCCACTAAGGTTTGCATTTAGCTAACAAACCTCTCAAAGCCTGTCTAATTTACAATAATGCAACAAGAACTCCACAATTAAATGAACAGGCCAGAAGGGTCAACATCCCCGCATGAACCCAAACAAACATTTCTGCAATGGCACATCCATCTAAAACCTGATCAGTAATGCACAGACTGGCCATTAGCTTTTAATACTTTCTCACATGATGTAATAAGTGGTGCTTAGAGCTTAAGGGTTTTTAAAACTGGAAAACGCTCTAAGTGGCATACAGTGCGGACCAAGGACTATTGACAGGGGAATTAAATGGCTCGACGCCAAGGGCTGGTACACTGTTGTAGGCCATTGCCAGATGAGTTGGGGGGCTATTTGTAGGACATTTGAGGGTTATTCATTATTTAGTCTTCATGGTTGAAAGATTGATGAAGAACACGCCTTCCTTTCCTGCCTTAAGAGGCTGCTAAGTCCCAAGAACAGAAGTGTGAATTATTCAAAGAAGCAAGAGAGAGAGAGAGAGAGAAAGAGAGGTAAAAGAAGGCCAAGAAGGAGGGAGCACAGATTAACTCCTAGCAGATGTTTGTACAAGGCCCTCCAGCATCCAACAAGTCTACATGTGGACCCTTCTGGCTCTCCAGTTAGACAGCCAGGGGACAGACAACGGTCTGGACCCTGCAGACCCATGCCTGCATTCAAAATGGTTCTTACCCGTCACTGGATGCCAGTCCCAATGGTGAAGCACAAGATATCCAAAAGTTCAACATTACAAAGCAGGGGTTGAGGGTAAGGGAATGGCCTCCGGGGAGGGTAACTGAGTAGGGAGCATGCTTGGCTGAGAAAAAGCATGCAGTTTGTAGTACGCATACATTATGTATGAGGCATCGTGCATAAAAAAGGAGAAAACCATGTTTGTGATGTTAGTTGTCATGCCCGGAAGTGTGATGCAGTATCAACATGATGCTTCTAGTCTGTTCCCGAATCGAAATGGAGATTTATAATACAGAATATTTTCGAATATATCTCGAAAATGACTGCATGTATACTGCATCATCTTCCTGTGAGGGCAAAGGAGAATTCAAATATGTTAACGTAAGTTCAAACGTTAACTCCTCACATCTTGTTCTTTCGTTTCTGATACTTAGTCACCATGTCTTGTAAACTGGAGGTGGAAGGGAAATGAGACACAAACATAAGAAAAACAAGAGGCAGAAATAAATGGGTTTCAAATGGAAAAATAAAGAACAATGGATGTAAGATAAAAATAAAATAAAAATAAGTCACAGTCTTTAAAAACACAGCTTGTGAATGAATATTCATCACGTCTACATATTGCTCAAGATGTTTACCCAGAATTCTAACCTTTGCTGATTTCTGTAATGCCTAAGAAGTATGAGTGTGGTGCTATTTTCTGTTATTTGGGTGACTGGAATTCTTCTACGCACATAAACGAGCAAATAAACACATCTCTGCGCAGTAAGGTGCAGGTCACTGAGAGAAGAGGAGCAGCGCAGAATGAGGCTGAACGGAGATGACTTCCATTGACTGATGAGGCCAAGTACATAAAAAAGGAGCTCCAAATTATGTGCTGTAGTTTTCGAGGCATAAATATTTAAGAGAGTGTGAATAAGAGATGACTGAGACTGGCTCGTTGATTGCAGTCTCCAAAAGCTCAGTGAACAGTGCATTCATCCAGATCTTCAGCGTCTTCTCTCTTTTTTTTATCTCTTTTTTACCCACTTATACACATGGAGAAGCTCTCTTGAGGTATGTATTAAATAAAGAGTCCTTAAAGCAGCAAGTGTTACCTGTTGATGAGATCTTCATTGTCATCGCTCTCCATCTCATCCTCGATAGCAGCCTGGAGGTCTCCGATCCTCTTGAAGGCCAGCTTGAGATCCGCCTGGAGACTCTGGTTGGCCGCTTCCAAACTCTCAATATCCATTTCCTGAAGAGACAGGGTTACATTTTGGTCTAACTAAGAGACACTCGTTTCTGCCTATTTTTGCATTTTGATTACTTTTGCTATGGTCATCTAACATTGATTTAAAGGTATTATTAAAACACAGTAACAATTTAAAAACACTTCCAAAGGTAGGTAATCTTTTATGAATCTTAAAGTGAACATATTTAACTGGTTTTAACTAAAATATCAAAAAGCTGGGGAAAAGAATAATATATATTTTAGTAAAAAAAACTTAAGTTACTAGTAGAATTACTAAAGTTGATGTAAAAATAAAAATATATTTAAACTAAATAGAAATATTAAAAAACAAACTTAAAAATATTTTGATATTTTAATTTTAATTTATATATTTTTTTTAAACCGAACGCATCTATCAAATGTATTAATTTGTGCATTTCTTCTATTATGTTCTATATCTGAATATATCAATTTCTTCATTCACCAGCCATGGTGGCCGTGGGCTAAAAAAAACGTTCATTTTTGACCCTGTTCCATGAGGTCAGACACCATTGTCGATGGACTCTGTTACCATTCATCCCAAAGGGCTTCAGGTCTGAAATTTATGAAGGGCAATCAATTTCTTTCTTACCACCAGATTTAGCAAAATATTTTTATGGGCCTCACATCATGCTGGAAGTGAAAAGAGCCCCGTTTCCAAAATGTTGCACACCATTTTTCAGTTCACTCAAAATTTTAAGTGCCGTTATTTATTTTCCTTATGTAATTTCCAACCTTGAATATAAAAGAAGATATTCTGAGAAAAAGTATTTTTTGTCCATACAATAGAAGTCAATAGGCTAACATGTTCCTAACATTCCTCAAAAATACCTTCTTTTATGCTTTGCAGAAGAAAGAAGTCAAGCCGGTTTGGAATGACATGAGGTTGAGTAAATAATCACAGAACTTAGTTTTTTGGGTGCACCATCCCTTCAAGACACTTCAGACTGAGAACGTCAGTGAAGCAGAACAGAAGCAGGCTTCTCACCAGTTCGTGTTTCTTGCGGCTAGCTTCCGCTTCCTTCTTGGCCAGTTCGGCCATCTCCTCCTTGACATCTCGGATCTGCCTTAGGAGACGCTTGTTCTGCTCTTTCTCTCGGTTCTCGCTGGCACTGCGCTGGTCTCGTTCCTCAGTCAACTTCTCAAGATTGTCTTTCAGCCTTGCTACAAGACTCTGCAAAAGACGCAATCATTTATTTAACACCATATACAGAGAAATAACATGCACCATCGCTTAAGTGTTTCTGGACCCACTGTGGTTGTTTACAAAATCCTGCAAGTCTAGCACTGAAATATGCAAGATTGTCAAGCTATCCGTGTGGTGTGAAACTCCAAATAACTTCCACAGCAACTTTTCTGTGATTTTTCACACCGAAGGTGGGCTGCGCTGGCATGCAAACAGAAAAATATCTACAGATTAGGAAAACAGACATTCTTTACAGCTTCGGATGGGCACGGTTTAAACAAGCTGCCTCTAGAGATAACATTGCCCAAGCCTGAACTGAGCTATACATCCAACATATCAGTAATAATAGCATTTTTAAATCGCTTCTGTTGACAGATTTTGCTGTGGGCGCAGTAGACATTTGTAATTTGTGCAGAGTGCCAATTGTAATTCTGCAGGTTAGTGGGAGCACCCAACAGAGATGAACGATAAAGAGGACTGGCTGTTGGAAAATGTCACTTAAGGAGAAAAAAAAACCATCAAACAAAACAAAACGCTGAAATAATGTGCATTAGAGGAAACATATTAATTACACTACTTTTGTACAATGCAAAAAACAATGACCTCCAGCAACATAAAATATCACGCATGAAATTAAATGTACATTTCCTCTTTAAAAGATAGACAGACTGGGTTGGAAAAAAATACACATTCAATTCAAAGCAACCTTTTTTGGTTAAACACTTTTAGTACAAGAGTTAACGTTATATAGTGTGGACCAACGGGGAAGGCCAGGTGGGTGTGTAGATTAATTTCAGTCTTATCTGACACTTCAATGCCTGCTCACTGACCTTTTGACGCTTCCAGCAGCCCACATAAAAAACATGCATCCTGCCAACTCACCTCCAAGCGTTTGACCTGTGTCTTCTCGAACTCCAGCTTGGTCTCTAGCTCACGGATTTTGGCCTCCTGCCGGCTGACCAGAGACTTGTCCACCATAGACTGCTCTTGGAACTCTAGCTGACTCTGCAGGGCTGTGAGCTGCCAAACACACACATATGGAGTGAGAATTCATACAAATACACTGAGAAAGGACAGCGATCTGTATTTCATGGAAATACTGAACATAACTATTACTTGCTGAGAAATGGCTCAAGAAGACAAAACCCTCACCACTATGGGGTGTCTTTACCAAGGCCTACCTGGTATATCAGCTTTTAAAACACTAAGTCTAATCCAGTTTAGACCTGAGTTGAGGTTCTGATACTTGCTCAATTACACAGGCCTCAAATGTATTATTCAAACCCCATCACTGAGCCATGTCTGCATATAACCACAGTCATTTTAAAAAGTTAACATATTCTGTGCTGGGAATTATAATTTTATCTGAGTACACAGTGGGCCAGATAGAGTTGTTGAGCAAATTACTCAACTTTGAGTTTGGTAAGGAAACAAACTGTTCCCTGGTGATAAAATGGCAAAGAGAGTGCAGAGAGTGAAAGTCTGATGCTGAGAGTGTAGAATCAAGAGGGGAAGACTGATTCTACAATTAAGGGGCTAAAAACTGAGAAAGGCAGAGACTAAGCCTATTACTAAAAAGTCAAATGCTGAGGGGCGGAGTCTGTTAATATAATTAAAGATTCAAATTCTGAGGGAGCTGAATCTAATTCTATCATTAAAGAGTCAGTGGTTGAGATAGAGTCTGAGCCAACCTTTAAAGAGTCAAATGCTAAGGGGGCGGGGTCTGATCAAATAACTAAAGATTCAAATACTGAGGGGGCGGAGTCTGTTCCCATAATTGTAGAATCAAATACTCAGGGGCGGGGTCTTTTTAATTTTTAAATTAAAAATTTAAATGCGGAGTCTGATTCTATCATTAATTAGTCAATTGTAAAAAGAGCTGGATTCTAAACCTACCATTAAAATTGACTGTACCAGCTTTGATACCAGCCTGGATTTCCTGCCCCTGGCTTCAACACTACAGGCCATGTTTTTTAATGCATCATATTAGATGATATACATATATTTATTGTGACACAAGTAGGAAAAGTTTGACTACTTAATGCGGTGGTGTTTGATCCTATCTTTGAAGAGTCAGATACTGAAATGGTTGGAATCTGATTCTATTATTAAAGAGTCGAATGGTGAGGAGCAGAGTTTGATTCACCATTAAAAAGAAAAATGCGAAGTGGGCGGAGTCTAATTACATAATTAAAGATTCAAACGCTGAGTAAGTGGAATCTGATCCTATTATTAAAGAGTCAATAGGTGTGTTCGACTTGCAGCGACTGATCTGTGTATCACATCAAAGTACCGCAAGAGTGATTATAAAGAACATATGAAACCAATCGGTTGCTGCAGCTCCGCTTCAAAGCAAACACACCTAATGTTGAAAGGGGAGGAGTGTGATCCTGTCATCAAATAGTCTAATAAAATTAGCTTACCTTAAAACAAAACAAAACAGAAGATGAATTGTGCTTAAGTCTACTTAGGATCCACTCTGAGAATGCAATGTTGACTGAATATGCATTTCTGTATGGATGCCAAAGTGAATTCACCTTCTCCTGGACGTCCTGTTTCTCCTTCATGGCCTCCTCCAGCTGGGCCTGCAAGTCACTGATCTGGGCCAGGTTCTGTGAGGACTGCACAAGAACACACCACAGAGAGGTCAGAGTCTTCTACACATCACAGAACAACCTGAACCTACAGTTCCCTTCAGATTTATCCATTTAAAGTGAACTGAAAGTCCTTTCTTATGCAATATAAATGATATATCTAATGGTGCACATTTTCTGTATGGGAAGTGGGAAAAGTGGGAAATATGCACTACTATCTTATGTTAATTTGGTGATATATCTTACAGCACACTGCAAACCATTTAGCTACTGACAGACAAGCAATCTTATGGTCGGTTAATGACATCTCAGAGAAAAATGTCAGCAATAAATGGCATGTTAACAGAAGCATGAGTGAAATGAAGCGGAGACAGTTAACTACAAGACTGTCTGAATGTCTCAAGTACGATTGCGACTATGTTTTAAAACCTGCACTGTGTTCCCATAAATGAACCATAGAGCTGGTGAAGTAAACCCAGGGGAATAAGGCTGTTCCAATAGAAAGGATCTGTTTACTTAGGGTCTGTGGAGACACATCACTCATCTCTACTTCGCTGCAATAGCAGCACGCTGCGTTTAAAACACTCTTAATGACAATCAACCCACACGCTCAAATACACGACAATCACTGTAGTGACACCTTCGCACTGGCACGAGCCACCAATCAAAAACAGAAATGCAAAGTGGTCCATCTGCACACACTAAATAATGCTGTCGATTTCATTTGCATGATGGAAACATGTTGCAGAGAAACAGCAATGAATCATACTGGAAAATGTCAAATACGCCGAAATAATGTAGCATGCAATATGCGCAGTGTCAAAAAATATATAATCGAAAAGGACAACACAATCGTGAATAAAAATGCTTTTTAGGCCTGTTTCACACTGCACTTCACATAGCTCTCTGCTTGCTGTGAATGCTGTAACCTGTGAAATATAGCTTTGTGAAACATTTGTAGTGTGCAACACGCCTTGCATGCATGCATGTGTGATCTTGGACAACATGAATACATTTTTTGTAATAAAAAACAAAAAACAAATAAACTTTTTGGACTGTGAGGGTGCAAAAAAAACAAATATTAAGAAAACTGCCTATATATAAATAAAAATTATGTTATTTAATTTTACAATAACATTTTATTCATAGTGAATTTTTAGGATACCAAAACGCACATACATGTACATGTAATCTGTGTGCAATGATGGCAGAGAGGGTCTGTATACCGATCTGACAGGCATGAGTGCCTGAGAGAGTTACCTGGGCAACAGCGGCTTTGTGTTTCTTCATCAGTTCGTTCATGTCCTCCTGATCCTCCTCCATCCGAGACTGCAGGTCATTCTTCTCCCTCTGCAATCGACTCAGCTGCTCCTCAAGCTACACGCAAATCAAACAATAGCATAAGACAAACACAAATATGACTGCAAACTGAAACCATGAGTAAATGTCTAAGAAAAAGAAAACAGTCAATCTGAATAAAATGCTTGATGTTTTGGTAGGTCCCAAGTTTATGCATCAGGAACAGATTGTATGCCAGAAAGTGTTTTTGGCAATTTTTATTGATACAGACAGCAGCAAATAGGCCAGAGACTCTGCATGTCAGGAACATACGCATCTAACCACTCCTTTAATTCCTTCAAGAAATCATTTTCCTGTCACCCCGTCACCAAACAGAAGCTTCTTGTATTGTATAAATCCCTGAGAACACAGCACCGTCTCCCAATTAGAGATGAACACTTCACTGCCTTCTGTGTCAAACAGTATCAGAGGTCTAATTCCATTCAGTAATAATTACCTAATCTCTGAGGAGTTTCTTTCAAATGTATTCATAAAAAGCAAAAAAAAAATAAAAATTAGCCGTTCCACATTACTTATGAATAACTGAGCATAAAAATAGGAAATGACATTATTTTGTAAAAAACATCCTCATGAAAGCAGTTTCTTTCACACTTTCAATCTCTTTAACAAATCAAGATAATGAATCAATGAATTACAATGAAAGGGGTGATATTGTGCACTTGTTAAAATATCCCTATTTTCACCATCTCTGATCAAAAACAAACTCCTACTGTTCTTTAAGAGGCCTAAAAGTAAATGACTTTGTTACTCCCACTAAATGTGAAAATCGCTTTTTAAAAAAGTTGTTTTGCATTTTGCAGGAAGCGCACATTAAATGTATTTAAAGTGACAGTAAATACATTATAATATTACTTATAATATAAAAAAATATATATATTTTAAATAAATGCTGTTCTTTTGACCTTTCTAACCTTGACCGTCAAAGAATATTGACAATGTATCATGTATTGCAAATATGTTAGGCAGCATAACTGTTTTTAACATTGAATCAAATTGTTATAATATTTTACAGTATTACTGTTTTACTGCATTTTTGATCAAATAAATTCAGCCTGGATTATCAAAAACACACAAAAAGGCTTCAAACCTTGAAACAGTATAAAACAGAATAAACTGAATTTGTTAATGTATTCAAATACTGGGGTTTCGCAATGATATGTATCGTGAAAAGCGCTATACAAATACATTTGAATTGAACTGAAAAATAGAAAAGAGAATGTAATAATATTTCACAATTGAACTTTTTTTTTAATCGAATAAATTGCGTCCAATAAAAAAGGTTTACAACCACACAAACCTCCAATTTCTGAACAGTAGTGTACATTTTTATGGCCATATAATAGTGTGCTTGTGGTAATGGCATTAATAATACGATGATTTCTCAATCACATTTTTTGTTTTCATAAACGGTACACATAGACTGCCCTTGCAGGATTGTGTCTACATAGAGAAATCTGAAAACTGGATTTTTATCAGTACTTTTAACACAACATGCTGCTAAAAGATATTCCCTATTGTCTGTACTGTTCTGTTTTACACCTTTAAATTCTGTCTGGCAGGTGATTTGTATCAAACCTATGTGCACCTTCAAATCCTCCAGTGGAAATCCATGAGCTCCCGAGGGGGAGGGTGTCAGACAGACCTGAAGCTAATCACACAGCGATCATGACCAGACCATTTATCATGGCCTTGCTAATCAATATGACAATATTTAGAAGAGAGACAGGTTTAGCAATACCCAGAAAAACGCTCTGCACCACAACAATGCTTCAGCCTGGCTGGGGCTTTATAGAAAATTAAAATGTTCACTGCACCCTTCTGTCAGAGTGTCTCTTGCTCCAGAGAGCTGAGCAAATATGACAGGCGGCGACGGCTATGAAAAAAAAAATAGAAAACAATATGGAGACAGCGTCAGGGGAACAGCATCTGCAGAATTTGGCTGCATCCGTCTCTCCTGATATCACTTCATAATACGCTACAGCGAGGACACAATTACACCATTTTCTCCACGCTGAAATAATACAGAATCAATGACAGAATTATTAAAGTGTAATACATTTCACGCAGATACATCCTGTTCAAATTAGAGCCGACATCGGGAACGTGCCATTACGGGCGGAAATCATTTCCCCACGGTTAATAATTGAAATGACGACCTGGCTGCCACCTATTGTGAATGAAGACAGGTGGTGTCCTTTGTCTCTGTGTGCGAGACGACTTTAATTTAAAAGAAGCAAAACACGACTTTTGTTCTTTTTCCAAGCATAGACAGACTTACCGCCTGCTTGGATTTAGATATGTCATCCATTTGGACATGGAGGTCCTCGATCTCCACTTCCATTGACTTTCGGGCTTTGACGGCAGCAGCACACGTAAACTCTGATTCCTCGAGCTGTGAAGAGCACAAACAGATAAATAAACTGTACGTTATATGATGTGTTAACTACAGTAGCCATGGGAAGAAGGGAAGAACAGACCTGGTTCCTGAGCTGAGCGATCTCTCTCTTGCTGGGAGCGTTGTTCTTCAGGTGATCCAGCATGATCTGGGCATCAGCCAGCAAGGCCTTTGTGCGCTTCAGGTCTTTCCTCAGACGCTTTTCTGCCTCCACATCTCTGTGGCTCACCTGAAAATTTGACACATCAGTTATATATAAATATTCCCTTTAAACACACATTTCTTTGAACAAAATGCAGAAACCTTTTACACAAATATTGTTCGTTAATATAGGAAATTTTTATATTTTATTTTTCAAAGTAGGTAAACGACAAAATGCACATTATTGACATGATTTGCTTTACTAGTCCTAAACCAGAACTTTGGGGATGATTTGAATTTAACCTACTAAATGTAAATGTAGTGCAGTATATGTAGTATATAGTGAGTTGAGTTTCTGTACCTGGTCTTGAGCGCTCATCAGCTTGGCCTCCAGGTCTCTTCTCTCTCGTAAGACCTTCTGCTTCTCTTCATACTCCTCCTCCAGCTGCACCTCCATTTGCTTGAGCTGCTCACACACACACACACACACACACACACAAGCATATTAACAGAACATCATGGAGGGCTTTGTGAAGTAGGTTTGCCCTGAAGAGTCAATCCAATTACATACCACTATTCCTGACATACAAACACATTCCTTAAATGTGTCTTTAGATGCTTCTGAGCACCTTCGAGTGTCAATCAAGGTTGTGAGAAAGAAGAGTAATTATGGGATGCACTGTACTGGCAGCTTGATTGGTTAAGTGGAGAGGAGGGAAAGGTGAACTATACGTGTGGAAAATAAAATAGCAGCCCCCATGAATTATACATCAAAACAAAACTCAATGAGTTCAGCTTATCTGCACCTACGCGGCAAAGACACTCCACAAATGTGAAAGCCGCTATCTGCAACAAGAGCTGCGCTGAACAACGCTGAATGGAAATTCTTATTCAACACATGGCCGAATGCGTCTTGTTTATTTATGTTGAACAGGAGTCGAAACGAGCTCTGCATAAGAACTGAACATCAGCAATTAAAATGTTATAAACTGAACTCACCTGAACTTCTAAAACTAGTTGCAGAGTATTCTGAGCATGTTTTAGTTAGCTGGTGACTCGTACATGTGTATGAGAGTGTATGCAAACAAACGGACGTGATTTATCAGTTTGACGGCACTAATAACAACAACAACACATAGTAATGCATTACTTAACACTGCAGTAAAATGTTTAACTTTACACTAATATTTACAGTAAAATAATATGAATATTATTTAATACACATTACCTCATATTAATATTAGTATAATACTGTAAATTACTACTACTACTATTATTACTGCTTTTTTTATCTACAAACAGCACAACAAATTAGTTTAACATGAAGACTGAAATGTAACAAATTATATACATTTATATTTTAATGCAAACATACAAGGAAGCTAGCATACCATAATGATCATCAACAGTTAGTGTTGTATAACAGCTGCTTGACTGTATCATACCTTCTTGCTGCAGGATTGTCTGATCTCCTCCACCTCGTCGTCTTTGCTCTCAATCTCTTTCGAATGCGTCTGTCTCAGTCTCTCCATCTCCATCTCCAGACGGAGCTTGGCCTGCAGGTCACAACATCAATAGCTCAGTGAATACAAATCCACACCTTCTGCATGCGTTGGAATCCAGCAGAACAGGCTCTATATGCATACAGATGCATATGCAAAACATCCCTGTCGCACAGGCCAATAAAATGCTTTGTAATTATTATTATAATGTATGCAGGCTGCGGATATTGACAGTTTCTTCATACCGACACATCAGCTGAATTTACATGAATTAGCATATTACGCATGACAGGTGAAAATTGTGTGCATGGAGAATGTGCATCATTTCAAGAAATAATACATTAAACATCAGGCAGCTCAGCACAATGTATATCCTTATTCTCATGACATGATGTACAGCTGGTTGGACTGTGGTGTGTGTGCATGGGTTTACTTCTTAGACAAAGTTTGAAAACAAAAAAAAGTTAGTGAAGATTAATCAATTTCTCTCCAAGATTAAAAAAAAAACGAGATAGTGTGTTCGATTACCTGCTCCAGCATTTGAATGGTTCCAGCCTGTTCATCGAGCTCTTCTTCTTGATCTTTGACCTTTGCCTCAAGGTCACGAAGCTGCTTTTTAACCTTGGCCAGTGACGCCTCGTCCTTTGTCTCCTGCGAGTTCAGATCTTGAAGCTCTGCCTCCATTTGCTCGAGCTTCAGATTGACAGCACATATCTCCAGATCCTTATCCTGAGAGAGCAGAGAAAAACTCATTTAGAACAACACAGTCTGCCTTCATCACACACAGACACAAGAACGTCACAGCCAAGAAAATCTGTAAGCGCGAGACAACAGAGAAGGGTGATATAAGAGAGGTTGGTGACCTCCAGTTGTTGTCTGAGGCTGAACACTTCACCGGTCAGCATGTCTTTCTCTCTGCTCAGTTTCTCCCGCTGACTCTTCTCTCTCTGCACCTCTTCTTGAGCCTGAGTCTGCTCGGAGTCAAACCTGCAGATATTACACAAACCATCAACTTTTTTTTTCATATATAAAAAGGAACAATTGGACAAAGGTGCTTTCCAGAGGCTTTACTTTCTCTGTTCCTATGTGGTGAAATAAGCAGCAATATTTCACCTGATCTGCTGAGACCAAATAAATCGCAAATAAATTCTACAATCATTAAACTAAAACCATGATAGGCTTTCATATAAGCCAGGTGTGCCCAACCCTGCTCCTGGCAATCAAACACACCTGAAGCAACCAATTATGTTTTTTAAGATTGCTTGAAAATTAAAGGCATGCGTGTTTGAATAGAATTGGAGCTAAACTTTGCCGGACAGTCGATCGCTAGGAGCACGGTTGGGCACCCCTGATATAAGCCTTATTTCATATAATACTAAATATGAAAAAATGATCTACCTAATTTTTCAGCACGGAAAGTAAGCCCACAGATGAGACTTCGAGTTCATGGAAAGACCATAAAATTTACATAGGGACACGCAAATTTTTACAGGAAGAAAAATGTGGATAAACAATTACAGTAACACTTTGCTAAAGACCCATTCCCCTTATAGTTACTGTTGCTATGTCCAACAAGCCATGGGGCTCTGTAAAAATACATCGCAGAGCAAAGGAGACACTGACACTGTGCCGACAGATAAGACAGAGCAGGTTACTTTTTAAGTCTCAGCTTTCAGATTTTGTATTTAGTTTAGTCTTTTTTTAAGAAATTTTACATTTTAAGAAATACCATTTTGTGGCTCATTGAAGAAACTAGACGTGAACTGTTAATATCTTCATTTTTACTAGTTATAGCATGAAATAAACATAAATGAACATCACAAGGTATCTTGTTTCGTGTATCTTGGAAAGACGTCAATACATAAAAGCTTTTATATTCAAGTCCATTGACTTAAATCTACTTTCCTGTCTGGTTTATCAGAATGGCAAACTTGCTGTTATGATTGGTCAGATCACCTGTCAATCAAACTCCTGGCAAATGTCCCAAACGTTTTTATTAGCATAAAATCACAGAGAACTTATCCTTTACTCGTTTATTTGTACTGTGGGACAAAATGATATTTGAGGAATTTTAGTAAGCAAAATTTTGAAAATTTTCACTTTTGTGCTTTACACTATTCTAACGTCTTTTTTTTCAGGGAACAAAGCAAATATTGGTTAACAAAGTAATAAAAACTTATAACTTATAATTAAAAATATAAACTTAACAGAAAAAAAGTGTTATTTTAGAAAGTTTTGTTAGGTATGACAGTACAGAAATAGTATCTATTTCCACCATTAATAAAAGTGAATTTCAGTTGCTGCCATTAAATTGTACTTGGTGTATATCATTATTAGTTCAGTATTTGTCCTCAAAAACCTGTATTAGATGACCACTAGTCGAAATATAAACAACAAAACTAATGCAAATTTCTTGAATAAGTATCTCTCTATTTACTATAATCAAAGCACAAGTTTAATGTGCCTGAAATACACAAAAAGATTAGACAAAAACATGATACAAAACAATAAAAAATAGCATACCTGCTTTTTCTTAAATAGCCAAACATAGCAGAGTGTTGAGAAACAAAAACTCATCTAAGCTTTACAGTATTGTGTGTGACGTGTGTGTCAGGAGGGGTATTAGGAAAAAGCACTCTGATTGGGTTAACTTGTAAGTGGGCAACAATGAGCAAGAAGGGGGGGCTGTGACGCTTTGGGGCAAATCTGTCCAATCTTTTCCTCTTTTTCTAGTTCACCCTTCTCTCCGAGGCCCTGTTATGATCCCGTAAATGAGCCTTACGCAACTCTGTGTTAATCCAAGCCCCACAGAGAGATGAAGGACCGCTCTCCTTGCCCTCCCCCATCTCTCCTACTGGCTAAATCTGCCGTCACCCTGAGCCTCGGGCCGATCATTTCATTTAGAGTGGACTTTCACACATCCCCTCCACAGCGACAGGCACAGCCTCTGCCTGTTTACTCAAGAGTCTAAAGAGGCTTAGCTGCGGCACCTTCTCACACCGCCATCACTTCTGCTCTGAGTAATGACAGTCTTACAGATTTCATTTTGAGATGCTATTGGTGGACTACTTTTCACACAGGGATGGAAACTATAACGTTTTTATATTTATTCTAATTCTATGAGAATAGAGATTTCTACAATAATTGCACAGAAAAATAATGTCGCTGGAATTTTTTTCAGCACATTTTTTCCATACATTGAAAGCCAATAAGAAACTTTAATAAAAATAAGAGACGGATTACCAGTTTGAAATGCGTTTTCTGTAAAATTTCTGTCAGAATTTGCAAGCAAATGGTCATCATAACATAAATGTACCCAGAGGAATCAAACTCAGCTGAGAGCTTGTGAATCAGAATCGATACCAAGCATTTTAGCAGAGTCTTGAAGAATCAAAATTGCTTGCTGCATCATGAATCATCCATTTCTTCGCTCTTGTTAGTAAATCTTTATCTAGTCTGACTCACTTGCGCTGTTTCTTCTCCAGGTCGTGGTTGCGGCTCTGCTGCCCCTCCAGGTGCAGTTTGGTGTCCTGCAGCTCAGCTGTCAGTCTCTGGCACTTCTTCTTCAGCTGCTGCGCCATGCGCTGCACCTCTTCATTGTCTGCCTGCAGGTCTGTCAGCTAAACACACAGTTTCTCAGTGAGTCTGTACAGGTGGATCTGTCCATCCAGTGTGTGTCTTGTCTAGATGTATGTGTTTTAGCTACTACATTCAAGCTGGAGACATTACATGCTGTTGTGTTGGACCACACTGACAATATGAGTCAAGTCTGAGTCTTTACGAAATGTTTGGTAGAATAAAGTCAGAAGGGATTGCTGGGAAGGGATACGGATTTCCACAACTAACTGAACATAATGATACAAAAAAACTAATATCTGATATCATGTGTGACCCTGGACCACAAAAAAACTATACTGAGATTTAAACATCATCTCAAAAGCTCAATAAATAAGCTTAACATAGATGTATGGTTTGTTAGGATAGGACACTATTTTGGCTGAGATGCAACTATTTGTATATCTGGAATAAGAAGGTGCATAAAAATCTAAATATTGAGAAAACTGCCTTTAAATTTGCCTTGTAGGCTATTGATACATAAAATATACCTGTGCTGATCAACTTAGACCTGTTTTTTGTGGTCCAGGATCACATATGAAATCTGTATTGTGTACTAGACCAGAGCTCTCAGCGTCTGAGTGTGAGAAAGTGTTATTTGTCGTCCTTACCTTTCTCTCCAGCTGCCTCTTGTTTTGCTGCTCCACCTCTAGTTTGTCATCAAACTCTTGCTGGAGTCTCTTCTTGGTAAACTCAATCTCTCTGATGGCTCTCTCATACTTGAGCCTCCATTCTCCTCCTAAAATCACAGTCAGTGATGATTATGCCCTCACAATTCATAGAGAGATGGCCTTGTGTGATTACTCAAATGCAAAAGGCTGTTATTTAATTAAATAAATATGCCGGTGCTTCAAAGCAAAGTGGCGGCACTCTTTTGTCTGCTGCACATAGTCCAAGTACTCCCTCTCAATAGATTCAGTGCACTTATAGTTTGTGGTGCAATTTGAGATGTCAGATGTCTGTCATAAAGCAGTTAAATCGTATTATTTGGAACCATAATTGCAATATGATTTTTCGAGATGAAACGCTGTGAGCCAGATAGTCCACGGTCATCTCCTAAAGAGAACAAATGTTTAAACTATGGACCTCTGCCAGAGATTTTTTCACTCCTATCATATTTATCATGGCTCATACAAAATCCCATTCTGTGAATTTAACAGATGTGTAACAAACTGGGAAAAATGCAAATATACACAACTTAATAAATCAAAGCCCTGAAACCTAGATATGAAAGGTGGCCAATCCACGTCACCAATAGAGAATGAAATTGCTGGAAAGGGAATAAATCAAATGTTCGTGGATTAGCTTTAAGCCTTAGAGATCAGCTGTGTGACACAGAGGTGAGAACAAGCCGTCACCGGTCTGACACATGCATTAAAATGAGCTCTGTTCATAACAGCTCTGATTCTAAGAACAGGAGTACGGAGTATGATCGCGGTCAGGCTTCCGTAGACAACAATATGAGAAGAAATAGGATGGACTGAGGAAGAAGACGTAAGATTAAGTGTGTTTATGTTGAGGAGAAAATAGAGATGTTAAAAATAACAAAAGCCACTTTCCAGGATTAGGGTGTAAAATAAGGCCTAAAGTAATTATTTCCCTTTTCATCAACTATAATAAAAGGAAGTGCTTAACCTTCAGAAAATATTGATCCTCAACCTAAGATAATTAAGGTAAATTGACAACGAAGCCAGAGAGTTACATTGTTTTACTTTATATAACATTTGAAAATTGTGCATTTTTTGTGTTACTATTAGGATGTATTAGTGTTGGGGAAAGTTACTTTTAAAAAGTAATGCATTACAATATTCTGTTACTCCCTAAAAAAGTAACTAATTATGGATTATATACTTTTTATGGAAAGTAATGCATTACGTTACTTTTGCATTACTTTTAAAATATTTTTTCATTTAAACTTTTTAATATAAGTTCTATTTATAGCAAATGTAAAAGCCCTTTCACACCAAAAAGAATCAAGTGTCAACTTCAGGCTGAAGAAACAGTAAATTCACATCTGTAAAGTAGAATACAGGAGAAGAAAGTTCAATAATCTTCAGCAATAGAAAAAAAAACAATAAAGCACAATAGTTCATCTCTGAAGTCATTTTTGCTTACGAGTATGGTTGTTCTGGATCTTCAGAGGTCAGCAGCAAAGACATTGATCAATAAAATGGGATTAGATATATTTGTGCAATTTAAAATTTAATTGTTGCAGGTTTGTGTCGTATTCGGAGTTGATTTTAATTAATTTTGATGAAGACTAAATTTCTTTTTTGAGAGCAAGATGAATCAATGCACATTCACATTTAGTCTAGAACTACACTCTATTCACACACAATTCCTCTCCCATCATGGTGTCAGGAGACTTGTCAGTCAATAAATAAGAAAACAAAGTAACTGGCGTTACTTTTTTTGAAAAAGTTACTTCGTTATATTATTCTAAAATTAAAAAGTATGCATTACTTTACTAGTTACTTGGAAAAAGTAATATTTTTACTTAACTCACATTACTTGTAATGCATTATCCCCAACACTGCCAACGCTAATAGACAAAATACACTAGCATTCAAATATCTACGGTTGATAAGTCTTTTTAGTGAGCATTAAGGTCTTTAAACACTAGTGTGAAATTCTCCTTCGCTTCTCCTGAACTTTTCACGATTTATATACTGCTTCCGAAAAGTTTTTGTATTTTCGAATCCTCAGCAAGTATTTTGATAGGAAAGGATGACAAATCAGACTCGGTGTGCAAGGACTTTTAGTCTCCAATTACCAACAATTTAAATTAACCTTTTTTATTTTTATTATATGCATATATTTTCAAATGTTCCTGTAATTTTTAAAAGCCATCACTCCAGTCTTTAGTGTTGCATGATTCTTCTGATATCGTTCTAATATGATTTTCTGCACTAGAAACATTTCTTATTGTGTAAATCCAGAATTCAGGAAACGCATTTAAAAATCTAAATATTTCTTACTTACTGACACTTTTGCGCTCCAAGAACAGGTTCGTGTTTTATATAAAATGGTTGTATCTAAAACAGGGTTTCAAATTTATATCATCACTTAGAAAGGTCTAGCTAGTTTGATGTTAAATGCTGGGCTGCAGTATTTCCTATAATTTGAGAAAAATATTTTTTGAAAAATAAGTGGTAAACAAGCTGAATAGTTAACCTCGATGAATGCAGCAAGCACTGTAATACTGGTAAAAATGGAAAAATCTAATAAATCATTTACTTCTTCACATCTAGATGCAGAATGGGTCTAGTCTATTCGGTATTACAACTCACCAAGTCAGACATGAACAAGGCTGCATTGTGCAACACAGTATTACTTTACAAACTGAATACACACTGGAGCAATAGTTGGATGGTAAATCTATTGAATTGTTGGATACACTCAAGAAGCTAAAAATCTGAGGTGGGCCCAAAAAAATTGATCTGATGGGTTTAAAAGTATCTTTTCACGCTAGGTTAATTTTATGTTAGATAGAGTTTTTGTATCTTACAGTTCTCAAAGCAAAACACTTGGAATTTTGTTTCTACTTCAAAAAAATAACGAGCAACCAAATCTTCCCTCTTCATGAAAAGTTCCAGACGCACAAGTATAAAGAAATGAAAAAGAGTGAGAGAGACAAGGAGAGAGAGAGCGTGCGTATGTTTGGTGTTTTCAGTGCCCCCTGGCATTTCCATATAAACAGCTTAATGAGGAGCAGCAGCTCTGATGCTACAGATTATTTTCTCATTTGTCTAGAGGTGCCACGCTGAAACGCTCAGCACACCTGAAGCTCTCCTCTTCACCAGAGAGTCATGGGCCGCCACACTCATGGAAATCCTCCCAGATAACCCTTCAATTCTGCCAAAACCATTCAGGAAGGTTGTGATAGTTTTTGCTCAAAGCTCAGCCATCATGAGGGAATTCCTCATGATACCTGTTTGATTCCAAACTTCATTTGTCCAGGAAATGACAACACAAACTCACCAGTGTCATCGTCATCCATTTCCCCGTTGAGCTCTGATGCCCGTATGAGTCGTGCCTCCATCACCTCCATCTCCATAGACTCCATCTGCTTCTTCATAGCATCAAACTTGGCCTGACATGCAAACACACACACACACAGACGCAGAGCACATCAGCTCTCTGTTCTGCAGGGAAATACTCAGACCATCTGCTCACACAGGCAACCTTGAGCCTAAGAGACATAAAAACACACACACACACACACACACACACTCCAAGCATCTCGCTCACACACACTACGTCTTTCACATTGATATTTAATATGAGACGACACAATTTGTATACGGCTCACGCTCTGCTGCATGAACTGCATTGTCTGTGCATTGGCAGAAAATATCTATTTCAGGCATGAGGAGATTTCCTCACAGAAAACCATCAAGTCACAACTCTGTTTCTGTTGGGAAGAGTGTGTGCGGTACCTGTAGATCCTTCATGTCTTTCTCTAGCCTCAGTCTGTCCGAGGTCTCGGACTCCAGCAGCTGCGAGGCGGATTCGCCCGTGTTGCGCTCATCTGCGAGTTCTGATGAGAGTTCTGTGATCTGAAACACACACTTAATGAGCGAACGTGAAGCGTGCGTCTACTAGGTGCGTCACACATGCTCTATGCAAACTTTAGAGTGTATGAGCTCACTTCACGCACATATGCAGCACTTCACATCTGTATCATCGCTCGCATTTTTCACACACAGATGATAGATTTTTGGTGTAATGTGGAGAGAGGGTGACGGCGTGAGGTCTGGTGTGTGTGTGTGTGTGTGTGTGTGTGTGAGAGAGAGTGTGTAAAGGTGTGATTTGGTACACATATGTACTACTGATTTATGTAGAGAAATAACCTGATATAGGAATCTTATTATGGATGCCTCATATTGGAAATGTAAATGTGGGGATGCATTACACTTTGACATCTAACTGGCAAAAAAAAAAAAATATTTGTCAAAATATGTTTTACATTATGCTTGATGTTATGCTAATAGACCCATCTCTGTTTATTATGCTGGTTGTATTAATTAAACAACCATATTGAGAAGAAAACAACATTTTAGTTGAATACCTTTAGCAGCTTTTACAGGCATTAATGTACATTTGTGTATTGTATCGCAGATTACTACGTTTTTTTACATGAAATTTCCTTTTGTTCCTATTGCGGAATGTCTGATATATATTTGAATACTTGACATTGTTGTAACCTTTTAATTCATTTTGTTTTTGTAATTCATGTTTTTCTTTTTCTTTTTTTTTTTATTAATTGCTTTAGTCAGTCTAGCTTGCTGTTTTTAAATCTGCTATACAAATAAAACTTGCTTGAATAATACATAATATAAAGCTATTATATGGAGAGTATACATTAAATGTAAACTATTTAATTATATTAAATATAATTTATATTATCAATGTTATAAAAAAATGTAAATTATATTATTAAAATATAAAATATTATCGTATAAATATTTTTATGTTTTCTAAATAATAAATCTAAATAATAACATGAAATTGCTGGTTATTTGTTAATATTTATATAACACATAATATTTATAAATAATTTATATAAATATTTATATTTAAATATTTATTATAAATATTTATGATATTTATATAACATTTATTAAATGTTAATTATTATAACTACATGCATTTTTTTTATGTCAACCCATTTCATTTGTTGATATTTATACTAATATGTAACTTCATAAATAAATAATTAAGTTCAACTAAATAATAAATAGTTCAGATTCAATTTAAAGTGAATTGAATTTCAGCACTAACCTTGCTTTCCAGTCGGTCACTATTGAGCCTTAACTCATTCCTCTCCTTCTCCACCTTCTCCAGCTTCAACTTGAGTAGCTGAATTTCCTCCTAAGATAGACAGGCAATCAAAGAAACACAATAAGCCAGTCAGAAAGATAGGATGACACAATTCAGCAGATATGTAAAAAAAAAGTGACCACAGACAGTCAGACATTCAGACACAATGACAGCCACTATATTTAGCCAAGTATAGAGATAGATGGGTGAGATAAATGAAAACGATAACAGAATGACAGACAGGCAGATACCCTGCCCTGTGTCTCTGCTGCCGCAAACCTCCTCCCACTTTTCTAAACTTTTCTTTTGCCAACTTGAGAGACCTGCAGGCTACAGCCAATCGGTTGCAGCTCTGAAGGCTGTTTGTAGAGAGGAGATAGTGACTGTGTTTGTTTTTAAAAGCAGACTGTTTGGAGGCAGTGTCAGCACCCGTCTGTCTCTCGCAGGAGCACGCCTGACTGCATGGCTACACAAGCACTCAGCGGGACGTGGCCCAGCGGACGAAACACGCACGCACGCGCACACACTCTGTGACATGCTAATGCACTCCCCCGCGGGAAGCAGAGTTGCTTTTGATCCAGCTAGCTACATAGGTAATGTATGCATACACACAGCCCTGCCACTCTCCTCACACACACACACACACACAACTCTACAAACACTCGGATTGAGGCAAAGCCGCAGAGACTATAATCAAAGAGACGGGTGCGACTGAGAGCTGCAGTTGAATTTGAGAGGGACCCCCACGGGCAGAGAAACCGAGAGGGGCACTAAAAGCCACACAGATGGGCTTTAAATTTAACTGTGCTATTGTCAAAAGGCAAAACCTGTACATGACATGCTTATTTAGAGCATCTGAAGTGGTTAGCGAGGATGACGGGCGCTTACGTCTTTGCCACGGATCTGTTCCTCTGTGAGCTGAACCTCGATGAGAGGACGGACAGTGGTGAAGAGCTTCCACCACGGCCAGCCTTTCACACCCCGGTTCTTCTTGATGTTTTTCTGGATGCAGCGGATTGCCAAGTCCTGGATCTGAAAAACAAAGACATTGTGTTTATGACTGCATGTTCTTCCTACTGCTGTGCTTGTGAGAAATTGTCAGGTCTTGTGCTTGTGAAGTACAGTGGTTCAAACCAATCAGAAGCCAGATGGACAATAGCAGGCCTGTGTTTAGAGGCCAGGGCCCCACAGTCAAAGAGCTTCCCTTCGGGAAACCAGCACTGAATGGACCTTTTCAGCTCCAGGATGTCCACAGTTCGGTGCGCAATAAGCTTGAGGGTGGGACTTTTGACTCTAGGGGTTCCTAAACGTAAGGAACCACCAAGAGAGGTACTGTATAACCCCAAGAGCAAGTAATAGGAGAGAGCATTATGAAAGAAATATGTATTTAACACTAAGTTTTAGTATTTCAGAAATTAATATCTCATAAAATGATCATTAATGTTCATGTTCATATTTCAAAAAACTTCATTATTTAATATAAGATTATTTTTTGTGAAATATTTTAAATATAATATTTAGAAAAAAATGGATGTAATATTTGAAAAACATAAAAATAATTATTTACTATGGATAGGCCAACTTAAGAATTTTATAGAAATATTTTTTATTAATTAATTATAAATATAATATTTAGAAAAAGTTTAAATGTAATATATAGAAAATAATTTAATACAATAATAAATAAATAAATTGTATTTTTTAAATAGCATTCATTGTAATTTTTTAGTCCTCACATTAGATAGGTCTACTTATCAATTTCAGAGAATTATTAAATTAAGTTTTATTTATTTAGGAAACATTTAAATGTAATATTAAAATATATATAAATATATATAATATGTATGTACATGTAATAACCAATTTTGAATAATTTGTTAATAAATCAAATTAATATCATAAAACTGCTAATTAATTCAAATTGAGAACTTATATTTTTCATATTTCTAATATTTCATGTAATATTAACACACAGTCAATCATCTCATACATCTCAGTGTGCAACCCACTTATTTCCACTCTAGACTCAGTTTGAAAAAACGCTGCACTGCTCCATCAAGTGGACATAAACATGGCTTACATACTAACACTCAGCAAAACATCCATTACTTTTGTTGATCGCAGACAAAATAAATGGAAAACAAACAGATTTTCTTCAATGGGGCCGTCAGAAGGCTATACAGAGGACTGATTCTGGAGTCGTACCAACTGTGTAGAAATGCAGCTCAAAGCAAAAGCCCCAAGCTCTTTTGAGTAATTCAATTAAACTTCAATACTACTTGGCAGTTGATTTAAACCCTGCATAAGATTTACATGCAGCAGGAACAGGGATGATTCAAATAATAGAGGATTATCTGGAAACCCAATTAGACAGGCCCAATTCAGCACATTAACGGGGCCGAGTCAGTGCACGTTGCGTTCAAGCCATGTCTAATTTGTCACGGCGAGAAAGCCTCGGCACAGAACAGAGGCGTCGCGTGGCCGACATATGCACTGCAGCTCATTTGCCACGCTTTGACCACAACAAATGCCACAAACAGCCATCTAAACAGCTTGTAAGAGTCGGAGAAATCAGGAAGAGCCTGCTAATTAAAATGGCGTCTGGAGGAAATTGTGCCTGTGAGCCTTGGGGCCTGGCAGGAGAGGATGGGACTCCAACAAAATCGACAGCAACCCTTCCAACAGGTGTGTGGTTTGAATCTGATTACGGATCAGCAGGTGGCATTCATCTGCACGTATGAACACGAGGACATTTGAGGGCACCTGTTCACACTTGGAGCGAAATCTTGTGTCTTTAGGCAATGAGTTAATTTGACACACGATTGGCATTCATGAAATTCCCAGCTCCCTCTAGTGTCATTTCGGCTGAACGTCAAAGAAACTTGGGGAGGAGCCGGCAAGCTTCAAAGAAGCCCACATGGAGTTGTTCTCCTTTCAGATGCCCCACACAGAGACAAACAGAAAGGAGAAGAGAGGAAAGACAGAGAAATCTGGAGGATTAGAACACACTCTAAAACTGGAGCAGAAGTCAAGGTGCTGAGATCCCTCCATTATCGATCTCAGAAAGAAACAAGCAAATGGATTTTGCATTGTGGCAACTGTGGTTTGCCACAGGAAGCCTGGTCCCACATGGCTGTCTCTAAGGGATCTGCCGTAACGATTCAACTCAACACTGCTTGTCTTGACATTAAATACATCCTACAAAACAGAAAAGGCTCCATCACACATTTATGTCTTTCCACTTCCACTTTCCATTCACTTTTTTAGATACTGAAGAGGATATGATACTGAGATTCAGCCTTTGTGGTGTCACATAACCAGATATTTAATCAGGATAATGCTTTAGTTTGCACATACGGAATGGAAGAGAGCATCTTACGACATTTTACATACCGTAGTTCATTTTGCTGAAGAATACTAAATTACTAATATGTACATTTTTACAAAAGTCTGGGGTCAGTACGATTTTGTTTATGTTTTTTTAAAAGTAGTATACTATAAGAATGCATTCAGTTGACAAGAAAATGCAGTGAAATATTATTATTATTAGCAATAACTGTATTCTATTGTAATTGTTTTTTTAATGTATTCCTATAACTGTAAAGCAGATTTTTCAGCAGCCATTACTCAAGTCTTTAGTTTCGTATGATCCTTTAAAAATATGCTAATTTGCTGCTCACGAAACATCAAATCTTGAATTTGACAAATAGAAAGTTCAAAAGACCAGCATTTATTTGAAATAGGAGTCTTTTATAAATGTATAAGCTCTTTACTGTTACGTTTGATCAACTGAATGCTTATAAATATAAAAATAAAAATTAAAGTACTACTTATTTCACAAACATTCAATCAATCACTTTTATTTCTATAGCGCTTTTCCTGGTTCTGGTTGATCTAATTAATGCAGCCTAACAATCTTTTAATGGATTTGATTAACAGATATGTATTAATGTGTTAAGTGTAAGCCAGAATAAAGAGATGTGACTGTACTCTTGATTTAAACTGACAGAGTGTGCCTGCCTCCCGAACAGTATTAGGTAAATTGTTCCAGAGTTTGGGTGCTAAATAGAAAAAAGATCTGCCATCCGCAGTAGATTTTGATATTCTAGGTATTACCAAATGGCCATAGTTTTGAGAACGCAGCAGACGTGGAGGACTATAATGTGATAAGAGCTCGCTCAAGTACTGAGGAGCTTGACCACTCAGGGCTTTATAAGTAATTAACAAGATTTTAAAATTAATACGATGTTTGTTAAGGAGCCAGTGCAGTGTTGACAGAACCAGGCTAATATGGTCATACTTCCTGGTTCTAGTAAGGACTCTAGCTGCTGCATTTTAAACCAGCTGTAGTCTATTTATAGAGCGTGCAGAACAACCACCCAATAAAGCATTACAATAGTCTAGCCTTGAGGTCATAAACGCATTAATTAACATTTCTGCATTTGAGGTTGAGAGCATAGGTCGCAATTTAGATATGTTCTTAAGATGGAAAAACACATTTTTACAGAAGCTAGAAACAAGGCTTTTAAATGAAAGATTGCTATCAAACAGCACACCTAGCTGATGAAGAAGAACTGACAGAGCAGCCATCAAGTGTTAGACAGTCTTCTAGATTTTCTAGACCTGTTTTTTTTTCAGAATTTAACAGTAAGAAGTTACCTGTCATCCAATTTTTTTATATCAGCTAAGCATTTCGTTAGTTTCTCAATTTGGTGTGTTTCACCTGGCTAAGAAGAAATATAGAGCTGAGTATCATCAGCATAATTGTGAAAGCTAAAACCATGTCTCCTGATAATATCTCCCAAGGGAAACATGTAAAGCATAAAAAGTAACAGCCCTAGTACTGAGCCTTGAGGTACTCCATATTGCACTTGTGATCAATATGATACATCTTGTGTTCCTTGACTTCCAGAGATTGCCTAAACCATTCAATCAGAAAAAGGAAGGGCTGGCATTTTTGCATGTAATATTTATTATATAGTCATTGACAAGTCCTTGAGCATCTGAGGATATGGCCCATCAGGAGTCTTTCTACAGCTACATCCCAGTACAAATCTCTAGACTGATCTCTCAGTCTAGCAAGAAGCAGGTTTCTGACATTTGCTTGACAAAAGATTTCTTTCTAAGGAAATAAATTCCTTTGGGGACAGGTTGCTGTGATTCAGAGGCATCCAGACAAGGTTCTTTGTTGGGACAATAATTTTACAGAAAGCATAACAGTGAACCCACCAGCAGGTGGAAAGCCACAGTACTTAAGTCATAAACTTTTACAAAGAAGAAGTAAACAAATCTAGAAGTGCACAGTCTTTTACGGAGTCAGCTACAAAGAGGCTCACCTACAAATCAATGTTACAAAAGACGCCCTACTAAACAAAAGAGGCAAAATACAGATCTAAATGCAATCATCGACGGTGCAAACAAGTGCAAATGAACTCATTCAAACTCCCTTTACTTACAGCAAAACATCCAGTCTTGTCTCCAGTCAAGAGCTCTGAGGTAAACTGAAAACAAAATCTTGCCAAAAAAAGCCTTCTTGGTTTGTGCACAACACTGAAAGAGGAAGTGGACGTTGTTGATGAAGCTGTACTGCCAAGACAGCTGACCACTGAGGGCCAACAGCAGCGTGAGGACTTACATCAAGCCCACCTCCTCCTTTCACACAAACATTACCAAGACAGGGACCCAGTCTTCCGACAGAGTCACAGGCAACTGTAGGACCGGCCCTCACATCCTAAGCCAATCCCACTGAGGGTTGCATGAGCGTGAAAGTGAGAAAGTGAGAATAGAGCACAAAGAATCAGAGACTGAAAGGAAAGCAGAACAAAATACAAGACGCCAGGGCTTAAACCCAAAAAGAGATGGAGTGTGTGGCAAAGCAAAAATTAATGAACAGAGAGGGGGCAGGCGTGAGTGCAGGGCACACAGAATCGATAGGCCTGTGATGGAGGGCAGTGGGGTAGGTGTCTTCTTCCCTGGAGATGCTCTGATTGAATGTTATCTGTCAGCCGAGGCCACAGCCAGAGGGATTTTCTCAAGACAGCAATGACATTCTGATGGACTCGGAAACAAACCTTATCACAAATGAACTCGATCACTGAGAGCTCAGACTGATACGCTCAAGCACAAAACCTTTCCACTTTGCTGGAACAAAAATGTCTTTAATGTTTCAGACAGTGTCAATTATTTAGATTACAAATTCCTTTTTATGAGCTAAGGAGGACTTACCTTCCTCTTCTTGAAGGCTTGTCGGGCCAAGTAGCCCCTGCACGCAGCCTGAAACAGGGTGATGTTGCGTCTGGTCTGGATATCTCTATGCTCCTCTAGCTTAACCAAAACACCTGCCCTGAAGAACACCTGCAAAAAGATGGATGGACACATTTGGTTAATGGTACAACGTTAATGAAATATTTAATATTAAATTCAGTTTGTTACATTTATTTTTGTTAATACAAATATTTATGCATATACAAGTTTATATAAATGTACTGTAAAAACAAACACTAATTGGAATAGTGTACTCAAATAAACACTATTCCAATTAGTGTTTTTTTTTTTAACAGTACATTCAAATACTTAAAACTTAATGTATAGGTATAACTATAGATATCTACACACACACATACATACAGTACCCTCCACTAACATTGGCACCCTTGATAAATCTGAGCAAAAGTGGCTGTGAAAAAAATCTGCATTATTTATCCTTTTGATCTTTCATTATAGAATTCACAAAATTCTAACATACAATTGAAGTAAAACAACGGAAAATGGGGAGAAAAACTCATAATGAAATAAATGTTTTTCTCCAATACATGTTAGCCACAGTTATTGGCACCCAATTATTGATGCCCTTTTCCCAAGATAACAGCTCTGAGCTCCTGTAATGCCTGAAGAGTTTGGAGAACACCTGATAAGAAAAAAAGACCACTCCTTCATGCAGAACCTCTCTAGATCCTTCAGAATACCAGCTCCATGATGGTGCTTCTTCTCTTTAGTTCACCTCTCTCATTTTCTGCAGGGTTCAGGTCAGAAAACTAAAACAGCCATGGCCCATTATACGATTTCTAACAGAGTCAGTCAGTTTTAGATTTGTTATCTGTTGATATTTGATAGAATCTAAACAAGATGTCCAGGACCTCCAGCTGAAATATAGACCCACAACATCAAAAATACAGCAGTATATTTCATTGTAAACATGGAGTACTTTTAATCCCTGTGTTCACCAAACACATCTTGAGTAATTTCTGCCAAAAAGCTTTTTTTTAGTTTCATCTGTTCATAGAATGTAGGGGCTGTTTGACTTTTTTTTTTTTTTTAGATTTTCTGACCTCCAGCTGTGGTCTTTGTATTAGGATGATATAGACATGGGTCCTCTTCCAGGCAGCTTTGTAACATTTTATGTTGATTGGAAATTCTTAATTATTTCCCTGATGGTGGAAATGGTCATTTTCACTGCTCTAGCTCTTTTCTTAAAGCGACTTCACCCATTTGTGAAGCTCAATTATCTTTTGCTGCACATCAAAAATATATGATTTGTTTTTTTCTCATTTGTGCTGATTATTAAGTGAATTTGGGCTTTGTTTTCCCTCCTATATATTATACAGATATAGATATAGATATAGATAGATATATAGATATATTTCTGTGAAACAAGAAACCATGGCTGGATAATGTCATGTCCATAATCACCCTGGAGTGCTCAAAATTGTGAATATGAATGGGAATATACTTATATTTAAGTATAACTAATAACTAATACTTCTATATATTTTACTCATTAAAAATTGAGGTGCCAATAATTGTGGTCAACAAGTTTTGGAGAAACCAAAGAGATACAGTAATGCAAAAATACACATATTAAAAACAAAAAACATATTATATGAAAAAAAATGTATACACATATTAACATACATTATTTCAGTATATATAAATGAGTGATGTATATAAAAATTTCATAGTCCTAGATTTTCCTTTCCGCAAATAAGTTCTCCAGTAACCCTGTCTGAAAGCGTGAGGATTTTCTCTAAACCTCTGCCCATGCTCTGTTTGCTCGTAATTTTCCGCTCTGTGGTGGGGGTGTCAAACCGAGTTGGATTAACACTTCGCAATCCCACTCCATTAGGCCATTTAATCAGAGAAATTTGAGGGAAGTGGACCTTGCTTTTTTTTTCCTAGACGTGCATTCATCAAACTCTGTGGACATGGTTTAATTGCATTAGCATTCTATTAGTTTTAAAGATGGATTAATCTAGATGAACAGAATCCTAATTAAAACCACACAGAATATGAGGTGTACCTGAGAGCCTGTGCTGGAAAGAAGTACTGCTTTGGGAAATAGGTTCGAGATATATATATATATATTTTATTTTTTTGGAGAGAGTGAGGCGGGGAGTGAGAGAGAGAGAAGGGAAAATGAGAGTCCACTGCCGCAATTACTACTCATCTGAGGGAATGGCAACAAATGCCTCTTGATTGAGCCTTTATCTGGAGCAGCTCTGCAGTATAATCTTCCTTTTTACATCAAAGGCAGACAGAGCCTTTCTGTGATGTAAAGCCTCGGTTATTGTTATTGCAGGAGGCAATCTCTCAGAGCTCCAAGCATCAGATCATAGGGGAGAATGGAGTGTTATGAAATGATTCCATATTCATGTAAAGTTTGACAGCTTTCGGACCCTACGGCATTCGACTGCCAACCCAATGGTACCACAAATAAAAATAAAGGACAATATGTTTACCTGAAATGCTCCCCCACAACCCTTTACAACCCCGTAAATTAGAACATCAGGGCTGAGCTACCTGCTGGGCAGCCAATACACACACACACTTATCTGCTTTCAGGCAGGTGTAATATCAGAAAGGGACCTCTCCACCTCAGGAGAGTAGCAAGGGAAAATTGAGTTTCATTTCTCAATGTCACTGAAGATGTGTTGCAAAAAATGCCTGATATCACCCAAATGAGAACTTCATTCATGGTCCTCTCGAGTCAAATGTAAGATTAGGTGGAGATGCTAAAATACTCAGAACTATTACCCACGGCATCAGGGAGCATGTGCCAAACACTATTTTACTGAACTACATCATCCGCAGAGACTCTGTTGGAAGGAGTTCACTTGAAGAACATGATAATAGTGTTTTAAAAAAAAAAAAAATTGCCGACCGCCAAAACAAATTTTTGTTCCGCCAAAGCTGTATTTGATTGGTTCATGTGATATAAATGACTGGGCTTGCGACAGCACTCTTGTTAACTGAAGGAGAGAAAGAACAGAGAGAATACTCTCTGTCTGCCTGTTTACATCTGGCCACCTTATGCACTTTCTCAGAGTAAATGCCTTCCGAAACGCTTGGAGGTGGATACAAAAAAAGTCTGAAAAAGTCTCAAATTGGATAAAGTCACACTAATTTATTTTTCCAGTGCTGATGCCGCTCTCTCTCCTGCTGTGAACTTCGATTTTGCAATTAGCTGATGATTAATAAATAGCAGCACGTATCTGTTGATTTCATTGACGTGACCTGTGTTCATTTCGTATATAGCACAAGAAATCAAGACTGGAGTCTTGGACATATTTTGCGGAGACACATTTAAACATTAAATGTAAAAGGAAACGTTTTAACAAATCAGACTGATATCTGAAAAAAGAGGACGCATGAAGTGACAATGTGTAAACAGGTTCTCTCTCTGTCTTTACTCTCCATCCTTCAAAATCAACTGGCATGAAGCAATCTGCATGATGCAACTAACATGAACACTTTCAATAAAAGAAAAAACAAACAAACATATGCAGTGATTTAGTTGTTGTTATTGACACATTTTTCGATGTCCTAAGAACCGAGATCAGCACATAATCATCCATGTCCGCTAATGATCGCCTCGCAATTTAACAACTCATTTGAACCGATTCATTTTAATGAATGGTTAAAACAACTAATCTGGCCAACTCTCAACTCACAAGACGTCACTGTCTGAATTGGTGCATATCAAATATAAATAGGCCTGATTTACACCTCAGATGTGAGACCATAAGTCTGATTCAGCCTAAATGACAATTCGTAGTAAATTACCTATAAATTAATTTAGTTTAGATTAGATTGCGGTGAAACCAGAACAAAACAATTTGTTAGCTAACTGTTAATTTTATTCAGAAGTATAGCAGAAAATAGACTATTTGTTAAAATACACTTTGATGCCATTTTGAAATGCTTTTCAATGTTATACCAAAATAATTGTCAGGTCTGGCAAAGGATCCTTTAAAAATCTGAAAGCCATGTTTATGATATATTGGGCTCGCAGATCAAGTTTGGAGGGGGGTTGTACTTTTTACTGTGTGTGAAGCCACCACCAAAGACCATTTTTGACCCTGGTTCAGAAATGTCCCTGTTGTATGCGGCTGTTTGCTAGCCAAGTTGCCCCGTGACATTCACCAAGCAGGCCTGTGATTCGCCAGGCTTTTCCCTCACAAGAGCACTGAAGGTCAGCGTGGTGGAAGGGTCTTTTCACGGGGGTCAAATGGCAGCGTTTTCCATGGAAACCAAGAGAATGACATTCCTAATGAAGAGAAAGGGAGACGAATGGCGATGGAGGAGCGCAAAGAGAGGAGCTTGTGTGTAAGTCTGTGGGGGAGTCTGTGATTTAGATGGATGTATTGTACTAAGGTGGCAACTGTACAATGACAGTTTTCAATAAGCAGCTAATGGAGTTCATGATGACTTAAGATCCTGTTCACATCAACACTGACAAAAAAAAAAAAAAAAGGTCTTAATGTTACTACAGCAGACTTTAAACTAAGTGGCATCTGTACGCTAGAAATCAATCAAATTTACTAAACAGGGCAAACTAGTGTTAGAGCGCAATTCCATAAACGCAGCGACAGCAGGGAAAAATTCTGCGGACGATTTACTGAATGTGAACGATTAAGAACAAACGCAGCCAGGTTGTTTCTATAACGACCAGCACAATCTACCAAGAACACCACAAATTGCTGCCTGCTTTAAGACATGCTTTGTTTGGCTGTTAAATAATGGCCCAAATGTTGCGTAGCATGATTCATTTTAATAATCTCCACCCATACATTTTGTGGCTGATAGGGAAACTCTTATAAATGCATATTAAGCTGTTAGTAAAACTGGTCCAGTCTAGAGCTTTACTTTAACATAAATTAAATTTCCTTTAATATTTACATTTTTAATAAAGTTTAAAAAAAAATTATAAAAAAATAAATAACAGCCCTACTATTTTAAACAAAATAAAATAATACAAAATGAAACAAACAAAAATAAAGTTAAATAAAATTAAATATCCAACATAAATGTTGTGAAGCAGAATTATAAAATGATGGTTGCCAACTAATCATTTGTGTATTTCCTGGACATGTTTTTATCTATTCCCATTTATGTAATCAGCTATTTATCAGAATGTCATTATTCTGGCTCCCTCTCCAGGCTTCTGTTGTTTGTCTGGAAGCACAATATCTTGCTAGGCTGATTGGTGTTTGTAGTGAGTTATCATTGTGCGCCAAGCCAGAGTAAACCAAACAAAGCAAGCCGGTGCCTCGCCAGAAACAATCTATCGTCTACAGAAGATGAACAAAAGGAATTCTGCTTTAATCATTTGAAGTTTAGGGGGGAGACCCAGTGTGCAATAGCACAACATTCCAGCCTGGCTCATGTTTTCTCAAAAAACCTTAGAATAATTGTCTTTCTCGCTCCAACACGCCCGCCAATGAGGCCTGCCAATGATGCCAGCCATGTCCCATCTGCAGCTTAGCATTCTGGGTAAAGCGTCGGCCCAGAGCAGAAAGTGCTTCACGGCTAGAGTAGAGGAGACGAGTCTTTTTGGCCGAAGCCCTCCCTGTTGAACTTTCCATCCAGATGTGAGCACAGCAGCAGAGCGGATTAAAGTCTGTCTGTGTCTAAGAGGTGTAGAAGAAGCGAATGTTTCGGCAATCTAAATGGAAATCATGCCATCTGTTTGGAACTGATCCTTGTGACTCAGGCCGAATCTGTATGCCACAAACTGACTCAATGCACTGATCCATAACATAGAGCGACTGAATATGTGAAGTTCTTTTTTTGGATGAATTTCGAGCTTCATGGTTACGATAAAAAAAAATTATAATAAAAAAAAAAAAACAATAGTGTCATTATTTATAGCAATATTTTCCTGCTGGTTAACCTTTTAATTTCATTTGTGTTATCTTGCATTGGTAAGAAGCCTTCGCAGGCTTTCATGGTTGCGGTTGCCAGATGTCAAGAGTTTAAATCCCCCAATCTTAAAATCAACAGACATGTCTGTGATTGGTTACAATGCTCAGCTGCTACAAAACACACTGTAAATAGATGCAACAGGAGTAAACCGATATGATATCTGCATTGACACTTTTCTGTAATCGCAATCTTGACTGTTTAATTCATTGAGAAGTGCTAGTTAGCGTGTTGAAACAAGCCAGACACTGTCTCTGCTGGCTAGAGTGAACGGCTTAATTATTGCAGGTAATGAGCCACTTAGGTCTAAAATCATTAACTACATACATCAATGTTTAGTACATGTATTGTGAGGAACGACTTACCCTGCTCAAGCCCATATGATAACTGCTTTTTTCCAGCTCAAGAGACTCCAGCAGCTCTTCGACAGCCTGAAACACACAGACGCGCATGTATAAAACACAGAGACAGACATTAAGGTGTAGTCTGTCATCTACCTCAGCGGGGCACCAAGTGGACAGAGTGCTGACTGGGGTGCTCTTTCTTTCCAAAAGCTAAGCCACCTCGGGGAAACCAGGTCACAAACAACTGTCTTAATGTCTGACCCCTCTTTTCCACTCACCCATGAGTGCTTTCTTCTTGACAAGATGTCGGGCAAATAACAACATGGCAGGGGATTAAAAAAAATCTCGGTGGACTGATGACTAATGGCTAGAGTTTGAGCTAAAAGCACAGGGAGGTATTGAGTGCTCTCTGCAGGGGAACAGGGGCCGACTGGTGAACAGGTTCAGTGGTGAGAGACAGGCCAAAAGCCACGTCTCAGACTGAGCAGCAGTAGATAGATCACAGGTCTAATGGGGAATCTGCTGAGAATTTGTTACAAAAGAGAGACCTGATTTAAAATTTATTAAACTCCAATTTAGTTCACTTTCTGTTCCATTAGAAAAGAAAAGAAAAGAAAAGAAAAGAAAAGAAAAGAAAAGAAGGAATGGAATGGAACAGAATCGAATAGAAAAGGAAAAAAAAAAGAAGGAATGGAATAGAATAGAATAGAAAAAGAAAAAAGGAATAAAAAGAGAAAGAAAAAAATATGAAATAAGAAAGAAAAGAGAATAGAAGAAAGTTCACTGGTGCATTCATGGCAATAAAAAAATTAAATTAAACAAAAAAAATTAAACAAAATATATACTTTTAGTTTAGTACATTTATTTTTACCATTTGATACATTACCATTTAAATTTGTCAAACAAATAAAGCAATTAAGGATACACGTTTGGATAAACTATCTTTAAAATCGTGCAAAACCTGTGTTCATTTAAAAATGTTAAAATGTTTAACTGATACTGTATATACTATCATACATATAATGTACATATTTAAAATGTACATGTATACACACATACATCCATTGCATACACAAAGTTCACATTAAGACATTCCAGATCTTTGTAGTCTCAATAACAGAAGCGAGGTCAATGATAGGACAGGATGCAACTGATAGAGTCGTCACTCTGGGCCCTGATTAAAGCCTTTATTGCCCTGTCACCAGAGAAGAGCTGAGATAAAGAGGGAAAAGATGTGTACTACAGCCCCATTAATCAACAACACAGCTCTCTGCCCTGAGCACTGTCATAATCAATTACATGGAAGAGCAGCTCATGAAGGAGGAGCCAAATGGCAAAAACACAACACACTCACAAACAAACACATTAAAAGGACACTCACCCTTCTCTCATCTGTCACAACGTAGTTCCGCCCATGTTTCTTTGTCAGATGGGGAGTCAGCACATCAAAGCGGCGACGGAACTCCGAAAAGACCAAATGATCGGGATAACCTTGAGGAAGAGGAGAGCCGAATGACAGGAGCGTTACAGGAGAAGGACAGGAGTGATTCTAGAAAGCTACAAGGTCTGTGAAGGTTCAGCAGAGAGCAGGGATGAGGGCATTGGTCAGTCGCTTATCTTGAGAATGTTCTGCTTGCTCAGGGCTTTAGGCAGAAATGTGCCAAAACATTTTCCTGTGACATTCTGCTGATTTCACCACAATGTTTTCAAAAACACTACTCAACAAAATAAGCCCATGAACACGTCTCCAAGAATAAAAAAATGACATCTAGAATACTACATAGCTTCTGGCCACATAAGTTTTACAAAGGTCAACAAATCCTTCGAGAAAAACGCCATATTCAGAAAAGTCAAACCTGCATGGAAATTTGAACTTTCCTCTCTTTATACATTTTTCCACATTCTCTTTCAAATAAAGGTCACAGATCAATAACCAGGGTCATTCACTGTCTTTAAAAAAGCAAGGCGTTTAAAACATTAGATAAAGTCTAACCTTGGCGGTAGATACGCAGGGCGTCGAGCAGTTTGGAGCCGCGCAGCTGTGCTCGGAGCAAACACACATCCAGCTGCATGAGGCCGTTGTCACAGCTTTCTCCGTGTGCATCTATCTCCCCAGAGCGAGATGAGGGTCCCAGCACCTTCAAATCCCCAGCCGAAGTCTCTGCTTTAGGCAGCAGGCAGTGTACAAAGTGTACCCTGGACCGCCGCACTGTGTCTATCAGTGCATCCTACAGAAAGCAAATAAACAGTCACATTAAGTTCAAGCCATTTTCAAATATTGGCCGCTACGTTTTTCTCTGTATGGATAAAAAAATGCAAACGATAGTGCTGTGACCTCTATTTTGATAGCTCTTTGTTAAGTACGAATTTTCGTAATCATTTTAAAAATTATTTACTATGTGTGATGACAACCTGAGCAGTCACAAGGAAGATGAAAATAATAGAAGTAAATTTGACGATGTGCAAATAGCGCAAATACATATGTTTAAGAGCTTAAAACAAAGATTGCTTAAAACACAGCATCACAATCTCATTAACAAGCTCATATTTCATCCACCCCTTCTTACTACTAGTGACGACCATCTTAAATACACATTTTCCCGCTCTTACTAATTGGAGCACACCATGCTTTTTTTCACTACACTTTTTTACCACTATATGATGTATACGTGAAAATAATTAACATAAGTGAAGTAAATAAACAAATAAATAAATACAATACATCAAAAAGTATTTCCACGAACACTTTAATTAGTTAGCTAAAACGAGCACTTCCCTCACTTCTTATTGCCACGCCCACTCAGCTGAATCAGGAAATACGTAATTATAACAATGTGTTGGAAACAATAAGAAAACAGTAAAATAGTGATGGAAGACAAAACTTTGAAAAATAAAGTGAAAAAAATTAATTATTTAATTTAAAGATGCTGCAATTCATCAAGACATCGGCTTTCCTGCTCTAAGATATGCACTGGCCTTCACAAAACTGTATCCTCAACAATGGTTGACTAACTTATTAATAAGGGTAACTAGTTTATCTAGGCTTTCTGCTGCACATTTTAGTGGCAGTGCTCTAATTATCATGCTGAGTTTTAGCTCTAGCATCTTAAAAACACATCTAGCGTTTTCTGTTCCAGTCAAGGAGGTTCATAATAAGGTTCCATTCCGTTGCTCCGTGTCTAGCCGTTTTAAATGCATTAGTATGTGTATGTAGTTTTCACATTTGAAGTACTTACCACTTGCAGTTTAATCTGGATGCAGAGGGACTTCTTTTTAACAGCGGCCACACCGGTGGTGAAAGTCTTTCTCATGCTTGTGGCCCTGCGTAGGGCCAACTGTGATCCGCCCTCAAGCCCAGCAATAGAGCCTGACAAAACTGTGGCTCCCCCTGAACGCCCCATAAACAAGCTGCTGATATTCTTCCTGCAGTGAGAAGGACCAGAGTACACACAGAATGAGATGGATCATTTAACGCCTCCACAAGTAAATTATGCAACATTTGAAATAAGCAGAACTATTGTCATTGTACACAATCATATCTCGGCAGTTGCTTTCTCAGTGACAAGCAACATTAGCTTCCCAAACATTGAACATATAGTAAAACAATAAAAAAAAAAAAAAATGCAAATAATACAATACATTTATTTTTTATTATTACATTTTTTTTACATTTAAAAAAACAAACATAATATTGCAAAAATTATATTGTACTGTATAATACAAAACAGTCTCTTTATAATAAGTATTATTATTATTTAAAATATAAAATATAAATCAAATAAATATTCATAAAAATCAATAAATATGAATGATTCTCGTTGTGTTTTCAGCAACCCAAACAGAGAGGGAGCTCGCTAAATGTTTATACCAGCAGGCAGACATTAGGGTCTTACTTCTGAGAGTCCTGCAGTAAAATGGCAGCATTCTGGGAGGCAGGATTCTGTTTGGCATGGCTCAACCAGCCGCTAGCATCATATTCCACCCAGTCAGTCCCATGGCTGTGACCCAACAGGAAGTGATGTGCCTTCTCACTCTTCAGCAGCAGGGCAGGGCCTGAGGGATGCATTGAGCACATGAGGTTGCATGACGTTTTCCATACACAAACGTCTATGTCTTATAGTATGTACGTGGGTGGGCATGTGGGAGTTGTACGGTGTTCTGACCTTTGCCCTCTCCATCCACAGGGCTGTAATAACTGAAGAGTCTCTCCAGCAGAGTTGCCTCCGAACCCCTGGGCTGCAGAGCTTCTTCCTCCATTAGCCACAGCAGGCCCCTCGCCTCATCTGTCCTGGCCAAGGTCCGTACCTGAATCATACGAACATGCAAGAGCGCTTTGTTAGACTAAACACAGAATAAAGAATGCCCATGCAACCGCACTTACGCACACACAACATGCATACAGTACTAAACCATTACGAAAGGACCTTATGAAAGCACTACCGACTCTCCGCAATTTCTTTTTGAAATTCTATTCCACCAAGATTCTTCCCATGAATCATCAGTTCGAATAACAAGACGTTAGACCCAGAGGCGTATGCCGCACTGTGGCTGTAACAACTCAATCTCTCTCAAGAACTCTATTTACTTGCAATTCAAGCCACATTCATTCATCAAGACTGTGCATTGTTTAATTTACTTTTCATTTCATATTTCGATAATGACCTCAAACACAACATTAGTCATTACATGAAACCAATTACTATCCTTTATAGAATAAGAGAGAGGAGGAGAAAACGAGGGGGAAAAAAGATGAGCTATTAGTCCTGGGCTCCTCATTAAAGGCCTGTATTAAGTAAGAGCTCCGGGGCAGTCAGGCAGACATTTTTAAACCTTACACTCTGGCTGTCTACTTAAGCAATTAATACCAGTAATGGCTTCTCCCTTGTTCTGCATTACCGCACTGACACTTTGCAGGCAGCCGAGTAACTGCGGATGAGACCGGTGCGGAAGAGAACTTACAGCAATTACGTTGGCTTATGAATGTGCTCAGAATGTCTTTAAATATTACTTTTCTCACTATACCTCTGTCCTATTTCCATCAGCTGCAGATTGGCTAATTAACTCGTCAGGGTTGTTTTAACAAGTGCTTTCAATTACTTAATTTTTTAAAGTGCACATTTGACAATTCATGAATTTCTTTCAAAACTTCAGCAAACTGAAGAGCAGAGAAAGACTTAAAGGATTACATGACAACACAGACCTGTGTATTTCAAGTCGCAAAATCGTAATTGGTGATTGTGACCACTAGTGGCCTTCAAAACTATTCATAGTAACAGCTCGGCAGAAATAAAAATCACACAATTTGTCTTTTTAATCAGTCAAGTATCACTGACCCATTCTAATCGAAATCCCTTTTTTGAGTCAAGGATGGCTGCTTTAATCTATTAATTCATTCATTAAGACATTAATGCACACATGTACACGTATAGATTTATACAAGATGAAATGTTGTCAAAGCAATAGATCAAATAACATCGAAGCTAAAACTTGCATACTGTACATGGCTATTGGCTATTCCAATATGCTTCAGATTTAACAGACTATAAAGCATGATCCCGACGCATTTTGTGAGAGACAATGTCATCAAAAGTGTTTTCAATAACAAAGATGCTGAACGCTTTGCCTCAGGAAGAGGGAGGCCGCTTCCCACTCATTGCCCACACACACAAAGAGAAAAAGATCAGCCTCTCCGGTCTCATTAACATCCCAGAAAGCCACGTTTCTGACACGCTGCTCCAGCAACGCCTGTCTAGATACAACAGTATAATACCTTACCACAACAGATAACAACTTTGAGGTTGCGTTTGCGCACAAACGACAAACTAAAAGGACACAAAAGTCATCGACTAGAACTTTCAAGCAGTCAAACTGAATTTTCCCCCAACGTTGTGAGAGGCGAGGGAAAACTCAGTGATTCAAGTCACTGCTGAAACTGAAAAGCACACATTCTCTAGATAAGGCCCCTTTGGGGACAGGCTGGGATGCACTACAAAAACCTGAGGAGGAAAGAAAAGATGAGGGGAGAAAAGAGATGCTTACCAATGCTTGAGTGGAGGCTTGGTCTATAGCTGATACAGAGAGTGATGTACTGGACTCTATGTCATCTAATGCAAGCTCTATGTTTTCCTAAACAGGGATAGAGTATTAGTCAGCTACAATTTCAAACTGATTTTTGGGTTAAGGGTTGTCTAACACCATATTTTTTCTTGTTCTATGATTTTCAGCCTTGTGGCCAAGTAACAAAAATCAAGTAAGAGGCTTAGAATCAGAATCGATCAAAACTCAAGCATGAAAATTGATCTTTTCAAGACCTTTGATTAAAGGTGCTGTAAGCGATTTGTACGGAATGGCACTCAAACATCACAATGGATTCTGTGTCCTGCAATATCAGGCCAGGCTCTATGGCAGGCCTAGGTTCTGTGCACAGCCAAAAATATATGTGAGTGCTGACCAATCAGTTCACTTCGGGGCATTTTCTGGCTGTCAATCATCTAACACGATCTGCAGCAAGGCACGGTAATTGAAGTTCAATCATCCAAGTTAAACAAAATTGAGAGATTGTTACTTCTTTTGTCACAATTTAACGGTCACAATGGGACAAGAATGTCTTTGGAAATGGAGGTGTCCCCAATTTTGTTACTGAAGATGAGGTCATATTTACCATTTGTTTATGTGTGGGAGTTTTAAAAAGATTTTTATAATGTGAAAAATATTAATATCATAATATCACAATATTAATATCATGAAATGGAAATAGCAACAGATTTTATTCTTCTATTTTGTTACAGTATGTATACCCACGTGATAAATATTATACAAAAAAAAGAACTTTTTTCTATTCATCACTTGTTAATTCGATTTTTGGAAAGATCGAGTTTTGATTTTGATTAAAGCATACATGAATAAACTGGTCACAATAAGCTGTATTTATTAACTAAATAACAGATCTATTTTTAGAACAGAATTTCCGAATTAAAGTCTGTAGGGATTTCCAGAACATTGCTTACAGCACATTATCTCTATGACTGATCTCTGATTGGCTCATGT
>JAUMHI010000057.1:9088347-9115802 GCA_032359435.1 Enteromius unitaeniatus | reverse complement strand
AATTAAAGTCTGTAGGGATTTCCAGAACATTGCTTACAGCACATTATCTCTATGACTGATCTCTGATTGGCTCATGTACTTAGCCTGATTATTGATTTTGTTAACAAGGCAAGCAAGCACATTTGATTATGACAGCTTAGACAAACATGTTAATTCTGCATAATTAAATTCGAGGTTGTAATAAAATCAACTCAATCGATTTAGCTCAGCTAGACACAGCCCAAATGAATTGAGCCTATAATTTATTTATTTAAAAAAAAAAGAAGAAGAATTTGACTGTTGTAACGGGGTGTACTGCTGCACCTCCTTGTAGCGCTCTAGCTCCTGTACAAAAGTGCGTTCGTGGAAAAGCGTTTGGAGCCGTTCTTGGGTGTAGTTGTGGCACAGCTCCTCAAAGGTGGCTCCGCGGTCCCGCTTGGCAAACTTTGGGTTCTGGAATCCCGGTGTGTCCACAATAAGCAGAGAGCACAGGGAATGCTGACTCGACTTCAGTGCTCTAAATCAGCACAAACAATAGATATACATTTAATGCATGTTAAAATCATCAAACAAAAAAGGCGTTTTTCTTGTTCACAACGGAGAACCGGGATGTGAGCTAGGCAATTTAAAAGCCTATATCCTGACCGTGAGAGGTAACAAACTTTACCGGTTAACAAGTGAGATGACCAGAGTAAAGAGTTCAGAGTAGAGTCCAGCAGCCATGGCCTCCAGACACTCCAGAGCTGTGATCTTTGGAGCTGTGAGGCAAAACATAAATTTTAATACCGCCAAAGCCAGCAAACACAATTCCTTTGTATCAGAGGTCTTGTATTATTCAAGATCTTACCTGAGTTTTCTCCTGTCCCAGTATCATCTGGTCCCTGGCGGAATGAGGTGGATCTCTGTAAGGTTCCTTTGGGCTGGTGTTTGAAGATAGAAGACGAGAGCTCTTCTAGGGTGCAACCCAAAAGGTAAGCCGCCTTCTGGGCCCACTCGTGACGTGCAAATTGCTTCCGGCCCGCTGTGAAATACACAGGGACAGCATAAATACCATGTTGAATGAAGCAACACTAATGACTGTGGGGCTCTTATGGTATCTGAGGGAAGTCTTATGCAATTCCGCTGATTGCATTATTTATGTACTGCCATGTTAGCTTTAGAATACAGATTTTTAGTCAAGATCAAAATACTAAAAGTTTTGATTAAGAAGAGGAGTGGTTTTCATCTGGTCAATTACAAAATAAAGTAGGCCGCAGGTCACAAACGATGAAATGTACCTAACTAGGAATATGCTTATGTAGAATATAAATTTTGAAGTGAGGAGAAATTCTTTCCATATATTTTGTTATTTAAATTTGTCATCCAGTCAATCACTGCTATTTTCATGCAAATCCATCTGTTACTTGGTAAAGACTTGCCAAATTAAGCAGATGCCATGAAAAAAGCAGATCCTCATCCTCACAAAAATCATGAAGAAAACGACAAAAGATAAAAGGAAATGCATCCTACAAAAGACTAAATGTAGATTGTTTACTGGTTGACTATAACATTACTGGTTACTGGGGCCTGTTCCATAAAACAAGTTTACCAAATAAGCCAGGCTTATTATGGCAAACTTATGGCTGACTTATTTTAATACAAATTAATGTATTGTATTGGAAATAAGTCAGACTAAATAAGCCTGTCTTATACTCTAATCTTGGTTTATGGAACAGGCCCCTCTTGAAAAAAATCAATAAATAATAATAATAAAAAAATAAACAAACAGCGTAAACATTAGTTATGATTAATTAGCAATGATTAATTTCAAAATTCTATGTATGTATATATAATTTTAAGAAAAGTATGCTATGTTTATAGACTATAAATATATATATAATCTATAAACTTTTAAATAATATTATAATATAAATGATATGAATATAAATATATACATTCAAAATGTATACTGTATGTATGTGTCTTTATACATTTATAATAAATATACACAGTACACATACATATATTATACAAACAGAAACTTATTTTGGATGTAATTAAAATCAATTAAACTACTAATTAACTAATTCACAGCACTAGTAAAAGTCATGTTATTCGTTTTGTGCATGACTAAGCATATAGATCTCATGATTTAAACGTAAATATCAAATATATTGAATATATATTTGATTGTATTATTAAAAATTAGGTGTTTTTTGTAAAACAAGCTATTTTTGTACCATATTGTTGATATTCTATGTAAATTTGCACAACCACTGTTGAGAACCACCGACTCTTCCTAAAACTCACTTTCAGAACTGTCAAAATTGTTCTGATGATGTCTGTAAGTTTTAATTTGGACATCACAGAAAACGTGCCAGCTATTTAAAACCTTTTGAAGGTTTTCAATAGTTTCCAGCGGATATTGCTCCGACTGACCTCCGAGCAAATCACAAGAAGAGTGCCGCGCAAGCTGCAGTGAGGTTGCTGCAACCAGAAGAGGTCGCCGAGAGAGAGAGACGAAAAACAACATAGGCCTCTGGTGGAATAGATGAACGCCAAAAATAAACAAGAACTGAGAGCGAACAGGCTTTTTATTTGTGTTTGCGTCTTAACAACAGAAAAGCACTGCAGAAATGAAAAGTCTACAACATGGAGAAACATCAGAGAGCCTGAGCCTTATAAGACAACAAAGTTACGATGCTCCCCTCCCTCACCCGCACATATTCCCACCAAAGTTTTATCTAAGCTTCAAGACTAAGACATGGTTATAAACCTCTGAAAGAAAAGAAGCCCAGCAGAGAAATGAAAGAAGAAAGAAAAGAAGACAATAAGAATGCAAATGGAAATGTCTGGCAACTACGATAACAGCATATACACATACACATACACAAATGAGGTGTTTGCTTGTTGTGCTGATATATAATATTCATGCTCTTTACCTTCATCAGCTTCTGCTTTGTAACAGCATGCAACATGCAAGTAAAGAAGAAGAGGTTAGAACATGACAGACGTTTTTCAGTATTGTACTAACAAGGAACCAAAAATGTAATCGTTAGCACACAAACTCACATATACACATATTAACTGGCTCTTCCATGCATATCCATTGCATATTAGTTGTCAATTAGTAAAATGCACGCTTTTTCAATGGCTGGCCAATGAATTGATATAATAGCATATATCAGGATTAATAATACACTTTTTTTTGTATTTTTATTTAATTTATTATTATTTATTTATTGGTATATTTTGTATATTATTGTTAAAAAAAATATTTAAATGTAAAAAAAAAATTATAATAATAGCAATAATATTTTATAACAACTAAAATGTTAAGTGTATTTTCTCTTAAATAAGTGTCAATAACAGTTGACAAATAAAATAGTGTCCTATGGTGTGACAGCAAAAATGTCATAGGACACATTCGTACATCAACTACCCATGAACAGGTTACATTGTAATTTATTTATTGTAGTTTATTTCAGTTGCTTTTAATTAATAAATGCAAATTATTTAAGCCTGCGCGTTGTGATTTTTGGTTATGTACTGCATACTACCATTCATTTTGGGGTCGGTAAGATTTATCAGTATTTTTTGAAAGAGGTTTTAACTAATGTTCTTACTGTATTTTTTATCAAATCTAAAAACATAGTCTCTTATGCAAGCTTGCTTTTATCTTATCAAAACGGAAATTGAAATATTTCCTTTCACTTTAATGCATCCTTGCTAAATTAAAGTATTTTTAAAAAATTCTCCAAAGCTGATCGGTAGTGTTTTTCAAGCTCTTGGTTTAGAACAACTATTTGACACCTTACAGGTACTTGCCTGTACTAAGAAGAACAATAGACTTGACCAAAGTAAATACCCAGACAAAACCCAAAAAGACAGTTCAATACTGCCCCCTGCTGTACAGACAATCAAATACGACTGGTGACAGGAGACATCTTTATGAACACTCAATATACTGTCCTGAAGGTGTAATGCGTTGCTAAAAAAGCTAGTTAAGCTAATGGTAGTTTTTAGTACCGAACACTGAAGCAGTATTAGTACCTCCTGTCAGAAATAAGGCGTTACTGCATTTGTTTGAGAGAGACTCAGGGGAGGCATGCAGGTACAGGAAAGAGTACCAGACTCAAACCAACCACTGCAGATACTGAGAAATTCAGTTACTGCAGTGACGATATATCAGCAACAAACTATTACACATTACATACAGTTAAAACAGACCGCTGTCCATGTATTCAAATCCAAGCCAAACCTTTCATTACTGGATGATTTGGAAATCATTTCAACTCACAAAAAGAGCTATTTTCTATGTTGTTATAAGACAAAACAAACATTGAAACATTCAACAATTTGAACATTCCCAGCTATTTCTGAGTTTCCCATGACTGTGGACCCTGGAGACAGCATGTAGACAGTGCAGTATAGAGTCTGGTGATTAAAAGGTTCATTAATACATCATCTTCTGACTGCATGAGGGGGAAGTGATATCACAGTCTGTGAATACTGAGCCATCCATCCTCATTAGCGCTAAAAAAAAACACACATATCTCTAACCTCCTCAACATCAAACCGTTTCCTGAGCTGCTTGTCTGTCCTCTGTTTGAGCTCAGTAAGCAGACAGTAAGTCGGCCTTAATTAATAAAGTCTGTTTCTGTGCTTTTTAGGCGTTTTGAGCGTTTTATCTCATTACAGTTTTTTTTTTATTTAAAGCTCTTCAGTTCTGATGTGTAAAGAGAAAGCTGTCGAATGTATTTGTGAGCTAAATTAGCATGGATTCAGCAGTGTGGGGCTTAAAGGGGAAGGCTTAGAATCAAAGGAAGCTATTAAACTTTCTAAATACGCTTTGCTATGGGTTTTTTGCTAGGGTTATCAGTGACTTGGGTTTGCCTGAAAGTAAATCCATAACACGCCACACTGTTTTACTAAATGAGCGTCGCATTACCTTTCGTGGCCCCTGCAGCTCCAAGGTGGTATATGGCTCCAAGAATGAGCCACAGAGCTTTCTGTTCATCAGAAGAGATCCCCAGCACCTTCATAGCTGCCTGCAGTTTAGTGAACTGTTGTGATGCCTTTTGCTTGTCCTCAGACTGTGTATACACACACAAAAGCATATCAGATGGGAAATAAAAAATTTATTTAATTTAAAATTTAATTACTACATTTTTAATTTAAAATTTAATTGCTAAATTAAATTAAAACGTAAAAAATTAAATACAATTATTTTGTCTGCTGGCAAACTCTTTCCATTTAAAACCAACCTTAGTTTGAGGCACAATGCCAAAAGCACTGTTCTCTGCAAAGTGGTTAAAATGCAACTCCGTTCTGCAGGAAAATTTAAACACAGTCAAGTTATTCGATTATACAGCTATTTTACAGATTTCTTCAATGGTGCAAGCTTTCTGAGAACAGGCGTCAAACTAAATAATTGAAAAATTCCCATGCACACGGTTATTGTGAGATTACCTAAGTGTGCTATCTGCTCCAGCCATCATGTAATAAAAAACATTAAAAGTGGACTCAGTCTCTGGTCGTTTTACCACTCTCAGCTTCTCCAGCAGCATGGTCTGCACATAAAGGAAAGAGATTAATGAGTCTTAGTAAAATTAACAAAACATTACAAACAAACAGAGCTAACAAATGTTTATGCAACTACAAAAAGGGAATTATATTCTTTGCCCATTTTAAAAGGGTCACTTTTAAAGGATTGCACTATAGAACTATTACAAATATTAAGATAACATTTTAATTATTCATTATTATTATTTACTGAATTAAATATTTGATTCAAACGCTATTAAAGGTAGCAATTTTATGATTTCAACTATAAAACGTGCATATTGTTTAGATATGACCCAAACAAACCTGGATGGAGGCAGAGGCCACCTGACCAGTCTGGTCAAAATCCAGCGAGACGATTTGGGAAAAACGGCTTGCATTATTGTTCATGGAGGTGGCACTGTTTCCAAAGGCCTCTAGGATTGTGTAGACAGCTTGCCATTTCTCAGCTGGAGGAGACACACATTAATATTTAACTAAAGAACTCCCTCTTTAACACTGACCACACTAGAAAACATTATCCTGCATACAGAGTCCGGCATACGGAGATAATATCAAGGCCTCTATAATGGTATAGTTGATGAGCACTGTAGTCTTCATTAGGTCATTATTGACCAAGCAGGGGTTGAGCAGGCTTTGATGACGGCTAATTATCAGAGTGCTTTAGTGAGCATCATTAGCACAGCCCTCATCTGTCACCCTCTTCCCAGCGCTCACACTCTCTCCACACTATACAAGCCCATTTCCAGTGACCGCATGACACCCTTCCACTCACCCTTTACCACAGGCTGTTCAAGCACATGGTGAGACACTATGCAGCTAAAAATGGAAATGCATAATGACCATATTATACTATCCAATATTAGCTTGGCTTAAAAAAAAAATTAATAATAATAATTCTAATGTTTTTACACTGTATTGCACTTTTACAAATGTATGCAAATTTTAGATTGGAGGTTAAGGATATTTATTTTGTTAGATAACTTTTTGTGGTGAACAATTCGGTCAATCCACAGAATTTTTTCCCCCCATCATATTCTTAAATTCAAATCTGAAAATGCTCTTCCCCTCTAAAGTAGCGGCCTTCTCTGATGACATCAGTTTGACAGCTTGGGCATGACATCATTAACCACGCCCCTCCAACTGTCAGTATATTACACTATGTTACAGTACGTTACGCTGTGTCATATTAAGTTGAGTTAAAGGTAAGATAACACATTTTCTTCATGTTATAAAAATTTGCAATTACTGATTTAAAATAATAATTTAAAAGCAAACACCATTTGCCAAAATTTTGGTGCATCACTAAAATCACTTTTAGAAATGCTAGGAGATTATGATGGCTCTTGTTTCTGTACCAGTAAAGATCTTTCCGGTGCTGCCGGCGATGGACACCAGGTACTGGACTAAATGCTGGCAGTTTGTGGTCTTGCCACTGCCGCTCTTTCCCAGCAGCACTATAGACTGGTCCTGTCGTGTTGTCAAAAGGTTTCGGTAGGCAGATTGGGCCACTGCATATATATGTGGGGCTGTGTCTTCCCGCCGACAGCCTTTGAACATGTGCATCACCTGAAATAAAAGAGAGAAAAAATAAACTTCGAACACTCTGACACAAACATTTATTTTATTTATGCCTCTTGCCCAAGAAAACAAAAGTCTGTGGACAAGCTTAATGAAGATCATTGTTGGGAAAAAAAAGGGAAAAAGAGTTTACAGGCCAAATTAATAATCTAATAATCTTAATGTATTACAGAGAGTTTATTTTCTGTACAACAGAAAAGTCAATAATGGAAACCTTAAAGCTTCAAATGTAAACCCATAAACATTAATTTTCCAATGAAGGGGAAATCAATAGCTGTTAATTTAAAAAAGAAAGTAAGCATAAACCATCTTTTCAGCACAAGTGCAATAACGTTTTGGAATATATATCATAGTTTCAGCTTTTTATTGCAGAAAACGCTCATCACAGCACATAATCAGCTTGATCCATAATGCAAAATCACTTAATTAGGACCAATGACCGAAAGAAATTTTCTTTTGGATTGTAATTACATTTTATGGGTAGTAATTTATCTTGCATGAAAACCAATAAAGCTCATTTACGGCTTTTAGTTGGCCATTTCCTATTGCGTTTAACTGATGATGGGACAGTTGTAGAAAATATAGTACTGATGACACGTTGCATTGCTGCCACAGTGAGTAGCTCCATTTATAATCGCACACACAAGAGAATTATGAACTAGGAGGTTATGTGAGTATTTGTCGCCTACCGTTTAATGAATATTGAGTATAATATATATAGTAAAGTAGCATATTTGGATGTGTGAAAGAAAACAAAGGATCTCACCTTCTCTGAGTACATGGAGGGGGCGCTGGTAGGGTTGATGATCACCATGTTGGGCCCTGCGTATGTGTGGATGAGATTTCCCCCATAGCGCTGGCGCAAGGAATGCATGACACTGGACTCATTCAGATAGAGCAGAGCTGCCAAGTCCTCACAGCGGTCAAATGACGGCGGGTTCGCCTGGATTGGGAGATTTAAAATGTTAAAGGTCAAAGAGTTGAAAAACAAAGAAATATAGTATGAGGTTTCAACATTGATGTGATTTAGCCATAAAAGACTTCATGCCTTTAATGCAATTTAAAACTTGTCAAGCTCAACTCTGGATACAGCTTAGCAATTCCCTCAGTGAACAGATGGTTTAAAAAAATTAATTTGAGGTCAGCCTTGACATTATGGAAATCATCAGCTTAAAGTTGTCCATCACAGACTTTGCCTGGCATGAAGTGAGCTGATAATATTGCCTAGCATATGCGTCATCAAGGCCTAATGGTGCAAACTCTGAAATTCTATTAGATACTATGATATTAGACTTCTCAGTGTGTCTATATAAGTCAATCTGTCTGTTTTAAAAATTAGGCCAAATCCCACCTGTTTCTTTGTGACCCATATCTTGGCATCATTTTCTCCTACCCTGTGCAAATTACCCAGGGCCCACCTGTGCCTGTCTAACCCTCACTTGGCTCTGGATTCAGGCCAGATAGTAGAAGAGTTCTGCAAATAACCTTCTGTATGAACCTGAAAACTGTTGATTCCACAACACCACCGTGAAAGGAATCATTGTTTTCCGTTTTGATTGTGCAATCTGAACTGAATGTGATGAAATGAGGTGAGATTGGATTGTGTACTGCATTTTTATTTTCTGGTTGCACTCAAAAACCAGCACAGCACAACTTGCGTAAACCTCATCATGAACAAAATGACCCTTTGTCGATCTATGGAAAACAAATTACGATATTTTTCATGAAATCCGAAAGCTTTCTGACCCTTCATAGACAGCAATGCAAATAAAAGCTTAAGCTCAAAAAGGTTGAACCAATGTCACATGGACTATTTAACGGTGTCTTTCTGGGCCTTGTCATAGTTGTCATAGTCAAAGTTGTCATGTTGCTTTCTATGCAGGGTCAGGAAAATCACAGATTTCATCAAAAACATCTTACTTTGTATATGAAGGCCTTACAGGTTTGGAACGACATGAAGGTGAGTAAAGTAAGGTTTGCAAAACTAGTCATAATTAAACGGTTGTTCAAATAAAGCATTAGTCACATTAAATATGGGGGGAAAAAAATTACATATTCTGAGGTCACTTTTCTCAAAATTAAGCATTTGTCAAAAATATTACATTTTCTTTGACTGAATAAAATCTCTTATTTTTGAAACAAACATAATCAGCCTTGACAACTGACCTTCTCTACGTCATCCTCGTCCACGTCCAGTACTGTCCCATCATGCTCCAGTTTGATTTTCACTTTCCCCTCTGGTAGACTGCCAGCCTCTGTCTTCACAACAGTGGCTGTAAAAAACACCAGAGAATACAGTGAATATTTTTATTTCTGATTGCACACATCATTCCGGAAGCAAAATTAAAACAGACTTCTAGTGCTATTAAAGCACCGCTTATTGTAATAGTAATGAAACCCATAACATTACAAATGGCATAAAATGCACAATATTCTACAGGAGAAAATGTTTCCATAATCTTTCATCAAAATGCAATAAATGTTCTTCACCTCAAAAATGACTTTCTCTTCCACTCTAGCCCAATATTCTATTTTCATAGGATTGTGTCAAATTATGGCAGTTAAATGAGTAGAAAATGTAGTTTCCTGCTGTCTTCAATTTCAAATAATACCCTAGGAGTTCATTGTGCACGGCTTTCATACTAACCCAGAGAGAATCCATCCTTGTGGACCAGCCACACTTTCTCCGAACCATACCATGCTTGCTCTGCAGCAATCTGCTCCTCTGTTTTCACCTGTAAAGGACAGAGAAACATCAGTCAAGCTCATTATTTATGGCTTTGCGGAGGCCTACTGAACAAGAACATCACTGATACGCTTCAAATCCACTCCATGCATTTGTCCACGCTTATCAAAGAAAGCCTGTTATCATTTAATGATACAAAAATGGTCTTTTTACCCTGATCTGAGACCTCTGCTGACAGAATAACAAGCAGAATACAAAGAGGTCCCAGATCAGTCCAAAAAAAAAAAAAAAGAAAAAAGCATAGCTTCCCAAATGTCTACAGTGGGAAACGAGCTTAAAATGCTGTGGCCTGCCAATGCTAGATGGGAAGAGTTTAACGTTAGGTGTAGATGAAGCCAACTCGGGCATCAAACGATGGACGGGGTCAGATTACAAGCCCGATGTTCTGGTTGTCTGGGCATGTCTGATTTCTCTGCACTCATGCTTGACCTACACACACACTAGTCTGAACATGAACTCTACCGCTGTGAAGGGCTGACAGTGAGAGATAGTGTATCAGTAATCCGTTGATTGTGTTCCAGTTCACAAGCTTCTCTCCTCTGGTGTTTGGTTAGTATACCGTGTTATTATTGTAGATAAACCAGTACACTCTACAAGTACAGTGGCACACGTGAAGGAAGGGTAGAAGACACTACAGCACGGTTAATAACAATTCAATGCTAATTAAATGTTAGATGAACCCAGATTATCTGTTTTGAGAGCTTCTCTCTCAATCACGGCTCTATGGTAGGGGTGCTGTCGATGAAATGGGATGGGTGCGAGCACAACACTCCACAACACAAGGGCAAATCTGACACGACAGGTCAAGGATGGGATAATGCAGGTGAACTACGGCACACACAAAGCAGAAAGCAGACCTTAGGATGGGCGGCAGCAGCATGGTCTGCCTTTAGGAGTGCCACAGGGTCCTCCTCCACCTGTCCCTGTGAGACGGCAGGTCGGCATGAGGGAGCAAGAGCAGCGTTAGACATCATAACACTTTATAACGTGCATCTCTCAAACACATTCATCATTTTAATAACCTGCCTCAGCTCCACATACACAGCATCTAAAGCATCCAGTGAATAAAATGGTTAGTGATCATGTGATATATTAGCATAAGGCCCTATGGTCAACCTTCAGGAAATAAACATTTAGCAAGGAGAATCTCATGAAACCTGTCAAGAGCTTAAGTAAAGGTTGTATTAAATTAAAAAAAAAACATGAAAAAGCCAAATAATATTTGGATTTGTATTACTTTTTACAATTATGTATATTGTCCATACATATACCTATAATGCACATTTTCAAGGTAACTGTCAATATTTGTGCAGCTACATTTTTGTTCAAATTCGACATGGTATGTGTGACCATTTTAAATTAGAGAATAAACATATCTGAGCAGATCACGATTTATGCTAACAATAGCACAATTAACACAGAAAGGTGATACAAGGATATATAAAGATGACGCTATGTTGGTGAAATGAGGTAATGCATAAATGAGGTAATGTTCAGAGCCTGAGGCATGAGGAGACAACAGGGATATTCATAAATCAAATCTTCATCAATTACAGAGCATATCCACTGCTACTCACTTACAAGCTGATCAGTGGGGCAGCGGAAGCAAATTCATTTTTGCACTGAAGGATTCATGCAGTTGTATCTAACCTTAAATAACTATGCACTGCATCAACACTTGTTTAAAATCAGCACACGCACAATAAACAAGCAGGCAATTCTCCTTTTTAAAGATATGATATATAAACAAACCAAGCTCAGTTAGCTAAACCGACAACATTTTTGTCTTAATAAAAATGTAAACATTTATTTTAGGTTGATAACACAAGCACAAAAGCATATAGAGCCATGTATGAGGGTGGGGGTGGGTTAGAAAGAGGAACAGAGATCTTACACTCCAACAGGCCACGCGAGCGCACACTCCAGCCAAGCCATGGAGGGGCGCTGTGAGGGAAGAGCCATGCCCAGAGAGGCCCTGTACCTGAGACGACGCAGAGGCACTGGCCACAGGTTCCAGCTAGACCAGCCAGCCAAACAATCACAGAGACAGTGGTGGATGAAAGAAAGAGGTAGAGATGAGACATGTATCCACAGATGAAAGGACAGCAGACACATGGAGGTGAGATGGGCATGCCTGAACCAATGAAAACCTGTTTGCTAGATAATACAGTTGTACTGCAGCACATAGCAAAAGTTGAGATGGTGATATAGCAAGGATAAAAATGACAGACACGTGGGGTTTAAGTGACTTATATATAAAAAACAACATTGACAACTAAGCTAAGCAACTCTTGAAAAAACAACATGTGCTGGTTAGGTATGTTTTGTAGCATGGTAGCTGGTTTAAGCAGGCCCTATGTTGGCCATGAGCTGGTTATAAGCTGGTCCTCGTTATGAGCTCCAGGTCCAGAAGCAAGCTGCTTATAACCAGCTCAAGACCAGCTGAAGCCTGCTCAAACCAGCTACCATGCTTCAAAACATAGCATAAGCTGTTTTTTTCAACAGGGTATAACATCAGAGCCATTTCAAAAAGGGAAAAACACCTAATTGTTGGTCTCTTAGAAGAGCAGCCCATTAGCCCTATTCCAAAACCAAGTGAGTTGTCTTGTTGTACACTCTCTACATAGGCAGCATCCTAAAAATATTAAACCCTCTGGGGTTTGGGGGGCAACAATGGTCTTTTAAATAAAATACAAATAACAGCAAACTGTAACTTAATTGTAGATAATAATAAACAAATTGTTGGGTAAAATAGCTTTTAAATAAGGTTTTTCACATTTTTGCTTTCCCCCTTTGTTGGATTTAAAAGGGATTTAAGTCATAAGTCACCAATAAGTCATTTTAGTATATTATTTGTCTTAGGCTAACTTGTTTAAAACCTTTCCTAAGGCTATTTTTAAGAGAAATCGCAGTATCCATGTAGGCAGGTTCACTAAAGTAAGCAATAAATTACTTAGAAAGAGACCAAGTTCATTACCATTAAATATGAACGTAATATGTAGTCACTCAGCTCACATTAATGTCCTTAAAATCCCTTGTCCTCATTAACAATGTAGAGTATTAAACCATTTCCTCATGAGTATTCAGTTAGCATAAGTGCTGTCAAGCTTTAAAGTGACTTCTTTATAGGTCTACAGCCACAGCAGTCAGAGCCATGTAAAACAGTCTGGATAAAGCACATGTTAGCATCAGAGGGACAGTGAGTGAGTCAGATGAGGAAGCAGAATGAAGAGGAGAAATAGACAGGCATTACAGGTGCAGCAAAGATCCTCTCCAGCCGTCTCTGTGCTTCTTCTGTGGGACTCAGGGGCGCACTCTCCTATAGGTCAGACCACCAAAAAGAGGTGAGTCTAACTCAGACATTGCACATAGCTTTGTTATAAAGTAACATTATGTAGTAGCCAATATAAATTTATTCAAAAGAATAAATTGCAAAAGCTCTACACAGAACTTGCCTGGAAGCAAAGTCACGGACGTGTATGTTAGCCATGCTACATTCCCTTCCTGCGGAGCTGAGCAGGCGTAACATCTAACTGTTATAGAGTGTGAGCTTAATAAAACACACACAAACACACACCTTTTTGGACAAGGTTGGTAGAGAGGGTTTAGAAATGCTCCCAGGAGAAGGTCTCCCTGCTTGAGTTGGTGGCATACGTACGGTCGTCTTCACCTTTAAATATCATGTCCAAACCACACACAATGTCACAAACATATTGTTTAAGGACTAATGTTAATAACCATGCAACCAATTACAAATTAGTTTTGAAATACTAGAACCAAACCGCTCTAAATTGACCATCCACCATTCACTACGCTATGTTTGTTGCAACACAAAACCAGTCTCCAATACATAAAACCTATGGTCCATGATCTTACAAAAGTGTCCACACAGATGAATGTTGCTCCTAATCTTGTCAAATCAAAACTAGTAAATGGCTCTGTGGTTTTCCAGGAGCAATATTCCAGTGTTGATCTGGGCTGTTTCCGAAAAGCATCATAAGCTTAAGTTGATAGTAGCTCCATCGGTGAAAATGAGTGTACCATGTACAGTACTTAAGCTTACAATGCTTTTGGGAAACACAGTCCTCCCAGAAGCCGGCAACTCAGAGAAAGAGTTAGAAGCCTAGGGAAAGGGTGCTGTCAAACAACCAAAAGCCCACTTCATCAACACTTCAGAGAGCTACAAACCACTACATGATACATACTAAAGACTACATACAAACTACAAAGTAGATCATCTTAGTCCTAGTGGTACACACCATTCACTTATTAGTGCACTCCTCACACAGTTAAGTGAATACAGTAATCCATGCATTGAAGTAATCAGGGTGGTCAATACCTCTGGTTTCTTCATAGGCATCTGTTTATTGGTGGGAATGAACCCTGATGGAGGGGCAAATGGATCTGTTTTGGGGGCCATGGGGTTAAGGGTGTTGGGTTTACCAGGAGCGGCTGGAGCAGAAGTAGCAGCTGCTTTAGGAACAGTAGGACTCGGGATAACATTCAATGTTTTGGGATCTGAGATAGGAGCTGAAGGTGGAGAAACAATAGGAGCTGTTGGAAAATATCCAGTAGGAGTCACAGGAGAAGGTTTTGGAGCAGGAATAAAGCCTGGTGGAGGGGAAAGAGCTGATGGTTGTGAGGTGGGGACAAATCCTAAGGGCTTTGGTGTTGGAACAAATCCAGATGGGGGAGTAAGTGGGTTAGGTTTTGGAACTGGGATAAATCCTGCTGGTGGTGAAACAGGAGACTTAGGAGTCATCAAGGTAGCAGCAGGAGATGCTGAAATCTGTGGCTCTGGTTTTGGAGTCTGGAAGGCCTCTACTTTTGGCACAGTTTTATCTTGTGCTGGTCCAGAAATGTCCTTCTCTTGAGATTTCTCTACAGGTTTCACAGCCTCTTTTTCAGGAGGCTCATCCTTACGTATGCGTGGACGAGGTTCCCTGGTCCTGCCTCGTGTCATTAAACTTGTCAGTCCAGCAGAGATATCATCTCGTTCTTCCTTCTTTATGGAATCATGTTTGAAGGAGAACACAGGCATCTTTACAACTTTTGGAACAGATGCTGGTTCAGGTTTAGGTGGTTCTGGAGACATGGCTACAGGGCTTTTTGCTTTGTCTTCCTCAGCAGGAACTACCCTCCTAACCACTCTGCGTACCACCTTCTTACGGGTTGCACCCTGCAAGTCCTCTGTAAGCTCTGGATGGCTAGCACTAGCAGTGGTCTTAACACTGCCATTGAGGGTAACATTCATTTTGCTTTCTCCATTCTGGAAAGGTTCAGGGCTCAAGGGACCTCGGAGAGGCTCAGGGCTTTTGAAGCGCTCCGGCATCTTGGGAACTTCAGAGAACTTTCTGGTTGCCATCTTGTCTCTGTTGGGTGAGGGGCTTTTGACTCGCCTGAACTGAAGTTGGGTCTCCTGAACGGGCTGAGGACTTTTGGCACTCAGTAGGCCTCTGCCAGGCTCCAGACTGGGGACTGACTGGGAACGGCTACTCAGGCTGCCATCGCTGTCAGACTACTCACCCAACAGGTACGGTAGATGCAGAAAATTCAGTGAGGAAAGATCATTGAAAAGAACTTTAAATTACACATCTCAAAACACTGTGGTTTCCAACTATTTCCTCATGCAATACTGTCTTTATGTCAGTTCCTATGCACATATTCCTGCTCCATTTGCTCTTCTATGATTGGGGGCACTTAGTAAAAACATCTCAGAACTTTTTCTAGAAAATGAAACCTATTCAAATGGCTGCCTCTCAATAGTAAATGCTGTAGTACATATTGTTCCTTCTCACTAAAAGACTAATCAAAACAAAACCATTTGTTTGGCCAACAAACACATTAAACTAGGTGAAAGGGAAGTAGATTAGAATACTGGTTTCTGTTGACATTATACAGAAGTTTGTATGCATGAGAGAAGAGAGACTGCAGAGGAGGTGAACTATTGCATAAATACACTTCAGTGACTTCAGCGCATAATATTTCTGCATGGAGCACTTCTCCAAGCATGCATTTGTACACTCAGACTGAAAATACGCCCGTCTTGCTCCCTACCACACTGTCTCTTCACTCCTACACACAAATCCAGCAGATTCTGTCAGTAGATTATGAGATGTACCGTATAAACAATGTTTATCTGTCAGCAGGTTTTGCACACAGCTCACTGATGCTTTTTTGTTTTTTAATGCTTAATGCTTAAACTCAATATAAACTACCTGTTTTTTACCGAAATCTTGTCTCTTTAAATTCTAAGAATTGTCTATTATTAAAACAGAATGCAAATTATAGATTCAGGCTGTTGTCCAAAAACAATATCCACTCTAACACTTAAAATCATGCTGAGATACTGAGTCACAACTTTGATTAAGGTGTTTTACTGATATTTAGCAAGTCTGTTTATTCAGACCCTTGATTTAACCAGCAACCTCCCGCTCAGACAAAGCACAGCTGGTGGTGCGCAACAGCTGCACGTCAGTCAACAAAACAACAAAGAATCGAACAAACTGTCTCCACCAAGATGACACCATTTAGAGGCAAATTACCATGTAGCAGGTGTAAAAGTGAGAAATCAATGGTCCATATGCATTAAATAAAAGATCTACATAAACGGTTGGCTCTTCTTAAATACTCATTCTCAAACTGGTATATGTTAAAGCAGCCATGAAACGAGCTTCCTGTGACAAAAATTCTGCATCCTGTGTCAAAACACGTGAACTTGGAGCTAACAGCATATTATTCTGCAAATAATAACTGAAAATATTTATTAGATACATGTAACCAAGGACAAATAGACAGAGTGCTTTCAATTTGCTAATTCTCTCTTCTCTGTGAGCAGTAATACTTCATTTGTTAGTATTCAGAATATCTGGGCACTTACATTGTCTTTTGAACTCTTGGGGATTGGCTTGTTCTCTTCTTTGATCTATAAAGGTCCATGTAAAAAGGTCATTAGCATTCGATTTGGGACAATAAATCCATCCTGAGGTTATTATGCAGATGTATCCAACACATTTCATGCAGGACATTTTTAAAAACCAAGTTACGGAGAAAAACGTACAATTTTGAAATCTAATAGGGCACCAATTTACAGTGCCACTTCTAATTATACATTTTAAGCAGTAGCATCAGTTTACGGCTGGGTTCAAGCCAGTGGCAGCTTTTCGAAATGTAATCAAAAAAGCCATGGCAGAAAGCTGCCCACCAACACACTCTTATGATGCTGAAACACACTGGTCATATTCACACAACGGTTTGTGTTTTCCATCTGTCCGGAATGCATACACACATGCCCTAACCAGAGGCTGTTAGCAGCTGTGCGTTCATGAACCGTGCACACGCACCCCGGTGCATTGCTACAGATAGATATAAAAGTGAAAGCGTTGATGCATTTTCATGCACACCACCAAGCTGATGTCACACAGTGCAGAAAGATGAAAATGGAGAATGGAACATCACTTTCCTTTTGCTCCCAGAAGGAAAAGCGTGATGAGAATGCCATGCTGGCAACGCTGCTGTCATGGGCTGGGCCGGGTAAGGGTTTGATGAGGAAGGGAGGGCGGGATGAAAAGATGAGTGACAGATGAAGGGACCAGCAGACAAGAGGCTGGCACAATGGATGCTGGTCTTCACAGTTATGTTATGTGAGGTCACAAACTTCAGGTAAATAAGACCCACAATGTTGGAAAGAAGAGGAGGCTCTTGGCTCTGTTGGGTAGAAAGAAATTATTAAACATTGAGATTTGCTCCAAGCTGCACATTAAGGGAATTTATTTCATCAAGACATTAAAAAGGATCCAAATCTCAGGCCAATTGCTGAAATACTCTATTATTAGAGTCACATTACAGACGTATGGAGGATAAAAAGAGGGCTCATCGTACAGCTGCAGTCTGATTTCTATATCACTGAAGGCTTTTGAGTTTAAATATATTTGTATTTATTAGTAAAAATGTAACTGAAGATACAATAAACAGTCTAGTGCCCTCTCAAAAGGACATTACATCCAAGATAGATAAATAAATACTTATCAAATAGATATAGACAGAACATATTGTTTTTTTAATTATTATTAAGTTAGATACTTTTGTGTTCCACAAGCTGAAACTTCATGACTAAAATATTCCTTCCGCCAGAGAGCTTTTATTAGTAAACACAAAGTAGTTTTACCGTATTATGACGCAACTACATTGTACAGCCTCAGCTGCATGTATTATTCTGGGATACCCCATTAGACCCATCTTGTGTAGCTGACGTCCTATCCTTAAACCCTTTATCTAGATCCCCACCCTAACTCCCCTAAAGACCCTCGCTCCACGACTGACCCTTCACCAACCCTTCCAGCCAACAGACACACTGTAGCTATATAAAGTTACCCATGGCATGCTTATCTGTTAACTCTGTCATACTGACAGCACAGACTTTTTATAAGAGCTACCACATGGGCAGCTCACATGTAACAAATTGGTAACTAGTGAACAAAACAGGTTAAAAATTAAAAACATAAAAATATTACTGCTGTCAAATGATCGTGTGTACGGTGTATATCTATTATGTATATGTAAATACAAACACACGCATGTATATATTTAAGAAATAGGTTATGTTTCATACAACAAAACATACAGATATAACATATACACATTTATATTATCTGAATATATACGGTGTCTGTGTGTATTCGTATATTATACACAATAAATAAACAGTACAAACAAACAGTATGCATTATGTAAAAATCACGATTAATTGTTTGACGGCACTAAAAAGAATTAAATTTTTTAAGTTAATATGTTCCTTATTGCTGTGAGTAGAACCTAAAAGACCCTCCTTTTCCTCCAATGGAAAGCAAATGCAACTGGACATGTTTTTGTAGCATGTGTCATTAATATTGTTAATAGTATAAAGCATATTATTTGTTCATGTATAACAAGGCTACACAAAGCATATGTAAGTGGTCAAAACGTAATAGAATTGAACAGCTTTAACTGATAATGATTAATATACACTAGCCAATTATGGAGGTTAAATTCTATTTAACCAAAATTAAATTCATTTCTTGAACCAAATTATAGTTCACCTGAGAATTGAAGAGCCATACCAAAACAAATCCAATTTAGCTTAACAAAAGAGACAAATGAACAGCTGAAAGTTTATGGCCACATCAATAAAAGCTTCAGCAGACAGACTGTGAAGCATACGATCCAGTGACTGTATACACAAAATAACCCCCTGACTTCATCTATCAAACACTCGACACTCGCTGAATAGAAAAACAGACAAAAGTCCAAAATCGAGGCTGATTTGAAACATTCATCTCAAGAGTAAAATAAACGAGACACCTGAAATGGCACTACCTTTTTCCACAAGAGCAAACCAGCTCAGACAAAAAGCTTCTACTGATCCTGATGGCCGTCAGCACTTAACCTCAAAAATGCCATTCCAGTCTCAAAATACCCTATTACAAAGCAAAATCCACAATCCAAACACTATCGGATGAGGAAAAACTTTAATTTAATTTACTTTACATTTCCAAATGAAACTGCTTAACTAACTAACTAACTACATTTATCATTAGCACTGGTTGGCCTCGTTCATTGCTCCCGGCATGCCATCACATACAAGCCTAAAAATAGGTAACAGAGCAGGCCTGAGTCCAGACTGCAGCAGTACTTCAAGCCCACAGACTCCTCCACAGGTCTAGATCAACATATCCAACATCCGCCACCTCACCTGAGATCTTTTGCAGCAGCTCCAAACACTGAAAGTGCGCTCCCAAGCGAGGTCAGAGTGCAGATGAGCGCCAACCAAAGCGGTGAGGCGAGTGTATGTGTGTGTCCGAGACACACAGACAGTCCTGAGAACCAGAAGACCCACGTCACACTAACCGACAGCCTTAGTTCTGAGAGGTGCAAAGCGATAGGCTATTCCTGACTCTGCTCTGTCACAGGAGGAGGAGGAGGGAGACAGCTGTCGTGGTAGAGGGTCTCGAAGAGGCTAAAATTAAAACCCCAAGTACCACCACTGCAACACTCTCCAGCTTTCTCCCCACCCCCAAAAATGTAGGCCAGGCGATGGACAGATCCACAGTTGCTTCTCTTGCTCAGCTGCTCCAGAGCAAACGTTGGTCCAGTGCAGACAAGTGAGGGTGACTGCCGGCTGCAAAGAACGGTACGAAGCTCTCAAACGACGGTGCAAACTTTGTTGTTGGGGGATGTGGAGCGCTGCTGGATAAGTGTTTCTCTCTGCTCGGCGAGATACAGAGGTGTAGGGTGGAGAGGGGAAATAGAGGAGAAAACCAGAAGCGCTGAGAGAGAAGGTTGAGGAAATGACGCAAGGCCTTGGCACTTCCTACACAGAATGCATTCAAAAGAGCAGAGCACAGTGGAAATAAAAGTTGCCGTGGCTCACACCTAATGAACATGTATATCAGTGCAAGAGCGCAGCACTAAAGAACGACTCTACTAAGGACTAAGTGACTTCCTCTCTTCTGTGGAAACCAAAAAAAAGGTGGATTTTTGAAGAATATCTTCCACTATTTTACATATAATGACAGTGAATGAAGAGCTGTCGAACTCCAAAATTACCAAAAAGTAGTCCATGAGACTTACAAGTTTGGGCATAGCAATTAAATTAGGGATACACAATATTGAATTTTTGCAGATATACTGATATTTTTTTGATACATTCCCTTTTATTTGGAAACAGCAATGTGTCTCCTGTGCAGATATTGTAAGATCAATATTTTTTATTTTCACTAGTTTTAGTTTCGCAGTCACTGAGTGGAAGGAACACATGACAAGGAGAGCTCAACTCAAACCTCGGAGGGTGGATTTATTAACAAAGGCCCACGTAGGTGTAAAAGTGCAGCTGGAGGTGTCTAAATGTTTTATGTGTCATTCAGACAAAGCTTTGCTTGAAGAATGAGTCACACTATTGACATGATCTCATCACTAGCAATCACTGAGCACATGTAAGTTGAGATATTCCTTTTATCCGCAAGACAAATCGCCATCATTTTTTGTATCGTGCCAATGTCGATATTTCGCCATTATCGGCCGATAATATTGCGCATCCCTAATTGAATTGATTAAGCGTAGCACTACAAACTTTTGAATGAATATTTTGAATAAATGCTAAAGTTTGTTGAATCCTGAAAAACTATGTATAATGATGAAATCAGCATGAATCCTGTAGGATCATGTGACACTGAAGGCAGAAGAAATGGCTGGGGAAAATTCAGTTTTGCCATCAAATAAAAGTAGCTTTGATCAGCATAAGAGCATATTAAAAGATCCCATACATTTGAATGATTCATGTCTAACTTATGAAAACATGAGAGCTGAGTGTAAGGTACAAACCAAAATCTTCTTCCACCCTGCTGATTTTTTTTAATAAGATTTTGAATCATAGAACAGGTTCATATGACATATATAATGCAGTATGACTAAAACTGCATGTGACCGATTTTTATGTATTGTTTTGCAATATTTTGGAGCTTGACAGTCTCTATTCAGAATTATTTTATGGTAAAAACAATATTATGAAAATAATCCTAAAGAAATCCTCTAACAATAATAATTATACTTGGTGTTACACAGAAGAAAAGAAATTAGGGCATGAAAATCCATTTTTAATCAAGATTTATTTACAGTCAATCCTAAAGTGCATTGGATTAAGCTTTATTAATAATGTCCGTTATTGTTCTTATATTTCTTGCACCTGCATTTATCAAAGTACAATAAGAACATAAAAACCTTTCTTCCTTAATCAGGAAACCGCAGTGCACAGCTGAGCCCAGACTATTCTACACTGTCTGTGGTCTAAGCCAGGAATCACTGCCAAAATCAATCCTTTCCCTTATGAAAAGAGCAGAAGTGCCTTTTCATGGCTGTAACACCACAGCCTGCCACTAGGAGGCGAAACTTCCTGTTTTAATCCTCTATGTACGGACATACACTCTTACAAGCACAAGAGGGCGATGTAGCCCTTCTTAATAGTGGCCTGAGGCCATCAGTGGTCAACACACCCAGAGAAGGGAAGCTGATTGTCTTCACCTCTTTCACTTGTATACTTTTCACTCCCACTATCATTTTTCAGGTAGTGCAGATAATAGCCTGGGGATTCGGTGTCGTGTCACGCATACTGAAATGGCCCCCGCAGGAGATGGTAATAGTACAGGCTCTGCAGATGGTGCTGGTACAGGCCTGTGGCGGCTCGGGGTGTGGTGCGAGGAGTCTATGCTACAGCATGTCCTGAAGAGGACACAGCGCTCCCACACGTGTCTGTGTGGATTAAAAGCCCACTATGGCGGCGTGCAGGGCTGTGTGGGAGAACACGATGAGAGGGAGGGAGAAACAGACAGGGGGTGGTGCACTGACTGAAGCTGAGCTGACACTGCAGTCGGATCGGAGAGACAAACGCCATTCGGATTGGTCAGGAATGTGAGCTATGAGGCTGTCAGCTGGGGAGAATGAGAAGTGTATGCAACACAAGAGAGCCAGGAACAAACGAGAACACTCTCACCTCTGCCCAACACATCACACACACATGTCAGTGATCCCCATACGACCCTTAACCCATGAGTCTGCAGCCTGTCCAAACCTGAGACTCTGCAGTACAATATTATCCTTCAAATACAATGATATGAAGTGCTGAAACACCTTTTTATTCATCATCAAGGTCTATATTGCATATTAATCGATGATATATAAAATATCAACTCATTTCTGAAAGATCATGTGACACTGAAGACTGGAGTAATGGCTGCTGAAAATGTGGCTTTGCCTTCACAGGAATAAATTACATCAATTAATATTTTGCATAATTACTATTTTTAATATAGTCTTCATGAGCAAAACAGAAAAACATCAGAAACTTTAAACAGTAGCAAATATGTAGTAGTTATTAATGTAAATCATTTTCACTGAAACACGGGAAGAGCTCTGTTTCATATCAGGCCCGCTTCTGATAACACAGAAAATAACCTTGATTGGAATGAAACACTTTGACTCCTGCAACGCAAACATTGTGGACAAAAAAAAGTGTCCTGCAATTTAGATACTCTGATTACAGTTTATTCATCGTTTTAAGAAAAATAAATGGTATAAATGTTACTGATTAAAACATAGATTGGTGGTTTCCAGATTTTCAGATGCTGATACAGAACTATAACAGATCAAGTAGACCGTAACAGATATTTTGAACAGATATATGAAAAAAAAAACGATACTGATAATCATAAAAATGCTTAAAATCAGTCGACCCTGAGCTCAGTTTTGTATTAATATTACTGATTCATGTTTTTAGGCAAAGCATAACACATAATGTAAGAGTAGCGCCAAACATATCTGAGTAAAGTACTAACAAGCTAAATCATTTATAGAAAATCTTGAATGATATTGAAAAAAAAATCACATGTAAAAGATCACATGTCATTTTTCTCTTGAGGTTAATGGTCTGATATATATATATATATATATATCTTTAAGGGGCACAAAAGCTCAGATTTTCTTTGAAGTGCCAATCATTCCACAGTGGTCATTCCCAGAGTGAATCCAGACCCAAGATCAAAGCCAGCATGGACTCTGGAGCCTATAGCAGGTATTTTTATAGCTTTTTATCATTCATAGATGCTTTATGGTACATTATTTCCTACACAGCAAAACAAAAATGTCAATAAAGCCCTGACAGATTCACATGACTACTAATTATAAGGGAAACATAATTTAAAAAGCTCTTGTGCAGAGTGACGTCTGCTAGTCATGAGGAGCAATTTTCCCGTTTAATCTCACATAATGCCCAGTGCAATTATAGTGCCACTTGTAAAAACCACAAAAAGCGGGTTATGCTCACCACACACAGCAACACACTAAATCGTCACCACACCCAGACAAATTCTGTATATCATAAATGCAAATCGTCTTCCTGTCTCCAGAAACAGAGATAAATGCATTAATCACAGCCCAGACTGTACACAATCCCCTCCACGCATCCAAAAACATGTCTACATACACAAGCAAATTTTGATCATAGATAAAGCGAGACCCTAAAATCAATGACGTGATGGTCAGTCCGGAGGGTGTGACAGTGTTTCTAGAGCTCAGCGGAGCTTGTCGAGGGTGCTGACAACAACCTGAGTCATGCATGAGCTGATTATAGCCAAAAATATCTCTGTAAACCAAGATCAGCAGAACCCCTGCGTGGGCACACCGCAGTGCTAGGTTACTCGGTGGGCGAAAAAAGGTAGCCTAAGAGGGAAAATTGAGCTAAAAATGATGAATAACATATGAGCAGAAAGTACCTGCAGCAGCATCGCTCCATGAAAAAAGACTGCATGTACAGAAGATGAGAGCATCTAAGAGCCTAGTCTAGAGATGGAAAATACATACTGAAAGAAGCAATGCCAACATTGGCCTCATTTTCCCTAATCATTACTTATAGACATCCTCATTACCAAAAGTATCCAAGATGAAGTGACCTCAAGACTGAGTGGCAAGGTCTTCTCTTTAGCGCTTCCAGCAACTGCAAACTGAAATTTACCCTCAGACGGGAGAAAAACAACACAGCTGGCATTCACAAAGCACAGATATCTTGTCTAATCCTTCTGATTTTATCCTTAGTCGTTGTTTGACAACTGACCAAAGTCATCCAAAAGTCAAAGTCAACACAGACATCTTTTCCTGTAAACTTCATTTTATAATAATTAGTATTTTCCGTTCCTTGCATCGCTATAAACAGAGTAGAATGAAAAGTGAAGCGATTTCCCAGAATACACTGAGCCAACCTCCATGGCATGCAGATGAGAACACAATATAATTGGTGACCTGAACACAACTATCTTTAACAGCTGTGACCTACAGTATATGAAATAAAATGCAAAAAAAATTAAAATTAAAATAAAATAAATAAACAATTTAATTTAATTTAACAAAATAAAGCAACCCCCTCCACCCCTCTTATTAAAGCAGCACCCTACACACATTCATACAGTACTCAAAACTGTAACCAAGGATACTAACCCAAGCATACAGTAAATTGAGTGGAAGCTGATTATGAGTGACAATGAAGGGGAAAATATTAGCATCCCCTGACTTCCTCTTTCTGCCACTCCCTTCTTAAACATGGAATATGGGCAGATTTCTACATATTTACGACACCGTTGGATGAGTGTTAACGGGTTAACCACACCTCAATGAGGCAGTCATGTATTGGCTCTGCTCAAGGGTACTGTCTGGCACATCTGGGTCACTGTTCCAGACAGACAGACCCTCCTCCTCCGTCACAGGATGTGATTCAACATCTTGGATGCCTTAAGATATACACACACACAAACAGATGAACTGCCATCCATTTATAAAAACCTGTCATCACCTGCTAAAAACAGCAGTTAATTATTCCCATTCATCTGATGCTGCTATCATTTTGGCATGAAACAAGACAGATAAGAGCAAATGACTATTTATAGAATAAATTTTAGATTTTAAAACACGTTCAAAAAATTCTTGAAACTCACAAAACAAAAAACTTTGATGCTTGAACACTGTCGTACAAAAGATTTTCTTTTTAAAGTAATACTTTATTTAGCAACGATACTTTAAATTAATGAAAAAGTTACAGTAAAGACTTATTTTTAACGTTATTTAAAAAAAAAAAAAAAAAAACTTAAGATCACAAAAATATTAGGTAGCATATGTCAAAGCAGCATAAATATGCAGTGTTAATAATAGTGCTATCAAACAATTAAAGGCATCCAAAATAAAACATTTTTTAATATGTGTACTGTATGTATATATATATATATATATATATATATATGTATATATGTGTTTGTGTGTATGTATATGTATAGTACACACATATTATGTAAACAAGAACCTTTATTTTAGATTAGATTAATAATTTGTCAGCACTAGTTAAAGCTACTAATTATAATTGTATTAAATTTTAAAACAGCATATTATTGTGATTTCTAAAGATGCTCAAAATTCAGCATTGCCTTCAGCAATAATTACATTTTAAAATATATGAACTCTTCTAAGGTAACTTTTTACACTAATTATGATTAAATAAAAGCAATCTTGTAAAAAAAACAGTTTGCACAGTAGTGTATGACAATGCATTTTTTTTGCTTAAAATGTATCAAATTTAAAGGCAGTTGTGTATATTACATACAAATAAATATAAAGGAAACAAAAAACATGCCAAATGATATAACTAATATTTATATCATAACTGTAATTATTTAAAATAAATTATTCAAATCATATCTGGAAAATCCTGACTTTCTATCAAGCGTAACAACTATTAGAATTATGTTACATTAAGAGCATTATTACCCACTGTTATGGGTGCATCAAAGGCAGTGTGACTACAACATAACTAACTTCTAATATAGTTACAATGCAACTAATTGTCTGTCTATGTCTATGATGAGTGCCAGACTCCTCTCCTGCACACTGCATTAAACACAGGCTGTGTAAAACGTGGATGTGCTGATGAAGAGCAGATCCGTGTAGGTTTTCCTGACAGCAGCCATTAGAGCTGACAAGTCTAAGATATTTAAAAACTACCATAAAGGTCACGAAAACTCTGCCAAGACCGCCACAATTCATCTTGACCCATTCGGGGTTTAACTAATTTCAACATAACTGAGATGCGTTTAGATTTTAGATTAACGTAGAGCGTGGTTAACAGAAGCGTTTAGGCCTGCATGGCAAGCCTCTTTCTAGCCACAATCAGCATTTGTTTAGCAGCCAGGCTAATTCTGTGCGTCTGTGCTAATCTTCGTGGAATGCAGGGGAAATACGGCTGCATTCACACAACTTAAGGAATTTAGCTGGTCCTTCACCCCTGCTCCGGGTCGAAGGTCAGGAATGAATTTAACGGCCATGAGCGCATCGGGGACCAATCAAAGGTTACGTAGAGCGTGGGTGGGTTTTGTCTGTAATGGGTTCACTTGAGTACCAAACACTGTATCAAACTGACAGCCCGTCGGCTGGAAACATATTGAACTTGTGATATTACATAAACGCCTCTGAAGCCGCGGTTGCCCGTGAAGCATGCCAGCACATGTGAATTCCAGTTCAAGAGCGCTCGTCGGACTCAGGAAACGTCCAAAGCTTGGAAAGAGTTCTTCTGTTCTAGGAAAGAATCTTCCCGATGTTTTGAATAACAAAGAATAATTGTACGGCAGTGTTTATACGGATCATTGTCGAAAGAGCATATCCACGAGTCAGATTGTTTGTGGAGGAGCTTTTGCTCTGAATGTGCCCTTAGATGAATAAAGAGTATTTGAACTGTTATTGGCTCGACTTAAAATATCAGGCTGCTGAACTGGCACTGGCTCCAAAATGACAACACTGGTTTTCTGAAGCCAGGGACAGTTCCGCTCCGAAGCTAAAACCACACCGCAGTGCCCTGTGCCTAGAGCCCATTGCATTCTGGGACAGCTCAGCTACACATAGCTGTGGTTACAGTAATAGAGTGAGACATAGCACAGCTCTACACTTGAGATCTCCCAGTTCGAAACGCACATATAAAACATTTTATTAATTATTATTATTATTGTTATCATTATTGTTATTAGTACTACTACTACTACTACTA
>JAUMHI010000057.1:9066549-9084754 GCA_032359435.1 Enteromius unitaeniatus | reverse complement strand
GTTCCCATTTTCCTTTACACTATATATATATATATATTAAATATAATATATATATATATATATATATATAATATATATACATACATACATATACACACACATACATATATATACACCCCAAATTATAAATAATTGGATTGGTGTTACTGGGGTTCTGCAACCTGCTGTTTTAAACTTAAAGTTTGAAATGTTTTAACTTGAAAAGCTTACATTTGATACATTACTGTATTTAAATATGTATTATTGTTATCTCTATTTTTTTAACAGCTTGTATAAAAACAATAATTTAGCCAACAAAGTCACGCATGATTTGTTATTCAAATTTTTATAATATATAAAAAAAAGATAAAACTTTATTATTATTATTTAGATATAACAGTGTGAGTTTTTCTAAAAAGGTATTCTTGTTCTGAAAAGAGCTACAGACTCATGGTCTAAATGATAATTCAATTTTAAAGGTTACATAAAGAACGGCACAAACAATGTCTGAATGCCACAAAAACATCATGGGTAAAGTATAAGCCTTAGCCTGAGCAGGTAACAAACAGCACAAGGACAAATGTTTTGCCAGGCCCTTTCATTACTGAGCCGTGTCATGTATCAGCCGGCGGAGAGCTGCTCTCAGCACACAAAAGCCCTTCATTAAAGACGACCGCCCATACTCAAAACATGGCCGCAGTGTTGATGGGCATCAACAAAGGCTGAAGTCCTCGTCCCGGAGAAACCATTTAGAAGAAGTGTTTAATTACACACACAATCCTATAACTCAAGTCCCTTATTTCCATAAGTCTCATTCTTCTCCACTCTGTTTCTCATAATGTTGCACACGTGCTCTGACTAGCTCTTTCATTATTTAGCTTGCCCGTAGCAGGTCTCTTTAAATAATTGAAACTGGCAAAGACGAAAGCAGCATGTCAGGGACCGAATGAGATCCTTAAGGGCCCTGCAGTGCACCCTGAAACCTCGCAACCCACTTCAACCAGACCAGCAAGCCTCGCCTCTGCCCAAAAATGAAGCCACAAGGGCTTTAAATGCACTGCCAGACAACCTCCCCGTAATGACACAACCCAGCCCCTGACACTCACATGGAGCACGGCAGGCAGATGGAGCCGATTTGACAATGGGGCGGTCAGCAGGGATGCTTGGGTTTGTGATGGTAACCCAGTCCGCCTTGCGGAGGCTGGCGACTCACATTGTGGGTAATGGCTAGCGTGTGTGAGGGTGGTTTTTCCTATACCCAGAGTGCACTCATTCACCTCCTCCAAACCTCAGGTCTCACCACTCTAACATAGAATCTTCATTTTTCCTACTGAATTTAAGGAATTCAGGTGTGTGTGTTTGTTTTGCTATAGTTGTGAGAACCAAATGTCCCCACAAGGACAAAATGCGAAATGAAGTTTATCTTAAAATGTAAAAATGCAAAAACCTTTCTGTGATGTGTAGGTTTAGGGGTAGGGTTGGTGGAGGGTCTAATCAAAGTCCTCACATATATAACAAATATAGTGTGTGTGTGTGTGTTTAATACAATCATTATATTAACTTTTGAATGTGATAAGAATTTTATAGCTTGCTAAAACCAGTAATACAGAAATCACATTTCTTTTTTGCACACTCCAAGTAACATCAATCAAACTGCAGTTGGGTGGTTTTGATAATAATAAGTAATAATAACTTCAACAAACAGAGGTAATTTACAAAGTTTAAGCATTTTAAAATTATGTGGGTTTTTTTTTTTTTTTACGTTTGTTTTATACAAAAAGCAGATAGTTAAAAACGACTGTTGAACTTATTTTTTCCTTTTACGCCCTGAAGGAGATATCACACGTTCATCAAGTTCGTTGAAGCGGTTACATTTATTGGTTTGTCAAACAATGTATCAGTTTTTGCCAATAAACTTAAACTCTTCATTGTTTTCACTCTAAATGTTTTTACAATTGTAATATAGTGTATATATTTATCAAAATAGTCCTTTCTAGAGTTATTTTTAGGCTAACTATCAAGTTTATGGACAATGAGGTAAATGTAAGGTCACGTGACATGTTGTTTACAAGCTGTTCTTTTGATGTTTTTCCACGGTGGAAACACAGATTAAGTGATTACATGAGTCATGATGAAATCATGTGTATTCATGTTAAAGGGAGAGTTCACCGATACATTCACATTTCGTCATCATTTAGTCACCCTCATGCCATTCCACACCTGTACCAGTTTTTGTTGAACCTAAAAGAGGATATAACAAATACTGGTAATCAAATAGTTGATGGTCACCATAGACTTCCATGGCGTTTATTTCTCTACTACGTCAGTGGAGACCAAAAACAGACTTTCTTTACATTTCCGGGTTTCTCAGTAGCGTATGTTGTCATAGTTGGGTAAACATCAAAAGCAAAGAAAAGAGAGCACTAAAAATACATATTTTTCATTCCCATTTGCTTAAATAGCAAAAGAAAAACTATGCTTTGACAATTTATTTTAGACTGAAACAATAAACTACGATAGTAAGTAACAAAAATGAAATTATGTACTAAATATATAAATAAAGTAAAAAAAATATATATTATATATAAAATATATGAATAAATAAGAAAAATATGCTATAAATAAAGAAAAAATGTGTTATAAATAAAAGTAAAAAATTTAATATTATATATGCGTTATATACACACATGTGTTATATACACTTATCAAAATAAATGTAAAATTTTATATTAAATGAAATAAGCAGGTCTCACTGTAAACTGGGTGTGTTGGGCCTGTACTGTCAAAAACGCTTACTGAGCAGTGCATTTGGCCTGTAAATGCTAAAATAAGGATTTCCCAACTCGCAATCACTCTCACGGTCAGTGGAACATCTGCAAGATAATCCAAAATAAAGCTCGTTTCCGTATTACACTGCTTTACGGTGGCTTATCTCTGTGGGGAGGGCCTTCCTCGATTATAGATCGTGGCGTTTCCAACTGTGATGATAAAGATCTCTGTTACTGGGGTAGACTGGTGGAGAATGGTGTTCGAGAGATGCCAAGACTCACAACGCTCCCTCCCTCGACTGGACGCTCTGATAAAAGGCCTTTTTAAGGCCTCTCTACAGTCCCATGATCAATGGTAAGGGAGTGATGTAGTGAGCAGCATCCATAATAAGCCACTGGAGTCAGCACAGGATATCACTGACACGCAGCGCGTTTAATTTTAACCAACACGGCCGAGCGTATGAGTCTTGGAACAACATCCAGAGAGAAACAATAAACCATGAGCCATCAGGAATCGCTGGTATTTCAGTCCAGACCGCAACCACTCTGGACTGCATGGAAAAGAATAAGCCCAGGGCAATGAGCATTCCTTTCTCTACGCTCTCTTCAAATTGCTTCTATTTCCAGGGGGTTATAAATTACAATTTATAGGACAGAGTGTCGGTTGACAATTGTGAGGCTTTTTACAACAAATTAAGTCATGATTGAATGGGGTTTGATTCGGGTCCTCTGTATAGGATTGCTAAATAAACATTCTGTCATTAATACTCCATTCGTGGCCAAATGAAAATGCATGTATGGCGTGCTGCTGGATAAACCTCCTGAGAGTCTTTACAGATATATATTGCTGTGAGAAACCACAGCTTTAGATGCTGAGAACGGTATGATCCGGCAGCCTCAACTAAATCCAGCCTGCAGTAAAAACAGCTGAGCTGATACATGAGAGGCTGTGGGATGTGGAGTGGAAGGAAAAAGAGGGGAATTCTCCTTGTAGAGCCGTACAGAGAGGCCTTTCTCCGGGCTGGGGTCACAGCCAATCACAGCCGTTTCACCAAGGCCCTGTGCTGAGTGGGCCTGACCATGCAGCACACATAAAATGTTAATGTGTATAAAGTGGGCTTTCAATAGAGCTCTCTGTTGCTTTTTATCTTGAGCATTACGAGAGACCAAGCCGAACGTAGAAGTAGGACTTTTATCCACACACTACTATTTGAGTTCAACAGGATTTAAAAAAAAAAAAAAAGAAAAAAAAAAAGATTATTCAGCAATGATGCATTACACTGATTAAAGGTGACATTTAAAATGTTACAAAAGACTTCTATTATTAAAAAATAAATAAATTGTAAAAATCATGTGACAAAGGAAAATGCAGTAATTCGGCTTTAACATTAAAAGAACATTACATTTTAAATATATTAAAATTAGTGCTGACAAAAGATTAATAGCATCCAAAATAAAAGTTTTTGTTTATGTAATATATATATATATATATATATATACATTTGTGTGTGGGGGGGGACTCACAAATACAGCAAATATTTAGAAAATATTGACTTTGTATTCATGTGTATATATATTTATATGAATATAAACTATATCACATATAAATACATTTAATAAATGCAAAATCTTTCATGTTTGTGTGTTTAAATATATGCACAATAAATACACACACTACACAAATATTATATATATTATGTAAACAAAAACTTATTTTGGATGTGATTAATAGAGATTAATAATTTGACAGCACTACTTAAAATAGAATTATTTCTTAAATTAAAAAAAATAAAATAAATGTAACTGACCCCAAACTTTGAATAGCAGTGTATGATAAGAAATCGGAATTATTCTAAAAACATTTTAGAATAATGACATCCCAACAAACTTCCAATCCGTCTGTAAAACGATACATGGATTTTTTTTTTCTTATTTTCATGAATAAAAATGAAAATTTATTGTCTATTAGCTAAACATATTTTGGAGCAAAAAAATAATATAATATGTTATAAAATTGTTTTGCATGAAAATGAATCCTACTGGACTCTAAAACCCTGTAGAGGATAAAAGCGGAATGGAAAACGGGTGGATGGATGGAAATCTTAATTCATCATGTTGCATTTGCTCACTTCCTGTTTTACAGTGTGGAGAATGGGGGTAGACAGCATGGAGGGTTCTTACTGGAGCAGACCATCGCGAGACCACTTTCTCATGACATCGATGAAAGGTCCATCCTGACAGGAAGTATCGCAACACTAATGGGTCGAACTGACCGTCTCGTCTGCCCCATTCTGCTCAATCCCCTTCCTCTGGAGACTTCCTGTCTAATTGTGACACTGGTGAGTGAAAAACCAGGTGGCATGAAGACAGAAAGTGCTACTTGACATCAATTAACAAAACAAAACAAAAAAACTGGTGAGGAAGCACATTCTTTTAAGTATGCATTCAGAGGAAATTCACTGTAATATCTAACATGTTACACTATAGGCTCTAATCAAAGAGGTCCCTGCATCCACTATGGCAGGCCTGTACTGTTAAAAAAAAAAAAAAAAAAAAAAAACTTGATGTTATGTAATCCGTATCTGTTAAAACAAAATTCCACAGAACTGAACATTCCCATAGAGGCGACCCAAGCGTAAAGATGAAATATGTTGTTGTCGCCCCACCTCCTTCAATCTGACTCTGCTTTCTCCAGAGACCCAGTCGGGAAGTGTCATGTTTGTTCCAAAGCAAATTCCAAAAATACCAAGAATGGGACTTTAGGGAGGAGGAAACATTTCCAAGCCAGTCATAGAAACAAGTAATAAATGCAGTTCAATTCATGATCCCCTTAAAGAGACAGATCACCCAAAAATTCATTCATTGACTTGCCCTTATGTCTATGTGCACTTTTTTTCCATGGATAAAATAAAATAACATAAAATAAAGAACAAACTGATTTGGACCACATTTACTCCAAAGTACATGTTAAAATACCCTTTTTGTTCTACAAAAGGAGGGAAGTAAAACCGGTTTGGAATAAATATAGAGGAGTAAAATTACATTTATGGGTGAACCATCACTTTAACAAAACCTATCAACAACTCTTATATTGATCAAATATAATTAAAAGCGTTCATTATTCTATTATTTCAACTTATGAATAAACAGAAATATTATTGAGTTATTTGACCCCTGAACAGACTTTTAAAAAGTATGAGGAAAAAACAAGAAGTGAATCAAAAATGCCCACTACTGATAAAAGCCATTGTACGACAATGCTGAAAGACTACTGTAACACGTCATCTTATTCACATAGGAAGAATGGCCATTTAAATCACTTAAAAGCTTATCTGTAACGATGTGACATGCACAGTACGTAAAAACTGGCTCTTTATCCCAGTTCCTGTGCTAGGGCTTCCTGAACATGCTCAATTACTTCCCCTCATATCACACTCCTGCCTGGTACACCCAGTATTATGACACATGGCACTCTGCCCTAAAGGTCAGCAGTCAAATTAGAGCAGGATTACTGTTGGGGAGTAACTAACTGTAGTGTGACAAAACCCTGCATCGCCCTTTTCTGCCACTCTGCATTACGCACACAGCTTTAGAGCAATAGAGCGCCCTGAATGCAAATACACTCCTCTTAAAACATGCATAGCTTCAAAATATCTTCTGGAAATCAGCTCATGCAAAAGCTCCAGTTAAAAAAAATAAAATACCAAAATTTGGTTAAATGCTGAAGTTTAGCTCCATATTTTAAACTTATTTATAAACCGGTTTCTAATTTTACTAATTCAATTGCATGATTTATTAGGTTTCAGTTGACACTTTTTTTATAGAACTTATTAATCTAGGTTAATTAATGGATATAATAGCATTATTTATTGTTAAAGAACGTGCAACGTTTCTTAATAAATACTGCAAAAAATAAATCAAAAATCAGTTTATACCACATGCATTGACTGTGGTTGTTGGAGAGGAGAAAATAAAATGCTGCTGAGGTCCAAAGAAAATGTTTAAGAAAATGAAAATGTTTAACTTCAGAGATTAGAAATGTTGAAAAGATTGAGACAAAATGAGAGCCAATCAAATCAATATAGCTTCCTGAACAGCGCTCATGGTCTTGTGTAGTAAAATAATAAAGTTAGGGCCAAGAGCTACAGTGCCTGTACACTCTGAGGAGGGGTCTCAATCATACTTCTTAATATTAGCAGAAAATTACAAAACGGGTGGTTATGTCTCTGAAATCTGATATTGTGTGGACACATTCAAAGCCAAAAAACTGCCAATGGATGCTATACATGCACCTGTGACTGCATGCTGTTTTCTAGAAATTGCAGACGTTCTTACAGAAAACCAACTGTGATTAGTAGTAAGAATTGTGATTATTGTTTAAAAACCTTTCATGGTTTATTGTTTTAGCAGAACCTTCAACACTCCAGTCCAAAGTCCTCATGGGAACTAGTAATGACAGCGATTGATTGATCCCAGGGCAAATACATGTAGGTCCAGAATGGTTTGTTCTCTTAAAGCAGTATGCTACATTAAACATAAATGTTTCCTCAATACACATGGCAAAATAATGCGTGCAAAAACGAAAAAAGGAAAGCTTTTAAATCTCTGTTAAAAATCTGAATCGAGTTCACACAATGAAATCTTTAAAAAGTTATACATCATCTTTGGTTGGGGGCCTGTAAGATTTCCAGCTTCTAGGATTTCTGTGGTTGTTATTTTACATATACTTGCATATGAAAAACCTAGCTTGGTAAAAGTGCTCCCAGATCTCTCAGATGCAATGCCAAGGCAACAGAAGTACCAGAACCCACAGGCAGCAAGAGAGAAAGAGAAACAAAGAGATGGAGGTCACATAGGAAAGAAAGAGGGAGCGTTTCAGCTGAGGAGCAATTTTGAGTTAAAATGGTTGTTTCCCAATGACAGAGAGAAACAGTATAGCCATATTTACTTAATTTATCACAGATAACACACTCCAAATTCAAATCATGTCCATTTTTACCACTTCATAAGTGATGAAGAAATGTTTGTCAGGGTTATGAGCCATTCAGAATTTAAAAAACACCTTTTAAAGAGGACATTGGACTAGGTATTTTGGGGATAAAAAAAGGCAGTTTATTGATTTGTATCATTCTTTTTAGATGTTATGATTGTTTCCACACACTGCTAAGATGCTTATATGCAAGCATGGAAAAGTGAATTTTGCATCTGACATCCCCTTTAAATTCCAATTGAATCTGAAATAGGGCTGGTCTGAATGGTGATGGAGAATTACCGCAAATCAAAGAACCGATGAGATGCACGTGAATATTTCTTACAATATATATCCCAGCCCTAAACCCAGCACAGGAGTCTATAGCGGCAGTAAAACCTGAATTGTGGGCAGTTATGCTCTAAAATACAGCATTCAAAAGAGCCACAATTACTCAGCGCAACATTTTCTGGTAGAAAACAATCTTTCACTGACATCTCTGCCATTTAAGTCTACTCTAAGTGGAGAAGAAGAGAAGTACAGCAGTGTGGTGCAGAACGTCCCTGGGGTGCTGTGGGCCAGTCCTGCCGCAGAGACAGGGCCATACTGGCTCCGTCTATCGAGACAAGAATACTACAGTCCAATCCCGATGTGCTAGACTTTGCAGCAAAACTGACATTTAGGATTGCTTATTAATTGTGATGAGAAGTACTGTGATTAGCAAAATACAACTTATTTCTACTTTGTTAGAAGCGTATGTAGGAAAGACTCTCCCGAAAGACTGCTATGCTAATGAAAGCATACTTGCGGTCTAGATGCAGCCTCCACAGAGTACTAGTAATGATGGACCTCTGAGGTTTGTTAACTGCAAAGTCATGCTTTCACATTGCCTGTAAAACAGCATGATGGCACATTGAGGCTGGGTGTCAGAATGTCTGCATCAGTCTGTGTGCGTGTATGTATAAGGGTCTGGAGGCATCTGGTGCACAGCTGTAATTCTTCTGCAGACAGTGTCGTGGAGTGCAACCTTGCTGGAGGTCAGTCAGGCATAATGAACTGCCACCCATGATGATGCTTCCACAGTCACTTCACTGCGGCAGAGTCAGCAAGAGCTTTTAGTGCGGAAGACGCTGTACCGATGCCAGACTATCTACCTCAACGACTTGAAAAATGCATCTGTGTCTTTATAAGATATCCTCAGCAAATATAATTTGTGGCAAAGTTTACCACAAAAAACTCCTCCCTTGTTATCTTGAAAGAAAATAAAGGTTACTGTGAGGCAATTGCAATGGAAGTAAACAGGGATCATTTTTAAAGAACTGAAAAAGCAGAAACAAAAAGCTTGTTATTTTATTAAAGCTATGTATTATGAGTTGTAAAGCAGATCAGACAGTTATTTTTCAAGTTGCTTTAGGGTTCGTTCAGTTTTCTTTTACACTAAAATCATGTCTGCGTAGTAATGGTAAAACAAACGCTAAATCTAAAACTATTAAAAGTTTGCTGATCCCCTTCCCCTCTCTCGACCCAATGATTACCTGTATGCTCTCTATGGCCCTGTCTGAAGAGATATAAAACTCAAAATAATAATAATAAATATTAATTGAAAACCTCAAAACACTTAGTTACCTTTGTAACCAACTTAAAAAATAAAATGTAAACAGAAACTAATAAAGTTACTAAAAACATAAAATTACTCAAACTCAAAATGTAAAAATAAAAGCCATTACAAAATCTAAAAAAGTATTAGTCAACTATAACTACTATAACTAAACTGGTTAACGTGTATTATTCACGTTTTGTGGTACATTGAATATTAATAACCTTCATTATTCATTATTATTCAAGTCTCTTGTTGTAAGTTAAATTTTGACTTTTTTTAATAAAATGAGGGACAAATCATTATTATTATTTATTTATTATATTATTCTATAAATGCTTAAACTCTGATTTGTCAATTGTTGTTTCAGCGGGACAGCCCAAAAAACTCCTTAGGAAGTGCATTGACTTCTCAACTACGGAGCTGACTAAGACACACCCTAAGCGTTTTACTTTCCGGAGGGGAATCTGCTTTCAAGCCTAGTTGTGTCTTCACAGAGACCATCTGACTAGACGGAGAGCTGAAAATAGACAGTTTTTACCTGTTTGTTTCAGCAGGGTCTGTACTGTCCCTATTCTGGCTTCCTCACACCCATCTCAGGACATCCTGGCTATACTGGTCAGTGCCTAGAAGAATAGAGGACTTCCTGCATGGTCGCTGTTTTCTTCTAAGGAATAGGGAACAGTGGGAAAAACATACCATTCTTCAGACGCACCAAAGACATTCCTGCAACGAAGGGGAAGTTCCTAGCTGCATTCTTTGCCAAACTCAATTACAAAAGAACATCAAAATTATTTCCAACAGTCAAAATACTGTGTGTATTATTAGTAATCGAATTACCGAGCAAAAATAAAGAACAGTCCTTTGGTCTTTTGACTCAAAAACAGCAACACTCGGCCATGAAGAGGTAGAAAGTAAAAGGTCAATCAAGAAGCAGCAGAGCCCAGCTGTGCCTGTTGGATGAGACTGTCGTGAACTCCCTTCACTTGGCTTTTGTTTGCACTGGGACATGATCGTTTTACGGCTCGTCTTTATTTGGATTAATGATAAAGCTGTTGCTATTTGTTTTCTGAGACAATAGGACAGAGAATGACTCCCGCTGTTCAGTGAGGCTCACAAATCAGTGCAGCACTCCACACATCACACAGACAAACATGGATCCTCCACAGACACGTGCTACAAAACACGACTACCCGAGACCACAACACACCAGAACAAAGGTCCGGCTCTTCACTTCCTGTTTGTCAATTATTCTGTTGCAAACTCACATTTATAATAACTATGTGCAAAATAGTTACATGTAGTTACTCAAGGAGACATAAAGACCCGTACATACTTTATTGCTTTTTAATTGTTTGTGCTTAATGTTGATGCCAATGGTAGGGCCCTACGATTTCCACAATGCGGAAAATGTGGACGGAAGTGCAAAATTCAGTGACAAAAAAGCAATTTACTACAGAATGTCATTGAATTTACCACATTTTGGATGAATACTTAAAGTGAACAACAAAAAGGTTAACTTAAAAGGTCTTTACAGCAGCCTGTCAAATTAAAGGTTTGGTTTAACTTGAAGATATTGTGACTGAAATATATTACTTAAATGTAATGATAGTACTACTACGAATAACAAAATCTGTTATAAAAACTGAATATTTACCAGAACAATTAAGCTATCCGAATGTATTTAGCAAAAAATGTAAATACACAAAAATTCCACAAAAAACAACAACAAAAGAAGTTTTATTATATAGATATTTATTTATGTTTTTTTTTTTTATTAAACCATTAAAAGGCAATCCATAACATTTATGGAAAACACAGAATATGGTGAAAATAAAACTAAATTTGAGAAGAAACTAAAACATATCGCAGGGTCTTAATTTAATTTGTAACACTTTTCACAAACTGCTGTTCAATTTTGTAACTAGACATACTTTTTGATAAATAAAATTTATCCATTAACAAGGGGCCATTTAAAAAATTAATAATTGAAAATTGAGTCTAGAAGGATGGAGCTCTTGGTCGTCTGACAAACTGCATTTCAAAAAAATGAAAGCCTTTGTTTTAAAGATATGTAACAGTAATAAAGAATCGTTAATGAAAAGATTGCTATACGTCTATTAAAAGTTCATTTCAAAAGGTCAATATAAAGAGATTGTCTCTTTAAAAGATTAAAATGCTTGATCCATTTAGATTTCCTTTTAAAATCTCTCTACAATCTTAATAATGGACTTTCAATGGAGGGACATCGATGTCTTTAAGTGTATTTTTAAGTGTCATTAAAAAGATCTTCAGATCTTTGATGAAAATGACCAGTTTTAAAGTTGAAAAAGTCAAGAGAAGAACATGTCAGCAAAGTGAACTTAGTTCACATATCAAATAATAATATAATAATCAAATAATAACCAAATATCACCGGAATAATCTGACTGGCCAATATATCCAAATGCTAGAATACATCCCGCCCATCCTTATTTTAAAACGGCTCCACAACAAAAACTCAGAAGACATATTAGATGTTCCAGACAATGCCTGTAGCACAGCTTTCCAAAAGACAGTGGGGCGAGAGTCAGGGTGACCGGCACAGAATAGGCCTACCCCTGCTGACCTGAGGCCATGTAATGAACCATAATGACTACAGCGGGGAGGCTGACTAAGAACTATGCAGCAAAGCAAATCCCTCTTGTTTGTTGGTAAAACCCAAAATAGCACAGCAGACCCAGTCTGGTATGAGATGGAAGTACTCGCCAGCAACCAATTTGCAGAAGCACATGATGAATCGGTTGGTTCTAATAGTTACGAGACGGTCTGTTACCAAATGGGCAAGAATCACTCAAAATCAAGCTAAACAAATCCTGAGTTTCCTGGAAGCGCTGCCACATGATGCTGCCACAAATCTGGCCTATCAATAAGAGTTAAGACTACTCCAAAGGAAAAACCATTAGGAAGCCCTTCACAAACATGTGGTTCCATAAACAGGCAGGGCTGATGATCGCTTTATTTTTCTAGGTCTATAACAGCAGAATAGTACCATTAGTCAGACGTTAGTGCTCAGATTTATCACAGACACAAATGCTGAACCTGAGAAGCAGGTCTGTCCTTACTCTAGGCTATACACATAATTCTCTATCATATAAATGCAGTAACGATGAAGATGATGATACATTTGTCTATGCGCTCTGCCTTTGTGCTGTCAGACACCAGTACAGCCTGCAGAAATACAGCTGCTCTTCATCTGCTTCAGGTCATGACTGACTGCTAAAAGTCCAGGATCTGTTTCAACAAGTGCAAAAACACTTAAGGCTCCTTTTAACACTCTTTATTCCTTAAACCAAACGATCACGTGACCAACGTTTTACAAAAGTAACTGTCAAAGCCTTTTTTCTCTGAACCAAACCACTGACAAATACAATTTTTTTCTGTAAATAAAAGAAATAATTTCGATTTAAAGGTGACTTAATTTAATGAGCTGTATGTTTATTAGTCTGCAGTCTTAAGTAGCTGACATAATTACTCACAGTTTAGTTCTACATTAAATACTGTGATTATCTCAAGTGTAGAAAGAAGTTTCACCAAATACAGTCAGTCGCAAAAAAAATGACTTCACACAGTGTTAACAGCATTTTGTGTTGACAACAGAATTGTAGCAATACAGATAAAAGAAGCAAAGCATGTGTAAATACCAGATCTGTTTACTCTAAAATGAGTTTCATTTCAGAAAATGGCTAATATCACCTAAATTATTTACATTACATACTCTCTAAAACTGTAACAAACCTTTCAATAAATAAAAATTTTGCATTTAAGCAATATTATTAAATAATTTAGTTATTTAATTATTTACTAATTAGTTTTAGAGGTTGACCGATTATTGTGGAGGCTGATATATCGGCCGATATTTAAAAAAAAAAAAATTATATCGGTGGACAACTAATGAGTTTATTTCAATTTATCTTATTTATTTAATGATTAAATCATTACTCAATCATTTAATTGGCATTTAATATTTACATTTATTTGACATTGCACTTCTATCAGAATCTTGTAAACCAACAGCAATGTTCTCCTGAACCCTTAGAGGTCTGTAAACACCCTGCAGAAAAATACAGTAGCTGCAAAGGGACCATTTAAATTCATAATTGTCAGCAAACTGAAGGAAATATTAATTAAACAACCAACACCTTTCTTCCCCTCACAAGCACATTGAATGATTCAGATGCGTTCTGATTCACAGTTTCGAAAGCTCACTTGTGCGTCACACCTCTCTGCTGTGCATTCTCATGTTTCACAGACAGCTAGAGAATACCTTTTTAACAGATTATCGAGGTCTCCTAACTGCATGGTACTCAGCAAAAGAGTGTGTTAATTGAATGTACAATTTTCCAAGCAAGCAAACAACATTCCTAAATGCTAGGAACCCAATGAGTATAGTTATCAAAGAGTCTTACGTAATGCCCTCAGTGGTTACTGAAGGAGGAAGTTTTGTGAGTCGCCTCAGCACCAACATGTGCAACTTGGCACGACAGCAGCCCAGATTGGATCCAGCCAAGCGGTGGCACACATGCTAGTTAATAAAGTCACAACCTCCACCCAGAAATAAAGCATTTACGCTAAAGTGTCGTTCTTATCTGTTATCCAACAAGGAAGCAGGGCATAACACGACAGATAAGTTTCAATCGTTTCCCTCTGTCAAGGAAAAACCAAAGAGCAGTGCATCCCATTCATCGCATTCTTCTTTACAAGAAAATGCGTCCGACCATTATCAACAGCAAGTGCAATTTATAATTACATACCAAAACTAAACTGTGGACTGTGTGCTGTAGCATTTGAAATTGCCATGGGGAAAATTCGAAATTTACTGTCACACTGCGTCCAACTATTACACAACAAACTGCGAAGGAAAAAAAACAAAACTGTTTCAAAGCCTGTCATTAAAGTCATCACTTGTGGAAAGCTGTAGGAAGAAAAGATTCTGTTAGACACATTGTGACAGATGTTCACCCTGGAAAGGAATCCGCTTCCTGTTGCACAAGAACATGTTCATCTTAAATGATGTGCTTGTACTCTCGAGGAGAGCCAGTTGGCTCCACATGTGTAAGAACTGGGCAGGCTTGTGGGGAGTTGCCTGGAAAGACTGTGATCATGAACGAGAAAAGAGAGAGAAAGTGTGGACTTACGTCAAATGCTTCCCGCCGCAGGCCTTCGGTGTTCCTCAGCCAGCACCGGCTCAGCTCGCTTAGCTCCAGGATGGGCTGAACTTTCAGCCGAACCGTATCGCCTGATTGTCGAATCATCTCCACGATCTCATCCCTGTTCTTGTTCTCCACATTTCGCCCGTTGATCTCCACTAGTCGGTCTCCGGGAACCAAACCAAGAGCCAGGTCCTTGGTACCAGCACCTGGTTCTGCAAAGTGGACCACTCGGCGATATACACCTCCATCCGTGCCACGGTCCAACATGGTGGTGCGCCGCAAGGAGAACCCAAAATCCCCAGTGTTCCGTCTCTGAAGAACCAGCTCCCGAACTTCAGGCGTCTGCGGTGGCACGACAGCAGGCAAGCGGAGGTCAGCTGGAAACGTCTTATCCACAATCTCAGGGATCTGCACCTTTTTCCCAGTAGAAGGCTGTTGCTGATGAGGCTGGAGACTTGGCTTACGTTGAGGGTCAAAGATCTTGGTTTCTACCTGTGGAGACGGGGCAGCAGAGTTCTGCCCAGAAGGTGTGGAACCTTCGGATGGACTTTCTTCTTTATTCCTTTGAGAGAATGAGAAGCGCTTCATGATGGAACCCATTTGAGAGTTCTGCATGGCGAGGGAGCCAAACCTGGCTGCCCGCTCCTTAACAGAGCTCCGGTGGCCATCTTGGCCATAATCTGCCTTCAGATCGTCGCTGGAACTGGCCGCACTGAGCTGATCTGCATCCAGAACCATACTGCTGCGATTACTGAGGCCATCCGACTCTATGTCAGTCAGGTTGAGCTCAGTGCTGCTAGCGACTTTGATAGGTATCGGGTTCGAGATCTCCAACTTGCTCTTGGAGTCCCGTTTGGAGCTTCGGTTGAGGTTGAAGAAACCTCGTCTCATGCTCATCTCATCCAGGCTTCGGAGCTCAGCTGCTGACATCCGTTCCCTCCGGTCTCTCTTGTCTTTTTTCTCCTTCCTGACGCCATCCTTCTCCTTGTCTTTTTTCATCAAGTTGAACATACTGTCCCCAAAAGTAGTCTACGTTCCACTACAGAAGAACCAATGTTTTCACAAGCAAGCGATTTTTCCATACAGAGACAGAGTGGCTTCTGTACATCCAGAATGGATTAATTATGGCTCCCTGGAAAGAGAAAAACAACATAACATCAATAATTATATCATTTTTCATGTTCCTCTGCACAATTAGACTCTTTGAGATGCCGGTCAAGACATAAATTCCTACTAAGCTGCAAATGCCTTACAATACACAATCATTTTAGAAGAAGTAAATCCAAATTATTTAAATCAATGACTGGCCTTCACACAAGAAACAGATTTCTGTATCATAAAGTAGCATGACAATATTTACCAGGGTTGCATTTCCCAAAAGCAACGTAGAGTCATTACAAGTTGAGTTCAATAGAACTTGCAACCATAGTTACCTTATGATGCTTTTGGGAAACGCACCCTTAGAACAGCAAACTTGACTGATTTTAGAGTAATGAAGATACTGTATCATTATTTTACTATAAGGATGTGAAACAAACAGGGTTTAAGGCATTAGGGAGGTGCTATGTAAGCCACGGGCCTCTGACATTCCTATTTTCCCACCAGCGGGAGACTTCATCATTCAAACAATTTCCATTAACAAGGGGCCAAATTCTTCCCCTTAATACAGGAAGGCAATTCAGGCAATTCTTCCCCATAAAACCCTTTATGCAATGCACGCTTAATGCAATGTGATACTACCTACTCTACTAGTTCTAGTACTAGTCATTATTTGTGTTCAACATTAAAATGCAACTGAAAAAGTGACCCCCTAAACAGTGAAGGCATCAATATTAATTCTGATAATAATGGGTTATTCTGATTTTCATCAGCTTCTTTAGATCACAGAATATCAGCTTCATTGTTTTCCCTGACGTGGAGTTTTGAACACAGCATGTTTGAACTAGATTTAAAAATAAAAGTCTCCTATTTAAACAAGTACTACCGTCAAATTCAAGAGCATTTCTTTTATCAGTTTTACATAATTAAATGCATCTTGCTGAGTAAAATTGTTAATTTTTAAAAAATCCTATTGACCCCATGTATAGATAGATAGATAGATAGATAGAGTTATGACAATGACTGAAAGGTTGCTGAAAGTACAGTAAAACATTGTATTAACTGTAATTTTGGTTGTTACCATTGTCAATTAATTCATTCCAATGCTGTTATTCATAAACATATGGACTTGCACTTGACCGTTGACATGAAAGGAAAGTGAGAGCGACTATGTTACAATATAATGAAGAATATTGCTACAATATAGCAGCCTGCGGTTTGCTTACACTGTATCACTGACGCATTAAAGGCCAAACAGATAAAAGCCAGTCGAGAGTCACTTCGCAGAGAAGCACGTTAAGACAAAAACCCCTCGTATGTAAACGTGCCCGGTCAGTCAACCGGAGCGGCGAGAGACTCGTCAATCATCCGCGGCAGGAAAGCCCAACGCTAACGCTCAAGATCAGCCGCTAAGCCTTTAAATTAGCTGGAGACTGTTCAACGCAGACCACCGGAGTACCCAGATTTTAGCGAGAAACTACCGAGCCTATAAACCCGTGAGGTCGCTATTGAAGAGTGAGTGTACCAATCCTCCGGCTACAGCTAGCAGGTCAGTTAGCATGAGTAAGTGGCTGATAAGGGTCCTTTCTTCGCCTCTCTCTCTCTCTCTCTATCCAGCAGCGGACTGCTGTTGATCCCAGGCTCACATCCCTGACATGAGATCTTACCTCCTGGAAATAACTGGATAGTATCTCGTTTACGGAATTTAAACACACATGTCTAAGTACATAAAAGTCGGCTGCACTCACCGTTGTGAGATATCCAGTTTTTTTGGCTGGGAACGGTATTGTTTCAGTTCGCTCTATCCTCTAGATGGGCGCAGCTGAACGTGAGCAGGCGAGCACTGGTGTAAATATATAGAGAGAAAGGCGGTAGGTTGGCCTCATGCTGCTTATTGTTTAGTAAGAAGAAACGGCGACACCTGCTGCCTGCGTTACGAACTACAGATGCAGGAGTCAATGCCATAGAATCGATTGTGATCATAATAGAATAATAACAACCCATTGTTGTGTTTCGTTTTGCTTTTGGTGGTCCTCAGCTGTAAAATCATCTCAGAATAGATCTAGGGATGTATAAATGGGTCTGGATTAGATAGGTATGGGTCATGGGTTATTGTCGTTAACTAAAATTTCTATTAAATATTAGACTTAAACTAGATGAAAAGTAGATATGTTGCCTTGCAAGCAAATTACGTTTAATCTGAAGAATTTATGCAATAAATTGGTAATAAACAGGTAAAACTGAACTAAAACTGGGACTGGAATAAAAATAAATGCAAGCTAAGTTGTAAAAACCAAAGCACATAATAAAAAGACTAAATGAATAAATACAAATAAATACAACTACACAACATTTAAATTAAATAATAAATTAAATGAAACTAAAATTAAATAAAATTAAATTTTAACTTAAAAAAGCAATATTAGAAAACTAATTAAAAAATACTCAATACTTAATAACAGAAAATATATATTTTTTTCACATTAATAAAATGCTAATTTGTATTGATAAAAAAATTATATTATATAGTTAATAATAAAATAACATGGTCTTGTGGGATTCTTTTTAGTTAGATCACTATATAATGCCCTTTTGCCAGCCT
>JAUMHI010000057.1:8989836-9038734 GCA_032359435.1 Enteromius unitaeniatus | reverse complement strand
CATCACAGAAATAATACGTCTTTAATATTTTTATGTTTACGGAGGGATGGTGCTCGCGAATATGGGAGAACATGTGGATATCCATCTTCAAGGACAACCCCACGATTATTTTTCTGGATACCCAAAATATTGCCATACCGCCAATTTTAATGAGTTTTTCGGCGGGACGTAGAGATTAGAATTAGCCTCTGTATCAGACTTTTTCTCCGCTGTATAGGAGGAGTCAAGCGCAAAGACGTTGCATACACATACATTTTGGCGCTTCATAGGTCTTGAACAGTTAAATACATACATTTGTATGTGTCAGAATGTGTACATATAAACACAGTAATTGAAGTCCTAAGTGAAAGCAAACAGCTGAGAAAGAAAATGCACATGTAGCACAGTATGTGGAATGTGACAGCAGTTTAATATTCCTACTTATTGTCATTGATGTTATTCTGGTCATTTAGCAATAAGATCCTATGGTGTTTAAATCAATGTCACAATCTTTCACCGGTTAATCGTGAAACTGTAACTCCACCCTGACTAACTATGCTTCAAAATCAATATTATTCACTTAACCTACATGCACCCACATGCGTATGAAGGACAGATAGGCAGTGTCTGCGTACTGTGGGTGATTAATCTATAGGCTGCAGGTGACATCTCATGATGTGTCCATCATCGGCAGGCACCGGGAGAGGAAACCCCGGGCACCCAGCTGCTCATTTCATCGCTGTGATAAGTGGGTCGGTTCTCCTGAACTCATCTTGCTGCCAACACCTCACACTGATCTTTAGCACCCAGCCTCATTAAATCCCTTGCAGCACAGTAGACTTCCCCCTTCATTCCTTCAACTTCCTGTCTGCGCGCGTGTCAGCTTCTGGAATGCACCTTCAGTAACCTTCAGTCGCTCAGTGGTTGCGTTACATCAAAGGGCAAGGATTACATGTTACGGAAGCGTGTGACATTATTCATTACGAGAGCAGATTTCAATAAGAATGGCTTCTGTGTTTATGTATATTGTGTATATGTACAATGTCGTTAACCCCAAAGAAATGAAATGAACCAGAGCCGTTCTGTTGCAGAAATGTTAAATTCATCTAGAAAATATGATGCGCTGTCAGAACAGAATACATACCACCTTCAAAATCACAGCGACGCAGTTACTTTTGTGTGTAAACAGCCCATAAGACATGAATGTCTGTACACATACCAATATTCGCCCAGCAAAAGGACTCAAAGCTAAAGCAATTAAAACAATCAACTAAATGCCATATGTTAAGCTGGAGGCTTTGTGTACTGATTTCAACATAATAGTAAACTGTGCATTCCAGTCGAGTGCTGACAGCTCCTCCGAGCCTGAGCGCTGATCCTCTCTGCCCTCTGGCCAAGACCACAGCCAGCTCAGACGAAGCCACACAAAACTGAGGCCAGAGCTGTAGAGATGGATGACAACACAGTGTTGATTAACCAGACCTTAACTTAATTCAGACTTGCCAGCAGGGTCCACAATTAACACTCGCCCGGGGTCAACTATAATACTGGGTTTGTCAGGAGTAACTGGTCAGTAAATATACTATACGTTTAGCTAGGAAACTAATGGTCAGAGACATATTTTATTCTATTATTTAGTAAATTTGCTATCATTTAGGTCACAGCCAGAAATGTTTATTTTAATTCTTCTTTATTTTTTATTGACGTTTTATTTTAGAAGTATAGTTGCTTAATTAAATACATATTTGCTACTTTTATTTATTTGATTTAGTTGGAATTTATGGAAATGTTTTATTGTTCCTTGACAAGTAACTAAGGGGAAAAAGAAGTGAATTTTGGACCCTGCTCACCAGTGAACCTGCAGTCTAACTTGTCAGTCAAGACTCATTTGGACTTGGTTATGTACATTTTGACAGGAGATTGATACCACAGGGAAGGTAGCTGTCAGTGTGTCGAAATCCCAGCTTGAACACCACCAACTTGCTAAGAATTGCAGGAAACGTTACAATGTTCTTATGCTTTTTTCCTAGTAAATGTTTGTCTTGTATGCTGCAGAGCGGTAGACTGCGCAGTAGGCATCTGGGGGCGTGAAAATTTTAGTTATATGTGGCGTTAAGGGTAAGACATGGTGTCATACCAGGCATAAAAGTGAATTATGTCTGCGTGAGATGTCTCTGTGGAAAAGAAATGATCAAAAACAGGAAGAAAAGTATTTTACTGGTAAGCCTCCTGCTGGGCCACATTTTGCAGGGATATTTTTTATACTGAAACACATTAAATGTAGCTCTGCAGTGCGGGTAGAGATAATGTAATGTTTCTTCTGTATTAAACTAAACATTGTCAGCTGATTTATGGGGAGATATGTATCTAGGGAGCATTATCATTAAAAGTCTAATGTATCTTTGAATCTCAGCGGAAATCAAAAGCGTGAGATAACAGCTAACGCCAGGCTGTCTGTCTTAAGCGCTGAACACCAGTAGATTTAGTAATAGCGCACTGATGGGAAGAAATGAACTTTCTTTGTTGTGTAACTGGTGAAACTGAAAAGATGCACATTTTTCTGTTTCGTTTTGCTTGCATGACTTTGTCCTCTAAATACCTGTAAAACCATTTTCTGCTATGCTTGCTAATAATAAATGGAATTCTTATTGTTTATAAACGCAACTGAGTTTGTTGTCCTTGTAATCTATGTAGATCTCATTGTATGATATTTGCATAATCATTATGTGCAATTCAGAGTGTACTTTTGCATCATTTCCTGTGTTCTTTAGAATGGGGCATTCACACTGACAATGGATAAATCATTCATCTGAGCTCTTGGTTTCTAGAATCCTACTTGACTGCATCAATTATAAACCAAGCCGTAGATCACCGAGAAGCTGCGCGTTGAATCACCCGCGAAACTTAACTCGCAGCTTCTCAGTGATCTACAGCTCTGTTTATAAGCTGCCGTTCCTTTTAAAAACAGCTGACAGAGTTTTCCCGCTAATCAAAGAACCGTCTTTACTGACGAGACGCGCATAATAAATCGTACGATATATATCGCCCAGCCCTAGTGGAAAACCAGCTTTACTTCTGTTGGTTGTTGATGCTTTGCTGCCCATTTTGCAAACGGTTCAGTAGCAAAATCTAGCTCCATGCCAATTACTCGTATAGTGAAGTGTGCAAATGTACCTGAAAACAATGTTTTTCAAACAAAACCAGGCCATGTTTAATTTGCATCTCTTTTCTCATTTGTTGTAGGTGATCTACAACTCTTTTGGTGGTACGTCTAAAGGGTTGCACTTCAACTACCTGATCGTTGGGCTGGTTCTTTTAACAAGAGGACGAGATGAAGAGAAAGCCAAATGTAGGTTTGAAGAGAGGCATATTGCTGTCCACCAATATTCATTATTCAGTTTTTCATAATAAGTAAATCTCTGTCCATGATGCATTACAGAGTAATTACTCTGTGTAATAGTTTAATCTTCAGGATTTAAAGCATAACTTCAAAATAGCCTTATTTAGCTGTACAAATGTATTCTTGTATATTTTGTAGTGCTGCACGATTAATCACATCGCATATCGCAATGTCAGCCTATGCGATTACATTACAGCAAATGTTGCGATTTATATTAAATAAACAAATGCATGTGTGGATGTAACTCATCCACGAATAAGACATTAATTCTTGCGTTCACACTTGACACGAATGAAGCGTTAAGCGCAAGTGATTTACATATTAAGTCAATGCAAAGACGCAATTAGACATCCAGCAGCGCGATTCACGTGAATTAGGCGGCGCATATTACTGCACACATCAGCAGAGCAGGAGCAGCGCACACCGATTGTGCTTTCATACTGGCAGCGTTTGTCGCGCGCAGCTTGCTTGTAATGCAAGGCTGTAGCAGGCTGTAGACAAACATCTTTCTGTCGTATTTTCCAAGCGCAGTGTGAAACCGGCGTAAACTTGAAATGTCCAACTACACACGAATAGCGAGATATATTAATATTATATATATTTATATATATATATATATATATATAATATATTTAATTCAGTAATGTAAAGATGTTACTGTTATTTAATTTTGTACAATTTACTTTTAATTTGAAAACATTGTTAATTTTTAGTTGTTGTTAGATTGCACTGTGTACTGTATCTCAGTTGAGAAATACAGATTTCAGCATTATTAGTAATCTGTGTGTGCATTTTCCTTCAAAACAAGCAAGTTGAGTCAAACTGCTTCTTTATCGTATCGCGAATCGCAATTTTGACCTTAATAGTCGCAATGCGACATTTTTCTCAAGTTGTGCAGCCCTAATATTTTGGTAACCTAACAAGCACACCTCCGGCTCAGCATATTTAATTATCCAAATGTTATTTAGCCATGTTTTAATCTGTTTTTCTTTAGTCAAACTGGTAGCCGCATACACACTCCACTTCACATTCTATTCCCCATAGAGGTACTGTCTCATGTGTCACACTGACAGCTGTGATTGATGTGAGGGTGCAAGACACATTGCCTGCTAAACTCTGATAAGGTGTCTGTGTATTAACCAGCTTGTTCTCTGTATCCACAGACATCTTCAGCTTGTTCGCTAGTGATTCTGGGACCTATGTGGTCCGGGAGGATGTGGAGAACATGCTGCGTTCAGTGGATGGAGAAGTCCCACCCTCTATTAGGAGGTGCTTCACTGAGGTCAGTGCAAGAAAAACTAACCTGTGCTAGATACCTCAGTCTTACCAGTCTTGTGACTTCTCACAATATATATATAGATATATATATATATATATTTAAAAAAAAAAAAAAAAAAAAATATATATATATATATATATATAGCATATTTTGCGTATTTTAACCTATGTATATATCACAAATTAGGTTTCATAAATTAGGCTGTTTGGACTGAAACAAAGTCAGTTATGTGGTCTCGGAATAATTAGTACACCATAATTTCGTTAATAAATGGAATAATTAGCACACTATAATTTCGTCTATAAAATGATAACCATTTGATAAATGTTTGATATAATGTTTATGCGGCAAAGAGGGAATGAGACGGTAGACAATCGCACCTTACGGACCATTTGCTCTTGAATTCAGCAAAGAACACACATGACACAAATGATTTAAACTTAAAGCTTGATGAAACAGTGCTGACAAAGACACACTGTGCTCAGTGATACAGTTAAAAGACCTTTCAGTCTACAAATCACCATCATTTACCATGGATTACTGCAGTAACACTAAAATCACAATGGTATTGTGGCAGTAATGTGGGAAATTCATATGGAATTTCATGAATGTATTAAAGGAGTAAATGAATGTAATTGCAGGATTTTGGTGATTAAGCTATAACATTAATGCATTTACACTAAATGTATTTAGACTATAGTTTTAGATCTGGGGGTGGGAATGTTGATCCTGGAGTTTAGCTCCAACCCTGAGGAAAACAATACCCACCTGCATCCTGAAGACTTTGATTAGCTGCTTCAGGTGTGTTTGATTAGGGATTGAGCTAAACTCTAGAGAGACATCGGCCCTCCAGGACCAGCGTTCCCCGTTTAATATTTTCACCATGGTATTGAGGTGCTAAATTTGTGGTTTTAACTGTGGTTATCATGATCTAAATGTATGCTGCTATGAAAGACCAGCGGTTAATGTTAATAAAACTCAAACAAAAATAAGGTTGCTACAATTTTTATAGATGTTACTGTTTTGATAATGAGCAGAAATTTACATCTGTATCCTAGCTCCAGCTACTGTCAAATGTGCATTCTAAGAAGAAAATAAATATTAATATTGTAGCCTGCACTGCCAACTGTGCTGAATATACACATTATCCAATTTAATCAACACAAATATGTTTCAATTATAATAATACTCATTTGAACTTGCAGAAACTAATTAATATTTAACTACATATTTATGTTGTTAAGGAAAAATGACTGGAAAAGTGTAAAGAATTCAAAAACATGCTGCGTTTGTCGTGTTTTGAACATAAAGAGTCATTTAAAACCACATTTAATGGTCTGGTTTTCACTTTCACTTAGGAGCAAAAAATGTACAACAAATAAAGATTTGAAATTGATCATGATAATTATCGATATCTACTGATTTTATTGGGATAATTTTACTTCCAGTCCTAGACGCAACCCAATTTGGTATTTGCTGGCTGATAAATGGATTACGTGCCTTTTTAATCCAATCTGTCAGACCTGTGACACTTACTTCATTGATTGCCAAAATCTATATATACAGTACCTTGCCCTATTTCAGCTTGTGTTTAAAGAGAGCGCTTCCTCTGTGTTATAGCCCCGCTCTAATAAGTAGTTTAAAAGGTTGACAGTGCAAATGTTGCAGCCAATAAGGTCACATAATTCGCTTTGACATACTTTCCCTGCTATTTCTCGATTAGCTCTTCTTTAAGTTGCACTTTCTTCCCAGCCTTCACGCTTCCTGCTGCTGCATCACTTTCTTGATTTAGGAAAAAACCACCCAGTGCAGCAATTTTGTTGGTTATCCCTTGGCAGCAGCTCGAAAACTCTTGTATCTCTTTTCTTAAACCACTCACACATTGAGTGGCAGGATTCAGTTCATATTAATAATGAGAAAGCTTCCCTTTCACTGCACAAGGGGAAGCAGCTAACATGACGTCTGACTTCTCAAATCTGCACTCTTAAAGTTCATTGGCTCATTGGAGAATTGTACTAAATTGTTTCTGTCTGTTTCTGTCCAGGGAGAGAAGGTGAATTATGAGAAGTTTAAGAGCTGGCTTCTGCAGAATAAAGATGCTTTCACGTTCTCCCGCTGGCTGCTGTCAGGTGGCGTGTGCGTCACGCTGACCGACGATAGCGACACACCCACTTTCTATCAAACCCTGGCAGGTGTCACACACTGTAAGTGTCATTATTTTCTTTGAGTATTATTTTAATGCCCACTTAGTGCTCTACTCTCTGAATACTTCCTCTCAATACGCTCTCTGTCTGTATTCTTTGAATAGTCTTTCACTCTGGTTCCAGTTCTCATTCATTTTGCTCATGGCTATTAAAAATTATTTTCCAAAGAATTCTAAGCCTTGAACTAAAGCGGCCATCTCTGAGTTTTGAAAAGCTTGAGGGTATAGTCATGTACTTGCATACTTCTATAGGTAGTGGGTAGTGCTTAAATTAGGCAACTGTTGGAAATCACACTAACTTTTGGAGAAGCATATACCATCAGTATCACACCGTGTCCTAACCACATGTGTTGTGATGCTGCGACTTGCGATAAAAGGTATCTTTTCCGTGTTAATCAGGGTTTTAGTCCTAACCAACCAAATAAAATATTTTATTTAAAAATGGTTTCTAGTTTCCGCAACGTTGTGGCTTGAATAAAAACATACAAACTATATGACCGTAGATAATCTCAGGTAATTATGTGCTTCATTCAAAGTAATAGGTGTCTAATATTAGATTAAATATCAAATGGCAAGACCTTACAGGCATAATGAAAGCTGTGGACAATGAGTGTTCATTTCATAACATTCTCAGTCACTCGGTATGTACATTAATAATGTTAAAAAGCTTTAATATTTATATGAATTAAATTATAAACGTATCTATTTTGCGAGAGAGAGAGCCCGCGCACACATGCTTCTGATTGGCTGTGATACTTGATTGATTCTGTCGTGTCTAGTGTGGGCACCCGAATTGCTTGTCATGTGGCGTGTAGTTAGGACACGGTGTCAGAGCTCAGGATTAGTCTGCCCTGAAAGATTTGTACATTTTCATAAGAAATCAATTTCCCTATGTAGAAATGAATGGTCTTTTTACATTCAGGACCCAGCTTTGACTGTCTATACTTTCCCACTATTCCATTAGTACTTTCTGAATATGCTCTTTGGACTGGGTGCTTACACAAATATGTGTTTTAATAAGAAATGACTAATAATGTACAAGAGACAATAATGTACTGTCGCTGAAGCTGAAGGTAATCTGCTCTTTGAGTCGTAAGTCTCGTTTTGTCCACTTCCCTCTCCTCCCTGACACACAGGAGGCATCAGCAAGTCAGCCGGCCTGCCCTCCACCGGGAGAGAGGCATCTGTGTGTGAGATAATGGCGAGTGACAGACAACACTTCCCACTCAGTAAACACACACACAGCATTCGCACACACTCGGCCCTGCTGCAGCTGTTACTGCCACCCAGTTATTAAAACCAGAATGACACGGTGATGGAAATGGCTGCATCCACTCAGAGACCCCAATTGCGTACAGTGACAGAATCTGAGCGCTAGCTCTTCTCGTGGATGATTTATTTAGGGGCTGTAGAGATCACTCTGTGCATTTGCTGTCATGAAATGGTAATGTGGGAACCCTATAACGTTATCAGTTATGAGTGTGCTACATGGCCTAACTGACCCACATTCACAAACGATGCAATGATAGCTTTTATTTCATTTAAGATTGTCGTTTTTTCATAACAATAATTCTAATACAACAATATTATTATTATTATTAGTTCTTTATTTATTAATTTGATATTTTTGATTATTCTTTAGTGAAAAAAATATCAATGTATTTAAAATACATTTTATTTCTTTTTTTCTATACTACAAACACATTTACTCTCAGTATGTGAAACTACTTTTAACTAAATTTCAAGTATGCTTCAGGTACACTTTAAATGTATTGCATTTAAAAACTATAATATTCTACAGAGATCATACAATCCTTAATAACAGATATTAAAACACATTTTAGGCATAATATTAAGAATTAAGAATACTATTAAATAAATGATGACATAGATTTGAATTAGCATTTTAGTGAGTATTTAGGTTTATTTAAATGAAATTAATTTTAAAATGTTCCGGTAATCTGTCTGTCGTTCTAGCTGGCTTTCTACCTGGCTATCTATTGTTCTGATCTTTTCTAGCCATTTTTATTTTGGCGTTAAGGTAGCTTTGTTGGATAAACGTGTTGGATTGCATTAAAAATGTTTGGGGTATTTTTACTGGGAATGAGAGAAATTGATTTGACAGAGAACTCTTTCAGTGTGTACAGATGTTAGAATTGATAATGCTGTGAAGGTAGGCAGCTCAGTAGGCTTTGAAACACAAGCATTAATACAGAGCAGGAGGAAACCAATATCGACAAGCCTGTTCTGTTTGTGATTTAAAGCAGTTGCCTATAGGTTGCTTCAAACAGCATACACAGCAGTTTTTTGCCTTTGTCATTAATCAATTGACTGTATACAGTCATTATTGGAACGTCAATGTATGCGCCTTTCTGTGTATTAGTAAAACCATGATCGATTCTGTCCATAGCATATTTCTCCATTACAGAATGAATCCACAAGGCTGGGCTTTGTCACCGAGACAAGATATTTTTATTGTCAGACACACAAAAGTAAGTTAAAAAACCACAAAAGCAAGTGATTATGCAAATGGCTCAGTGAAATTAGAATTAGAAGTTTGCCTTGTCAATCAAGGACAGCTTTGGCTCTCCATCTCTAGCCAATCAGAGAAGCTACCTGGGCAACCCACAGTAATCTGCGGCCCGCTCCAGATTATCCTCTGAGCTCAGTGAGAGGGCTGTGTGTGTGCTGTTGGTGTGAAGTAGTCATGATCTGTGTGATCTGTGTGAGCGCATGTGGGTTTATGCGTTCATGCGCCTTCCAGAATATGCCTCACATCGGGCCAAGTGCGAACAGGCAAGAGGCCTATCAGAAAGAAGAAAGTGAAGGCTCGGTGACAGTAATCTGTGAGAAAGAAAGGGAGTTGGATTGCAAACAGAAATGGAAAGTAACTGTATTTTGCCAACATAACGTTTGCTATGGTACATGCCATATCTGACATCCAGAGCCGTGACATGTGCTGTGGAATATGGTATGGTTCTTCTGTTGCAACTCTGATAGAGTCGCTCCTTTAGGTGAGTACTGGCATTGTGTAGTTGTGTAGACAGCTTGTTTATGTAGCTGTATGTTACCTATATATATAGATATAGCTTTATCCTTAATGTACACGTTCATGTTTTTTGTCTTCTTTTTGTTCTCACCTGTTCTCACCTAGGCCACGTACATAGTAATATTTCTTATTATTAATGCTGACAGTTGGTTACTATTTTTGTGGAATCTATAAATAATATTTTTTTATCAATAGAAAGTTTAAAAGAGTAAAAATTATCAAATTATTATCAAACATTATCTGTCACTTTTATCAGTTTTATGTGTCCTTGCTGAGAAGAAAAAAAATAATAGTCCTGTCAAACGAATAATCGCATCAGAAATTATACGTTTTTCTTTACATAATAAATGTGTGTGTACTGTATATATTTATTTATTTAATGTGTATGTGTGTGTACACATACAACACACACTCAAAATAAATAAATATATACAGTACACACACATATACATGCAAGTGTATACATAATGAATATATACAGTATACAAACATGTGTGACCCTGGACCACAAAACCATTTATAATTGTACATTTTTCAAAATTGAGATTTATAAATCATCTGAAAGCTAAGTAATCTTTCCATTGATTTATGGTTTGTTATGATAAGACAATATTTGGCTGACATACAACTATTAGAAAATCTGGAATCTAAGGGTGTAAAAAAAAAAAAAAAAGAACAACAAAACACAGCGAAAATTGCCTTTTAAAACTGTACAGATTACGTTTTTAGCAAAGCATATTACTAATAATTATATATATATATATATATATATAATATTATTATTATTAATCTTTTTGTTGTTGTTTTTTATCTTACTGGCCCCAAGCATAGGCACAGACTTATGTATTTACTTATGGTCTTATTCAGTAATATTTTTAATCATGTAATCATCATTTAAGCTCACATATATACATATCTATATAGATTATCTTTAATATGCTGACATAAATGAACTAAATAAGCTCTCTATCATTGCCCCTTTTTTCTTTCCATGTGGAGTGAACTGTCATATTCCCACTGCCGTTTAAATGACAAACACTTTTCAACTATTTGGTGTTGAAGTGGCATCGAATCTGTTTCTAATTTTTGTGATATTAAATACAAAAGTGTACCCTCGTTTCAGTCTAGACCTGTAATTTTTCCTCTGTCGTGGCTCTATGTGTTCTGCGCCTTTACAGGGCGGCACGAAAGGTATTGGAAACGTAGCGAAAGTAATGGCTGAAATGGGTTTTGACAGCTTGAAAGGCTCAACAGTGTCATGCTAGCCAGAAAAACAATGCCTGTCCTCCTGCCATAATGCATTGCGCGATCAGAGGATATCACAGACTGTGGCTAGCTTAAAATCGATCGCACATGGTGCCTTATATTAAGATGTACCTCAACGATCAAGACATTCCAGCGCACATCAGTGAATTACACTCGAGCAGTTATTCAGTTCCCAAAAGCTATCCTAAACGAATTATTGTTCTCTTTAATAATAACGTTGCTCTGAATAATGCTGATTCTTCGTCACTGCATTAATTACGTGGTGCATTATAATGACTCTTCGTTCCAGAGGGACATTTGTTGTTAAATGTTTTGCTGTATGCTAAATGCATCTCAGATGGGAGATTTGTATTAGGACTAGAGTTTCTGTAAAATGACACCGAATCATTGATTGTGATTGGTAGCGAGTGGTTTTGTACCCCTATAGATCCCCCCTGTGTTTCTGCTCTTACAGTTTTCAGCCCTCAAACAGTAAACCTGCTCTCCCAGAGCACTATGGGAAATAATGACTATTGACCCAATCCAATCATACTCGCAATTGCCCATCAAACCACGGAGGTTTAACTGTGCTGCTGGAGTCTGAGATAACAGGGGAGTTTCAGTGCAATCCAAAAGGCTGTTCATTAAGATGCCTTTTATTCCTGTCCCGAGAAACCCCTAGGACATTCTCTCTCTCCCTTTTTTTTGTATGGATCGGTTAGCTTATTTATTTATTTATTGAGTGCATTTTCTGAGATGTATTGTGTTTTGAATAATAGACAGGGGAGGAGGCTGAAGTGAACATCAGGCTAAACAAAAGATCAGATTTGTATTCCTGTGTTTTGACACTTGCCTTATGTGTGACGGTCAGTGTGGGAGGGGCAAAACCAATCCTATTAGCCTAAGCTAGAGATTATGGCCAAGCAAGAAGAGTTGGCCTAGGTCCTCTTAACCCCAACAAACTAAAAGCAGTATATATGGCGTTTACGGAGGGAGTCATGCTTCCACCTAGTAGCTGTTATGTAATCAATCATCATAAATGTTAATCATCTAATAAGAGCCTGAGTCGCTCACCGCAGTCCACTTAGTCTGCTACTGGTTTATAATTTATTATGAAAATGATTGATGTGTCTATTTTAAGAATATTCTATTCAAACAATGAACATTCATTCAACTTGTTCCCTGTAAAAGTGGCGAATAATAACAAAGTTTTTGCTGTGTAACAAACTCAAAAAAAGGACAAACTAATGCCATAAAACTGGAGTCTATATGACTTTTGAAACTAGGGCTGGGCAATTAATCGAAAAGTAATCGTAATCGACATTCAGAACCTATCGATCAAATTTTTCCTGGACGAAACATTTTGAAGTTTACTCGCTTCATTCGCATGTGAAATTCACTTCACAGCAAGCACAAATTCACGTCATGGGAGGGGCTTCTGCCAGGCGCTTCCAGTCTCTGTACTCCGCAAAGGATATGACTCCCTTGCAGCAGAGCGAAGCAGTTTTAAACACCTCGTTAAAACTCTCAACAGAAGAGACACACTGTGCCGCCGCGATCACAATTTTCCTGCGCTGCTAGACATTAATCAGTTAATTGAGATTTTAATTTTAGGCCAATCGCCCAGCCCTATTTGAAACCATGTAATATCTAAGCATGAGGAAATTATCAGTGTTATTACAAAATATTTCATATAGTATATATTCATAATAGCTTTAATTTTTATGTTATCATTTTAATTTGCTTTTGTCTTTTTTTTCTAGCAATAATTATTACTCAAGCTTCAGCTTATTTTATTTCAGTTAGTTTCCCAAATTCAGCATTTTCTAATATTTGACTGTCATAAAATATTAATACTTTATTTGATTTAAAACAAAAACTGGTTTTCAGGTGTATTAAACATGAGGGTGAACAACATAAGCGTGAATGAATAATGACGTTTTTTGTCTGTTTAATGGCATTATTACGCAGATATGTTGGGACTGATATTCAATTACGCAAGGAGCGCATGCTCCACTGATGCACACTAAAGAAATAATTTTCACAGAAAATGTGATGTGTGTGTGTGTGTGTGTGGGTTTCCTTTCTTGCAGTAGAAGAATCAGACATTATCGACTTGGAAAAACGCTACTGGCTGCTGAAAGCCCAGTCAAGGACAGGCCGCTTTGATTTGGAAACCTTTGTCCCTCTGGTCTCGCCCCCTATTCATGCATCGCTTAGTGAAGGTAAGACATAAAGATTTTTAGAGATTCTCAAATAGACTGAGCCACACAAACACTCCCACATACATCCACCTGCGCCTCACATGCTTTTACACATTTTCAGTACCCAGGAAAGTCACGGTTCGTATTATTTTGGTAGAAGTGGGTCCTTGCTTTTGAAATGTATTGGATCATTCATGATAAAAGATCTCCAAAGAATCCAATTACTCTTTCTGGCTAATCGGAACACTGACATTTTCCCCCATTTTCCAGGCTTGTTTCATGCCTTTGATGAGAATCGGGACAATCATATTGACTTTAAGGAGATATCTTGCGGGCTCTCAGCGTGCTGTCGGGGCCCTGTAGCGGAGAGGCAGAAGTGTAAGCATTTTATTTTCTATCATCCTCTCTTAGTTGTTCATCTCATTCCATAGCAGATGCAGGATTTTTGTGGGTGTTTTAGAATAAAATCCTTTGGCTTGTTGAGGCTTATTTCATGCCTAGTACATTATGTATTCCAAATACACACAGTTAAGTAATGTTCCATAATTCCTGCGCAAATTATAAAGATTTTCCTTGATGAACATGTCAACGCTCCCTAACTTCTTTTCCTCCTCCTTGTCTATTGCAGTTTGTTTTAAAGTGTTCGATGTAGATCGGGATGGAGTTCTGTCCAGGGATGAGATCCATGAGATGGTGGTGGCGCTGCTGGAGGTGTGGAAAGATAACCGTACAGACACTCTCCCTGTAAGTGCAGAGCAGCTGATCGTCTCATTGAACTAACCTTTTTACATCCACAAAAATGCCAATAATAACATGGGACAGTAGAACTAATCTGACTAACCTTTTGTTACTTACTTTAATTACTTTCGTAGTGTTAATATTCATTGTGTTGTTTATTTGTACATGCTTGTATTTGGTGATTAATGCAAATGAGATGCAGTCATGTTGTTGCATTTATGCACTAATGTGGCATTATATATTAGAATGAGACTCCAATCAATCCGTTATTGATTTGTGCATCCTGAGCCTTTAATGATTTATGCTTCTGTATGTTTCAGGAGTTTGATTCCAGCTGGTCAGACATTGTAGAGGACATATTGAAAATGCATGACACAACAAAAGTAATTATTCTTTTATTTTCATATTGCATATCGTGATGTAAAAACACATTATTTAACACCAGTTCAGTTTCACATTTCAAAACCACAGCAAAAAATAATATAATAGATAGCACAACACCTTTTAATCAAAGTCAAAAGTTTAATCGAAATATGGTGTAAAATATTTTTAATCTATATATTCAATATAGTGTTGTCAAACGATTAACCGCATCCAAAATAATGTTTGATTACATAATATATGTGTGTGTACTGTGTACATTTATTATGTGTATATAAATTAAAAAAACAAATGCGGTATGTATATTGAAAGTATTTACTTGTATACATTTATATAATTTATTTTATGTATGTATTTTATGTATTTTAAAGTATAAACACAACTTATTATTTTATAATATATGCAAGTGTGTGTGTATTTATATATACATAATAAATATACACAGTACACACATCTACATTATGTAATCAAAAATGATTTTGGATGTGATTTGATCGTTTGACAGCACTAATTTAATAAATATGATATAAATATTAGCAAATAAAATTAAACCATTGGTATGTAAATTAAAATTAATTTAATTTCTCGATTAAATAGATCTAATATTATTATGAGCGCATGTGATTTGTGGCCTAACTTTTACCTTGTTTACCTGTTTAACAGCAAGGGCACTTAACCCTAGAGGACTATCAGATATGGAGCGTGAAAAGTGCCCTCGCCAATGAGTTCCTCAACTTGCTGTTTCAGGTATGATCCTGTTGTTTGCAGTATTTTTGGAGAGAGTACCAAAAGAATAAGTGTCTAAATGCTTCTATAATCTGTAAATACTAGTGAATCCAATAAAGTATATACGTCGTTATCTTGGGTCTGGCCTGAAATTGCTTGTTAATCTGTTCGTCATCAGGTGTGTCATATCGTCCTGGGCCTGCGTCCTGCTACCCCTGAAGAAGAAGGGCAGATCATTAGGTGAGAGTAGGACACAGCATTGCTCAGCCTATCACTGTCTGTAGCTTAATTTCAAAAGCGTCCCTACAGAGCACTTTCTCAATGTTTTAAAACAAGCTTTATGAGGGCCGTATTGTATTTCACTTTCCCATAAGCCTCGTGATTAGGCTTTGTCTGTATATAAGCATCCATCATACCTCCTCTGCCTCTAACAGTGTTTGAGACTAGACAGAGATTGAGAACACAATTTCGTTTTCAATTAGATTTTCCAGCGGGGCTGACAACGAAGAAACCATAAATACTTTACCACATCCTTGTGTCTGTTATATTGCTTTAGCTATACTGCACATTTAGCATTGATGTCTTGTGTCAGAAGAAGTTTTTTGTTGGGTTATTTTGGTGATTGTGTATAAATATGACTGACTGTTATCTATGCTGCTTTTATGTGACGGCACAGGGGTTGGCTGGAGAGGGAGAGCAGACACGGGCTACAACCCAGTCAGAACTGGTTCCTGATCTCTATGCAGTGGTGGCAGCAATGGAAAGACTATGTCAGATATGTGAGTCAGCAATTTGTCTATTCAGTCTCTACATAACAAAGAAAAGGGGTCATGTGATTAATCACTTTTTTTAATTTGTTTTGAAATAAGATTAATGTAAGCACATTTTGCAACTTCCTAAATTATGACATTTTTTTTAACTATAAGTAGACAATAGAAAAGACTAAACTGATTTAAAAATCAAACTGGATCTTGTTTCTGTCAGGCATCAACTGGCTAAAAAGTACCGTGATGTTTTAGTTTTGCGTTGCCTAGTTTATTTTATTGATAATGTTGACCATATCATTGATTCTTGATTTTTTTTTAAATATATATATATCTCCTATTGTGTAAAACAGGATAATAAGTCGATTGTCATGGAGCAGCCGTCAGTGCAAGGTAGTGGAATGAGAAGTTCTCAGTCAACAGCAACTATAGACCCTTTCCTGAACAGAATTGGAATAGTGGTCCGTTCCCCCAGTTCCCCAGAAGAAAAATTCCCTGATAACATCTCCAGCTCATCAGAGGCTTCAGAGAGCACTGGTAATAGTAAGTACAAACTCAGTTGCTAGAGTTAAAGGGATAGTTCTCTCGAAAATGAAAATTTCCTTGGAACACAATTTAAAGTGCCCCTATTATGCTTTTTCAAACATGATTGTACAAGCAGTGTGTCATGTAACTGTATGTGAACATAAACTATCTGCAAAGTTGTGACGCCGTCAGTGCATGATAAATATAGTTATTGTCTATCAAAAACAGGAGTCGGCTCACATTCGCCTAAACGAGTCGTCAGCAATTTGAATCTTTCTCTGTTACCGAGCCACGTCACAAAGTAACATATTTGCATAATGTCTGCCCACGTTCTATGTTCGCGAACAGCTTGCCCCGCCCCCAAACAGTACAATTTCCATGTGGATTACATCATGTCAAGAAGACGCTGTATCCTGTGAGAGTTAATTTGTTTTATATGCCCTTCCGCAAGATGAATCTACAAAGAATGAGTGATTAACATTAATTTTTTCAAGAACACCTCAGCAGTACAGTCTCATGTTGTGTTCACGTCAATTTACTGATGACTGTTTTTCCAATCTTGGAGTACAACGCCATATTCACCAAAGCTTGTCCTTAAAAGATGGATCAGTGCCAGTTTATTAGGACCTGCTTGCTCCTCTGAACTTCTACCAGTAAATAAGATTAATAATTGATGATTGTATTTTCTAGCGATCGTATTTGTGTACGTTATGTTGTGTAACAACCCTGCAGATGTCCTGGTCACCGGCTAACTTGCGTTTCTATAGTTCTGTTGTTCGGCTGTGGGCCTAATGTAGTCTAATACTGTGATTGATGCAGCATGACTGTCTGTCTGTCTCATCATTAGCTCCGTTTACACGAAGGGAAGAAGCCGTTGGTTCTTCGGAAGAAGTATGGTTCCCTGCGGTTTGGTTATGCGCCAGAAAATGCTTAACGTCATGATGTTGTGTGCACAATGTTATTATAGAAAATGGAGGGGAGGAAATATTAGTTTCTCTAAATACCCGGCTATGTGTAAATGTGGCTGAAGTAATGATAAACGATGTTTAATGCAGGGTTATTCATTATACAATGCTGAAGTTCACTATGTAGAGGTGTGCCTGATTCGCTTACAAAAACACTGTCCGTGTTAGTTTAGGTACAAGCTCTGTGGACCGCTGTAGCAGTAGACCAATCATATAGGACTGCTCCATCTGACCAATCACAGCGAGGGATCACGGGAAGGAGGGGTTTAGACTGACTGATTCCTCGAACCGCTTCACACGAGTCGTTTACGAATCATTTAGAAATGAGGCAAAATTAAATCTATTTTTGGAGAGAACTAAAGTGTTTTTTGAGCTTGCATACATGTAAACCTGTTTTAAGACACTCATAAAGCAATATTAGCAACCTTTAAAATGGCATAATAGGGGCACTTTAAGATTTTGTGATATTTTTGTAAACATTTGCCGAAGACTTATACAATAAATTGTTTAATAAAGTTATTATTTTAGTTTTCTTTGTGAACTAAAAGTATTCATGTAGCTTTGTAAAGTTAAGGTTTATATTTTTTAAAAGAAATGAATACTATTATTTAGCAGGGCCATGTTAAATTGTGACAGTAAGCGCATTCATAATGTTATAAAAGATTTCTATTTCAAATAAATAAACACTAATATACATTACAAAATAAAAGTTCTTTTATATTCTAGGAATATTTAAGTTTTTCCTGTATTTGATCATATAAACGCAGCCTTAGCACAGCCATCTTTCAAAAACAACATTCCAATACTTTCAGTTGTGGTGTTTGAATGAATTTATAGTAGCTTTATGGGTAGTGCTCCTGTCCAATAAAATGCTTTAAAGTCTCAGATACAACATTTAGCCTCCATTACGCTGTGTTTTCACTTCCCCAGGCCTGACCCCACACGCCACTTCCTCTGCCACAGACGTCTGCTTTGCTCGCCAGCACAACATCTCTGACAACAACAACCAGTGTTTCTCCAGCGCCAATGGTCATTTGCCGAATAGCATGGCCGTGCAGAGGCCCGGTGCCATAGACAACCAGCCTCTGGTGACCACCGAGCCCATGAAGGTGAGTGTACGTGTGACCAGAACACCCAACGAAACCAGGAATCCACTGATTATCTTCCTGTCCATCAAAATGACTGCTAAAGTGCATTCGATAGACCTGCAGGGAAAATAACACCTTCAAGCTGTTTTTCTTCTATTCTAATTATAGCTTTAGAGAGCTCAAAATGACACTAAAGTTCCATTTTTGAAATCGAAATCACCTAGAACAAATGAATCCTGTGATGAATGGTCTGTAACATTTGTGTTGTAGAAAATGAATGCTTTTATGTGAAGTTAAAAGCATTTTTAAGTAAAACTATTGCTTGTGTAATGCCTTGTCACAAACACATTTGCAGTCTTGGATTAAACGAGCATCCCATGTTATTTATTTATAACACAATGCACAAGGCTTTCTTTACTCAACACAATGCATAGCAGTATTTAAGTCAAAATGAGACCTTTTCGCTCCTCTACGCCTCTTCATCCATCCTCCCACTCTCATCGGAGAAGAGCAGGGCAAAGGATGCTTATATCGCCTGTGATTTATTCACTATATTCGACTAGTACTGTACAAGTTGCCATTGCAAATTGCTGTCAATATGAAGTGTTTTTTGCTGTTGTTGTTTTTTTATCCAGGCGCCCACACTGACCATGGAGGGAGGCCGGCTGAAGAAATCCCAACAGCTGATAGCTGGTCGGGAATTTGAGACTGTGCCCGAGCCAGTATGGAGGGCACTTTACCACTGGTATGGGGCCAACCTCAGTCTGCCCAGACCGGTATGTATGCCATCTCCCATCAGAAGTACCACACTGGGCACTTCATTTGTGCTTCAGTGAATATTATTTGCTTTTACTTTTTTTTGCAATATTCCTGATGATGTGAATTGAAGCGTCACATGAACGGTGAATATAGATTTTAACACTCTATTGGACCATGTTTGCCTGTCAATATCAGACTCATTTTCTATGCTTTGCAAGCACATGATTTATATTAGATTGCCTTAAATTTTTAATAGTAATGGAATGTTTTCAAATAAACAGTAAATGGGTTACATTCTGGAGGTGATTTAAACTCGACACGTCATCAACTGAGAAATCATTTTTAATTATTGGTTCTTTCTCCCATAAAAAGTATGATTCAACCTTTTCTGTTGTATTTTAAAAAACAGCTTTTTATATGTAACCTGTCTTGCATATCTAACCCCAAGTCTTTTTTCTTACTTTTGAATGGTGTTTAATTACCACCCAATATTTTTTCTTCAATATTGAAAAATTTATGTTGTATGGTTTTTCTTTTCCTCGCTTGTAATAACTCTCTAATTGAGAATTGCCAATAAAAAGAGTTCAACTAAAAAGTATGATTCATATTTATTAGTGAGTAAACTTTACTGTAAAACATTAAGAGTCGTTACAATTATTTGTATAATATGAAAAATAGCTGGTTTTTTTTTTTAATTTTTTGTAATATTCAGACTAAAACTGGAAACGTGGAATGGGAAAAAACAACTTTCACTCAAATTATCTTCTCTTAAGAAAGCGCACCACTATAGTCAAGCCTAGTGCATCTCTCCATTGTGCTGATGCTGGTTCCTCTACTTCCAGGTCATCATGTCTACAATTACAACTCAGCCAGAGCTGGAGCTCTTTCCCCGCTACCTTCTGTTCCTGCGCCAGCAACCGGCCACACGCAGTCCTCAGTCTAACATCTGGGTCAATATGGGTATGAGCAGCCTGCGAATGTTCCCTCCACATATGCCTCGAGGTAACGTAAGCCTGCAGCAAGAGAGAGGCTACCTCCACTGCCTTGACCACCTCCTCTAATCTTCTAAAACACCCAGCTCGGTCTTACCAAAATGATCTGTCTGGATTACTAAAGAGCCAAATCCTGATGCCAACACCTAGAGTCATCATCTGAGTTAAAAAAAAATTAGAAATGTATGTTGAATACATAACAAAAATGTAACCTAAAAACACACATAAGTGAAAAATGTAGTAAAAACAGTAGTGCTGGCCTAATAATGGGCCTCCTTATTGTTATGCCCTCCAAGTGGGCAGGCGACAATAATGTTGTCATGGCTTTGCCAGGCTCAGAAGACTATTTGGTGTAGGTAAAGATGAGCGCTCTCTGATTTCCTGTAATCGTCTGCTTTGCAATCATGTCAACCTTTTTTTTTTTTTGGTCTCCTATAAAATCAATAATTGCTGTGCAAATCTTAAATGTATCTTTATTTGATTTGTTTTTGGGGTTTTTTTAACAAGACTGAAATCATTTTAAATATGTGGCATAATTATTATTTAAATCAGACTAATGAATTGATGAATGTTCCCTTTGAAAATGACCTTTGCCCTTTCTTGCTGCTACCTTACAACTAATCCTCAGTCTGTCAATCAGGTATTGAGACTCAATGTGTGTGTGTGTGTGTGTGTTTATATTGATCTGTGTTCTCCTTGTGACCGGTTGATTTAATAGCATGCTTATTAGAATCTATGGATTTGCTGAAAGTTTATATTTTTCATTATTGCATTACAGTAAAACCAAGAAAGTGTTACATGACGGATTTAATTCAAAAGGTTCAATTAAGTTTACATTCTCAATAGATGCAAGTTAGTTTTTGAATATATAACATCGCAGTGGGGTGGAAAAGCTCTAAAGGGTTGTATTCGAAACAATATAAAATATTTTATTGCATATGACAAAGAGAATGCTAAAGGCTGCTTCGTTCCCAACTCAGGAAACGTTCCTTCTCCGAACGCCCCTCTGAAGCGGGTACTGGCATACACAGGCTGTTTCAGCAGGATGGGCACCATTAAAGACATTCATGAGTACCTGTCCCAGAGGTTACGCATCAAAGAAGAGGACATGCGCCTCTGGCTCTACAACAGTGAGGTGGGGACCTCCTTAACAGATACTGAATACAAGAACATCAAACTCTGATCAAAGGCATTCATATGCAAATCTGGCCTCATTAGAAGTTACCAATGTCACCTCACAGCTGTGAACTTCAAAATTAAAATACCTGTGTTCACATATTTCCAATTTAATCCATAATATTTGAGAGAAGCATCTCAAAAATAGCCACTGGTGGTATTGGAGGAAGAGAAGTCTGATTATTGAGAGCACTTGATTTGATGATAATCTGAGCAGGATGAATATTGTGATCCATTTTCCTGGACTTCTAAATGTGAAAAGTGAACACATTAAAACTTTGTCAGTGATTAAGGGTAATTTATACATTACCATTTAATTTATTACATTTTTAAAAATGTTCTTAAAAGAAGTGACTGAGGCTGCGTTTATTGGATAATAAAATACAAAAACAATAATTTTGTGAAAAGTGATTTAAGGTTTTTATTTCAATATATTTAATTATTTAATAATAGGTTTTTAATAATTTATGATGCGTCCCTTACATTGTATGGTAATCTTCTTTTTATGTTTTTCTTTTTTTCTCAGAATTACCTCACTCTCCTAGACGATGAAGATCACACTTTAGAAAGTTTGAAAATTCAAGACGAACAGCACTTAGTCATTGAGGGTATGTCTGTGACATTTATCTGTCTTAATTAAAGTTTTATCTCAATTCACATTTGCTGAGCTGTGTGGATTAAAGTGCGAAGCATGCACGGCTGTACTGATGGAAAAGGAAAAAATTATTAAGATATCTTTCCCTCTCTCTAGTTCGGAACAAAGATATGAGCTGGCCAGAGGAAATGTCTTTCATTGCAAACAGCAGCAAAATCGACAGACACAAAGGTAATGTCAGAGGTCTTGGAAAGTGTTGGAAAAATCTATGCAAACTGGAGGCTGGCCAAGTTATCTACAAATGTCAGAATGTTTATCTGAGTTTGACCTTGTCTAGATGGCACTGTAATACAATTCTAAAGGCTAGTTACTTGTATCAAAGCGCACATCAAGTAGATTATTAACACAGGAAAAGCAGCAAGAGTCCAAGTAGCAATTATGTTAAGCAATATTAAGTCATATCAAGAGAGACATCAGGTGTGACATTTAAAGACACAATGTTGCTTTCGAACTCTATGAAATACTGAGTAATTAGACTTCATGGAGATCGTACTCGAGTGGCTGAGCCAGAGGAGCATAAATTTAATCAAACTTTCCTTCAGTCTCTAATAACTGTGTATAAATGTAGCTTTTTCTCTTGCAGTTCCTACAGAGAAAGGTGCCACAGGTTTGAGTAACCTGGGTAACACATGCTTCATGAACTCCAGTATTCAGTGTGTAAGCAATACCAAGCCCCTTACTGAGTACTTTATCTCAGGACGACACCTTTATGAGCTTAACAGGTATGGAGATATAGTCAGTGCCTTTTTTTCCCTCTTTTTTGTTTTTTTTACTCAAACCACTTACAGTTATGTTGTGAAACATAGTCATTTCAACTGGAATCCACAAGAGTTTTGTGCAATGCTAAGAAGCCCCCATGCAGATTTGGCTCATGGGCAATTTGTGACTTCTGTGATCTGTCATACTTCTTGACCAATGTCTTGCCTTGACAGAACCAATCCAATAGGAATGCGTGGTCACATGGCCAAATGCTATGGTGATTTGGTCCAGGAACTCTGGAGCGGCACTCAAAAGAACATTGCACCCCTGAAACTCAGAGTGAGTTAACAACATCGCTAATATCACAAGTATGAAACCTAAATGTTTCCATTAAGATTCTTATGCTGTGTTTTAAAAAAAAATTTGTAGTGGACGATAGCAAAATATGCTCCAAGATTCAACGGCTTTCAGCAGCAAGACTCCCAGGAGCTCTTGGCCTTCCTGTTGGATGGACTTCACGAGGACTTGAATCGTGTGCATGAGAAGCCGTACGTGGAGCTCAAAGACAGTGATGGCCGGCCAGATCATGAAGTGGCCACAGAGGTCGGTGTCATACTACTGTTTTCAGCTCTATTTTGCTGTGTATATTAATGGTGCCGATGGGCGGTTTTGTTTTCACGCATAAAAAAGCATGTGTGTGCTCGCAATTGATTTTTTTTTTGTTTGTTTGTTGTTGTTTTTTTAAGCTTCTGCAGCCTTTATATATGAGTTAAAATAAAAGTTTGGTTGAAACAGAAGAAATGTTGACAAAGACTTCTGCTAATATAGTTATTGATCAAATTAATATTTTCTAGAATATATTTAGTATGAAATGTAAACGCACAACAGTGATGTATTTGAAATTTAAAATATTTATTATTTTTATAATTGAAAAAATATATAATAAATAAAAAAAGCATATATTCTATATATATACATAATGGAATTTAACATTTCATTGGGTCTTAAGAAATTTGTTTTTGTAAAACTTTTAATAAATTGTTTTTTATTCAATTTTATTCAGTTTAATTTTTTATTCAATAAAAATGATATTAGCCATTAAAACAGAGTCTAAAGAAGTTAAAATGTAAAAAAAACTAACTGATTTTGGAAAAAAATGTAATGGAATTTGGGGAAAAATAAAACTGATTACATAGGGCCCTAATCAAGCTAAATGGGCACACTGATGATATGCTAATGGAAACTATTTTCATCACAGGCCTGGGAAAACCATTTGCGGAGAAATCGTTCTATTGTAGTCGACCTATTCCATGGACAGCTCAGGTCTCAGGTGAAGTGCAAGACCTGTGGCCATATTAGTGCCCGCTTCGACCCCTTTAACTTCCTGTCACTGCCGCTTCCTATGGACAGCTCCATGCACTTAGAAATCACAGGTGAAGCCAAGCAGAGAGAAAACATAAACACTTTAAAATCCCTCAGCAGATATGCCAATCTCACATAAAAGCTTTTTTGACTTGCAGTTATCAAACTTGACGGTTCTACTCCAGTGAGGTATGGGCTGCGTCTCAACATGGATGAGAAGTACATGGGCCTAAAGAAACAGCTGAGCGAGCTGTGCTTCCTGAAACCTGAGCAGATTCTACTGGCTGAGGTTCACACGTCCAACATCAAGGTCAGCTCAACTCGCCATGACAACACTGTTGTTGATGCAATCCTTGTGGCCTGGCTTTTAAAACAAATGCTTGTATTTGGTCTAGAACTTCCCTCAAGACAACCAGAAGGTGCGACACTCTGTGAACTGCTTTCTCTGTGCGTTTGAGATCCCTGTGCCTGGCTCGCCCACTTCAGTCACCTCTCCAGTGATAACAGGTAACAAGGATTGATTACTTCAAGTATCGAGTAATAGTTGACCCAAAATTGCTGAAAATGTACTCACCAAAAGGGCACCCATATATAGATGAGTTTGTTTCTTTGAGGTTTGGAGAAATGTGAAAAGTGTGTCCTCTGCAGTACATGGGTGCCGTCAGAAATAAATTCAAAACATTATAATAATCCGCAAGTAATCCACATGACTTCAGTCCATCAGGTAATGTCTTCTAAATTCAAAAGCTGCATGATTATAAGAAACACATCCATCATTTAGGTCTTAATTTCAAAGATATCACTTCTGGACGTTGTTACTGGAGAAAGAAGTATTATGGATAGATGATTTGTATTTTATTTACAAATGAGTTTAAAGTAATGAAAAAATATATAATAGATCTGGTTATTACAAATATGCAGCTTTTCACTTCACAAGACACTAATTTATAGACTAGAGGTTTTGTGTGTGGAGTTGGGTTTTTTTTTTTTACCTGTTTGGACTCAAATTCTGACGGCACCCATTCATTGGTGAGCAAGTGATGTAATGCTTAATTTCTCCAAATATGTTTTGATAAAGAAACAAACTCCTCAACATCTTGAAACGCCTCAGGTTGTGTGAATATTAAGCAAGTATCCATTTTTGGGTCCGCTATTTCTTTAGAAGAGAAGCTATCGCTTCAACATGAACTATTTGTCATTGACCCATAAATGTCTCTTTTAGATAAACCACCTGTGGCTAATGGGACTGCAGGGAATAATCACATTGGAAAGTCTAGCCTGATTCCTAATGGCATGCCTAGCACAGTAGTCCCCTGCACCCCAGAGAAGCCCCTCACCAACGGTATACCTAATGGCCATGCCGTGCCAGTGCAAGACAGCCCCTTTATTGGCTACATCATTGCCATGCACAGAAAGATGGTGAGGATTTACTGATGTATTCACTGTTAGACTTGATGGTCGTTAACATCCTAACTGCAAGGTCTGTCCCCTCAGATGCGGACAGAGCTGTACTTCCTGTCGTCTCAGAAGAACAGACCTAGTCTGTTCGGTATGCCGCTGATTGTACCATGCACAGTACACACGAGTAAGAAGGACCTGTATGATGCCGTGTGGATCCAGGTGTCCCGACTGGCCAGCCCTCTGCCCCCACAGGAAGCCAGCAACCATGCTCAAGACTGGTCAGTAGCATCTGCAGCTCACAAGCATTATGTTGATGATTAGTTTGCAGGTTTGAATTATGCTACCGTTAAGCTAATGCTTTTATTGCAGATTTCCAGATCCCATTTCCATTCACAATTATTTCCTATCTTCTCTCTTTATTGTATCTGTCAGTAGAAATAAGTAAAACAGACACCTAAAACATCAGATGACAGATGTACTGGTAATGTGTTCAAATGTCAGGAATCACTAGTTAAATTGCTCCTATTTTGCGTTTTTGTAATTTGATGCAAATCATCATAACTGAACATTTCACAATTCCTTAGTTTTCTTAGCTTCTTTCAAAAAGTCAGCAGTGACCTGGGAAATAGTCCCTAATAGGGATGTAACAGTATTGTAAATACCGTCGTACCGCAATATCAAATATTTTCGATAATACCGTGGTCGCATGACTCGATAAAACGATAGGTCTTCTGAGAAAAGTTTGCTCAGGCGAATTGAACGAACGGGAGGTATCGGGAACTACAATTTGAGCCTCTTAATTAGTTTAGTTTTTTATGTAAATGATTCAATAAATTCCGTACCGTGCCATTCATACCGAGGTATTACTGTACATTTTGATACTGTTACATCCCTAGTCCCTAATCATGAATATTTCTTAATCATTTTACACTATAACTCGTGTCTAAAATGTTTAAGTAAACTTGTTATCATTCTCTCTTCCAGTGATGACAGTATGGGCTACCAGTACCCCTTTACTCTGCGAGTGGTGCAGAAAGATGGTAATTCCTGTGCCTGGTGTCCCTGGTACAGGTAAGGCTTTAATTCCAGCGGTTTTGCAGACACACATCTCACACTGCAGCATGGTTGTTTCGTGACTGACTAGGGTTGTCCTGACTTTGCCAGGTTCTGCAGAGGCTGTACAGTGGACTGTAATGAAGACATAGCATCTTTAGGGAATGCTTACATTGCTGTAGACTGGGACCCCACCGCTCTGCACCTTCGCTACCAGACCTCTCAGGAAAGGGTGAGTGCTATGAGGATGTTTTAAGTTGTTAAAGGCAGTGATGCCATTCTATTGAGAATTCAGTCAGTTCAAGGTTTGTCCCTGTGTGAAGGGTGACGTCTTTTATGTTACTGGATTTAGTCTGATGCCCCGCTGCAGGACTTGATGGGTTCCTTAAACCCAATGATTACTCTGCCAGTACTGTCAGTCCCTGTAAAGAGTCTAACTCATATCACAGCTGAGAAATCCATTAAAAGCATATTGTATGATTAATTATTTTCTGGATGTGCTACCTATTTTACCTCAAACAAAAGCTCATGATAAGCCTTGAACTCCCTGATTATGATCTGTCACTGCTACTTGCAAAAGACACTTTATGAAGGCAAACTAGAAGGTAAATTAGAAATAGTCCAGATCTCTGAGTAGTATTTGGTTCTGTTAAAGTGCGTCAGGTAATTTATTGCTAATGTTTATGTGGGCAGATAGTGGAGGAGCATCCCAGTGTAGAGCAGAGTCGGCGCGCTCAGGCAGAGCCCATCAGTCTGGACAGCTGTTTGAGAGCCTTCACCAGTGAAGAAGAGCTGGGAGAGGATGAGCTGTATTACTGCTCCAAGTGTAAAACCCACCGCCTGGCCACTAAGAAGCTGGACCTCTGGAGGCTGCCTTCTGTACTGGTCAGAAACACTAATCACTTCTGCTGCCTCTTTTTCTGTATAGGAATGTACCATATGTCTCTTAAAAATAATAAATAAATAAATAAATGTATTGATTCAATAAATAGATCTTTTTTTTATTGGATTCAAATAATGTAATTATATATATATATATATAATATATATATTAGGGATGGGAAGATTCCCCGATTCGCTCGGTGCATTGGCTTAAAAAGTTAACGATGCGATGCATCGGTTTAAAATGTGTCCATCGGATGCAAATTGGCAGTTGTATCCTGATGCATCGTTTCTAGCGTATCTGCATCGGTAAAACCCGATTTATTTCTTTATAATTATTAGTAGACATACTATACTTTCATTATTTAGAAAGAGGAATTTGTAAAATATGTCGCGCCACTATAAAATATACAGGCAGCACGACGAATCTGACAACACACAGACACTTTGTGAGTTTGGAGATTCCTCCTCCTCCTCTCAATCGGATTCAGCTGAACCTGCTACTGCTAGCAGGACCCCGGGTGAGCAAACGATCAAAACGTTTTTCAATCGCAGCTGCCTTACGCCACCGGTTTCACACTGCACGTGTCAGTTGCGCTTTCATACTGGCAGCGTTTGTCATGCACAGCTGAAGAAGCATATAGATATAGCATATAGCTATAGAAGCATCTTATTCCTGTCGTATTTTCTTCTCCAAACACTGTTTGCTTTGATTTATGTCATTTCCAGCATACTTTGTTATGCGACTGTCTAGATTATAATTTACACAATAAACACATAGTTTTCAATATGTGTACATGAAAGATAGCAGAGCCTGTCAGGAAAAAATATGTCTGACCCTTCTCACATTTTGTATAAGAAATATTACATTTGGTCATGCAACAGAAGTAGGGCTGAAATGATTCCTTAAGTAACTCGATTCTAAAAAATAATAGAGGCAAAATCCTAACCGATGTAATTGCCTTTTTGTAAAGCCTTCGGCCTTACAGCGTTACAGAGAACAAGTGCTCCCAATACCTGTATACCTGCATATTTGTTTCATTGCATCATACTGCATCGAATCATGTTGAATTGAATCGAAATCGGATTGCACTGCATCATAACAGTGGTGTATCGTATCGCATCGCTAACTACTTCATGTATCTTTCATGTATCGTATCGTTGGATATGCATCGAGATGCATATTGCATTGGCCTCAGTTATGGAGATGCACATCCCTAATATATATATATATATATATATATATAATTATTAATATCTGTGCTGTCAAACGATTAATCACATCCAAAAAAAGTCTTTATTTACACAATATCTGTGTGTACTGTGTATATTTATTATGTATTTATAAATACACACCCATGTATGTATATACAAAGACAAATGTTTTTAGATACAAAAAAAAATTATATATTATAATTTTTTTTTAAATTATATTTTGTAATTAAATTACAGTGGTTAGGATCATTAAATCATGAAAGAGCACATCACAATTTTAGAGTGTTTTTATTACAAAACCTGAATTATTGTACATTATTGCAAGTTTCCCTTTGTTACGTTTGACTGAAATATTTTAGCTGTGTGCTTTTCCAGATTGTTCATTTGAAACGCTTCCAGTTTGTCAATGGTCGCTGGATTAAGTCTCAGAAAATTGTGAAGTTTCCACGTGAGAGCTTTGACCCCAGTGCATTCCTGGCCCCACGGGAAGTGTCTCAAAGCATGGGCAGCCTGCAGAGCCTGCAGAGCGAATGTCTGGTAGAGGAGCTCCAGAGGCTGGAGATAGGAGACTCCTCTGTGTCTTCCATCTCCACTACTACCGTGGCCAGTCCTCCCACCTCCGGCAGAGGTCTGTGTCTCTCTCTTCTCTTTGTGCAGACCTTTTGAACATGAGGTTCTCTATTCATTGCATTTGCTTTTTCAGGCACCCCATGCTCCGTCAGGAGGGTGGGCAGCCCACTGAGCAAGAACAGCAGCCCTGGCAGCAGCCCCAGGAATACAGGGCGGAAACAGGGGCGCCTGCGTCTTCCCCAGCTGGGCAGTCGACATCGACTCTGCAACAGCAAAGAAAACCTGGAAGCCTGTAGCAGCAAGGAAAGCGAGACTGAGCCGGAGCAGGGCACAGCGACGGACGGGGAGGATCAGATCACGTCTGATGCAAACGCGCAAGACACCTGGTCACTAGACACCTCGAGCAACGATTGCGATGTGATCATGGTGAATGGTTTGGGACAAGACAGCAGTCAGAGTAATGGACACTCGGAGGTCAGCGCAGATCTGGACACCCCTCACCAAAGAAAAGACATCTGCCTGGAGCCCCTGTACAATTTATATGCAATCTCAGTAAGTGATTCCTGTCTGCGTTGTTAGCTGTGTAGTGATTGCTTTTGTTAGCAGCTTCTCTAACACTGTGATTTCTTTCCTTTCAGTGCCATTCAGGAATAATGGGAGGGGGGCATTATGTGACTTATGCCAAAAACACCAATGAAAAGTGGTACTGTTACAATGACAGCAGCTGCAAGGTACGGTTTTGAATCTCGTTATTCTTTAACATCTCTGGTGCACAGATATAAAACATACATCTGCATAGATTGCGTCAACAAAGTAGAAAAACAGAAGTCAATACTAAAACAAACAAATTGGACACTACTACCTTTCTGCAGTATCTGTCATAGCAATTACTATCTGAATTTTCCAAGCTCAGCATTAAATGTAATTCAATTGAATGTAAATAAATGTTATTTCAAATAAATAAAATAAAAAGAGTTTTTTAATAAGTACTGTGGTATCAACATTGGGTTTGTATTGTTGAAATTTCCCTGGTGTTCATTACTGAAAATTTTTCAGTAAAGAACAATTAAATTGTTCAAATAAAATAAATGTTATTAAATAAAAACTTTGCATCTGATTTTTAAATTCTTGAAATTTCCCTTGCATTGGTGTTGAATATTGGGAAAAAATTATATAAGTACTTTAAGTATAAGTGTTACTGTGGTATATTCCTGAATTTGTTATCATATTAGATTTATTGGTTATATCACATTATTAACATGTAATATAAAAATAATATATAAAATAACATAAAATAAAAAGAAAGGTATTAAAATTATAATTATATTTTAATATTAGTAATGTGGTATTAACACTGGGAATTAGGTTCTTGAAACATTTGTGTTGAATATTAAAAAAATAATAATAATGTTTAATCTGGAAATCATATTGAAATGTCTGGTTACTCTTTAACTTGTTAAAGTGTCCTTGTTGAAGTGTAATTATACATTTAAATTTGAGCAATATTAATTAACTATGTATATGATTAGGCTTTGGTTTAATTTTATACTAATAATTTAATTTGAACTAATTCAATGTTGATTTAAAAAAGAATTTTATTTTTAAAATGTAATTTTACTTAGTGTTAAAAAATATATAAGATAAAAATAACGTGTTTATTATAATATATATTAGTACTGTGGTGTGTTTTCCTGCATAAGTGTTGATTACTGCAAGTCTGGTTTCGTGACAGCACTGTACTGCGCAACACTTAAAAGAAACCGTTTCCTTGTCGTCTCTTCAGGAAGTTCACTCGGACGAGATTGACACAGATTCAGCGTACATCCTGTTCTACGAGCAACAGGGAGTGGACTACTCACAGTTCCTGCCAAAAACTGAAGGCAAAAAGATGGCGGACACCACTAGCATGGACGAAGACTTTGAATCTGACTACAAGAAGTACTGCGTGCTGCAGTGATGCCCTGCTCTTCCACATCAAAGACACTAGGGGGGGGTCTGTCAGTACGCCAGTGCAATGAGAACTGAAACGTAGTGCCACCCCAGAGGATCATCATTTGTGAAAGCACAAAATATCAGTAAGCCGACAGGCACAACACCGCCGCTGACTGCGCTTTCAGAACAGAGGTACCTGACACTTCAGATACTCGAGGGAGAGGGCGAACGAGTGAATCAGAGAGGACTGTCGCGATCATGTGATTGTTGCCAAGCAAACAAATAACTGTTAGCCAATCCCTCGAAATCAGAGACAGACAAAACATGCCAGCCCACACAGGTGAATCCAAAAAAAACACAACAAGAGCTTATGCTTCTCTATTGAGAATAATCAGAATGCTAATTGGCAGATACTGCTGGTGAAGATGGTATAAATGATAGAGGTTTCTCTAAAGCTTTCGCTGGCTTCGTTTTCTCATAGTCAAGTTTTTTGGTTTGGTTTTTTTTCCCCTTCAGTAAGTTCCATACACTACCTCACATCTTTTACAGTGGACCAACTGTTCAAAAAAAAGAAATCAGTGACAGTATTATATCATCTGAGGGCAGTTAAAATGACTTCTACTTTATATCCAAAATTCAGTTGCTTATTTTATTTAATAAAAAAAAAATCTACCAATTAATAAAATGTCCTCCCACTCCTCTGCTGCCAAATTATGCACATACTATTTTTGTTGATTTTTTTTGTTTTAGATGTTATTTAAGATGGTTAGTTTCAGGCTTGGTTTCTCTTTAGAAGAGTAAATGTATCCCTTTTTAATTTTTTTATACATTTATTTTTATCGATGATTTTTTTTTAATGCAGTAGTACACTTTGCCTGAACGCATTCGCTTATAGCTTTAGTCTGATCAAACCACGTTTTCCTGTTACCACTGCAGAGACTAAAAACGGCAATCAGATACATATCTAAATGATGATTTCACACCACGTCCAAGCCAAAGTGTCCAACCGTTCATGTACATAACGTGCGGGAAGCGTTGCATACTGTTAGACGAGAGCGTAAGAGGTCTGTTTTGTGAACAGTATTAGCACGGAGGAATATTTCACAGCCTTCGCTTTTAGAGAACAGCATTCTCACTAAACTGCTGAACGTTCTGAACGTTCGTCTGAGTCAGAGGGGGTTCCAGGTTATTAGTAGCATTTCTTCAGAGACTCTTGATAAGAGAGCCCATCTTAATTACCACTGTGAAAAGACGTATGAAATATAGAACGGCTCTTATTTTTCAGCGACTCATCAACCGAACGAGCTCCTCCTTTCAGGAGGCGTTAAATTCTCGGGAAAAGCCGGGAATCGTTCGCTAACATCCGTTTTGCTGCTGTACTTTTCAGATTTCCACGTCATATATATTCAAACACAACGTTTGCCATCAAAGAACGGTTTATCCCTGTCGAAAAAAAAGAAATAAACACAGCTGTATTACTGTAAGGCAACTGTTAATCATCATTGCAAATATGATATATGGACTGTAAAGAATTGTTTAGGCATTTTAATGTTAAAATAAAAATAGATATCCTAAAATCAAAATATAATAGCATTATTCTCCAATTAAAATTGGCTGTGTGAGCAATTACAGTAACAACAGTTTTTGAAACTACAAACGTGTTTTAAACATTTGCTGATTTTTTTTTCCCTCTTTTTTTTTTATACAGGGATAATTTATTAAAATGGCAAGTATATCTCTTTTCAAGTAGTGCAATCAACTACTGATGCGTGTCTTTGTCCATGTTGTTAGTCCTAATTTTGTTAAATTAATTTTGATGAACTGCTAGAGATGTATTAATTTAATGAACTTTATTTTGTAAAGTGTTGTTTAAAGAATAAAATTGACATTGCACTGACTAATGTACATAAAAGTTTTTGTAAATACGCCAATGAAAATGATGTATTTGAAAATGAACTGTACAAATGTACTTGTAGTTGTATATGGAGTGATACTGTTGATCTGTAACAGTTATTCAAGAAACAAATTAAATGCAGCCAAATGCAAGTTGTTCTCATCTGTGTTTATTTGCCGGCGAACGATGCGAGGTGTTTCCTTCAGCAGCAAAGAGGAAACCACAGACCTCCCACTGCAAGGCTCTATAGAGTCCAGCAGTCAGACCTGCTTCCTTGAACTCGAGCCACATTTGACATTTAAACTAACCGTATGTAGGACCCTTCCACTTGCCTGACACAATATTTTCCTGCTAGATTATGCAAATTTAACTACTGAGAAAGACATCAAGACCTTTTTTTGCATTGTGGGTCGCACAGTATTTCACGCTTTATATTTGGAGTGTAGCATGCTGTAGTCAGGAAGCGCGTCGACTTTGCATGTTGTGCTACTTATAGAATTGTGCTGTAAACCACAGGCACTGAAGAATTGTGGGTTATTGTTCTGAAGAGCACCTTAGCCTCAGTGGGCTTCATGCACAGTACTGTCTGATGCAGACGGAGGTTAGGCAATGGTGTGCATTGCATGATGGGCTCAACCTGAGGACCTGCTACTTTAATGATCTTTTCTACAAGGTGACGAAACCTCTGACACATTGGTTTTTTTAGGTCACACGTTTAAACAATTAAAGAGGCTACGTTAAGGTATATTGTTTATAGTATTCTCGACACAATGCTATTTGAATTCGCCTTTGAATAACGTTTGTCTTTGGTTTTTTTCTCTTTCAGTTCTAAAGAAACATCTCGCTGAGATTTTTAAAAAACATGTGATACTATTGGTGTCATTATGGGATCATTTGGTACACAGCAGCCCGGTAAGCTTTTCTTCTCTATGCTTTTCTCGAATGATGTCGAACATATGCATACTTTGCATTTTATGTTTTAAATTAAACTGAATAAATTATCCAGACTTACAGGTATATTCCATGCCTGTATGAAAACGGTTTGTAGTTTACTTTTTCGGTTTGATAGCCGTCACATAAAACTTTTTTTCTTCCTTTACAGAACTTGATTTGGGACACATCGTTTTGATCTGCATTTATGCCATTACCATTTTCTTCATGTTTGTGCTTGGATGCCTTTGCCTAAAGAAGTATATTTTAACATTTATATATTTACCAAAACATTTTTTTATATAATTTAAACAAATGTTAAGATTAAACTCAAAGTGTTGAAAGCCATATTTTTTAGCAGATTTTATCTTTTTAATTTATAATATTAATATATATATGTATATGTGTGTGTGTGTGTGTGTGTGTATATATAATTTTTTATATATATATATATATATATATATATATATTGCCTTTGTTTCTCTCCTCAGATATCGGTCAATGAGGAAGGTCATAGGGGAGCTGAGGCAGAAGAGGCCATCTGTCCCCCAGGTTCCTTCCCAGGATTCTCCCCCTCCATCTCCCAATGTCCTAAATATTCCTGAAATGCCCGACCATACTACAGAGAGTCCATTACAGAGACACCAAACTAAATCAAGCTGCAGATTTCCCTGGAAGCCTTCATTACAGGTTTACTACACATTTATTTCTTTAAAAAAAAAAAAAAAAGAAAGAAAAAAACCTAATCAATAAAACATTTGTTGATGGGCTTTATAAATGCGTATATATGGCATAGCAAGTATAAAATATGATTAAACAACTTAACGTGAAGAAACTATCTTCAGGTTCCTAGGTTCACAAAGGCAGACCTAAACCTTATTCAACTCATAAAGGCAGGTCGAGAAGGAGTCTTCTACAAGGCAAGGATAATGAGGGGCACATGTAGAGGTCATTCACTGGTCACTTGCAAAATTGGAAAAGAAGGTAGAAAATGACATTCAGAAGGATTTATATTAACTAAATGCATTTTACTGCAATGTGTGAATATCTCCATAATGATCCAGCAGTTGTTCAAGATCTGCTGCTGTTTGCAGGTATCACCTCAAAGCAGATGGAAAATGAGGTGTCTATTATGAGAAAGCTGGCGTATCATAAAAATGTGATGCAGCTGCTGGACTGGAATACAGCAGAAGGTAGGATATGTTGCTTCTGCATGATACGACTTCAATGGATCCTTGCATCTAGACTGTAAAATACGTGACCTTAGACCACAAAACTTAAGTCGCTGTATTTATAGCAGTACCAAAAAATACAATGTATGGGGTCAAAGTTATCTCAATCTTCAGGACATCAAGTAAAGATCATGTTCCATTAAGCTATTTAGTAAATGTCATACTCTAAATGTATCAAAACGTAATCTTTGATTAGTAATATGTACCGTGAGTAATATTAATTACTCATATTAGTAATATGAGTGTGGGAGCCGCCAATGGAAAAGGTGAGATCTCCATTAAGCCTCAAACGAGACTACAGTTACTACAGGTACAGTTAAGAGCTAATTCTGTGAAGATTTTGCTTTGTTGAGATTGGGTAGAAAACCGCATGTTCTTTATATACACAGGAGCCAGACAGTACAGTGCTTTGTACACCGACATTAACACCTTGTATTGGATTCGATCATTTTACAGGCAACCAGTGATCCTGTTTTCTAGCATTAGTTAAAAGTATCACTGCAGCATTTTGATTACTGAAGACGAGTAACCAGAGAATCACTTACATTAAAGCATCGCAGTAATCCAATCTTGTGGAAATGAAAGCGTGTAATAACACTTTCCAGATCCCAGGTTGAAAGGATAGGTTTCAATTTAGGTAACTTCCTCAACTGAAAAAAAGATGCTGCCGCAACACAGTTTACTTCGTAATCAAGGTGCATATTTGAAACAAAAATGACTTTTACTAGCTTGTTGTTTGACAACAGACCGTAACTCTCAACCAGTCGAGTCCCAAATCGTACCAAACAACGAACTGGGACCCAGGTGGTCTTGGTTGTGTATATACATTTATATATATATATATATTTATATATATATATGTGTGTGTGTTTGTTTTTTTGTTTGTTTTTTGGGCCACAAAGTAGTAAAATAAGAAAATCATTTCTTAATTTGTTGCTAAGATTTACTAAAACAAGAAAACATTCTTAATTCATGGCTTTTACATTCTTTAATTCAAAAGTAAAATGTTCTTTTTCAACAAGCCATGATTTGTGACCTCATTAACAAATATATATAACATTAACTAACTAGTTGTTTCCATCATGTGACCGAAAGTGTTTGTTTCCTCAGAGCCGTATATGCTGATCATGGAGTTCATGAGCTACGGAACCCTGCGCAGTTTTGTTCAGAAAAACAAAGATGAGCTAATTGCTGACCCTGAACTGCAGAGCCAGTTCACCATCGTGTCCTACCACATCGCCCTGGCCATGGAGCACTTGCGCTCCAAAATGGTATCACCATCAGCCACAAACATGTTAGACAAACAGAGAGTCATATTAACACTATCACTGATTCGGACCGTTTTCTGTATCTTTCAGGTGGTGCACTGTGACCTTGCCTTAAGGAACATTCTGGTGAGCCGATTCCCATGGGAGGTGAAGGTAGCAGAGTTTGGCCTGGCCCGAGACTTGACCCGTATGAGGAGCAGACGCAGCAGCAGGAAAAAACAACACAAGGTGAACTAATCGCACCTGTCTGTCCCACATCCTCATTGCTCATCTCGCTGATATGAATGTGATGTCATAGGAGCGTGTGCCGCTGCGCTGGTATCCTCCAGAGTACTTCAGGAGCAACTACTACAGCTTTAAAGGAGATGTCTGGGCGTTCGGTATCGTGCTGTGGGAGATGCAAACATTCGGTGAGAAATATCTGAGATGCATGTTTGACTTTTTTACATTTTTAAAGAATTTTTAAAAAGAGTTTTTATATTTCACAGGCACATTACCATACGTAAGTCTGACCACATCTGAGCAAGTGGTGTACAGCATCTGTGCTGGATGTAAGAACACCGTGCCCAGCACCTGCCGTCCAGAAATGTTAGTGACAATTTAACTCTGCTTGGTTTCATCTAATTACATGTAGGTATTTATACATTTTCAATAGTTAATTTCTGTTTTAAATGTAGAGAACATATCATGGAAAACTGCTGGATGGATCCATACACAAACAGACCTTCATTTACAGACATTGTCAAGATCCTGGAGAGTGTTGTGGAGAGTGATGGGGTGAGTCAAATCTGTCCTTGATCTACTTTCCAAGCTTTACCTTTGTCCTATAGATAAGTGATAAAACATTACTAATGCGTTGCAGGATTATGTGGACGTCGACAACCAAAGGATCTTGAATGCAGAGGAAAAATAAATGACAAATACGTGTATATAACCAACTGTTTTTACATTTCTATGAGAATTCTGTAGCAATCGCTTGGTCTTTGTTCTCATGTAACACCTAACTGTGTGCAGGCATACATTTTGAAGTGTTTTATTTAAGGATTCGATTTAACACAACTCTAATGACCAAATGACAGTATTCTTCACGTTTCTAAGAACTCTTTTGAAAATAACCATCTAAAAAGACAGTGTCTAATGTCATTAACATGCTTTTTATTAACACCAAATAATTTAATAACAAAAATCAGTTTTTGTAATTGTTATAAAACTGTGTTTCAGTAAAAATGTTAGAATATATATATATATATATATATATATATATATATAATTTTTTTTTTTTTTTTTTAAATCAACATGCAATCATGGTTTAAAAAAATAGTTTTATGAATGTTTTTTTCACTATTGTCAATGTAAATCCATCATTTAATGTGGGATGATGTTTTTAAGTACAAGTGCCTTTCATTTATTTATTTGTTTGTTTGTTTTATTTTAATGTAATGACACTTGTGGCTGAATTTAATTATAACTGCAGCATCTATTAAAAAAAACAAAAGAACTTTAGTTGCTATGGTTATTTTAGTAAGACTTGTGACCCTGCTCCATGAGCCAATGTGCATTTAGGAATCCGCCCACTTCAGCAATCGACTGAGCCGATGGACCAATGGAAGGACAAAGATTACGTACGGCTGAGTTAAAGGACCAATCAGAGCCCGAGGAGTAACACACGCTACTCTACGCTGACACCCTGCACTACTGCTGGAATACCGACGGAACAACAAGTTGCCAAAAACACTCGCGAAAATGTTTCTTCGCGCTTTAGAAATTATATTTTTCTTTTATTTCTTGTCCCACATACCAATTACTCTAATGGTTGATCTTCAGCCTCTGCTTCCTGAACATCTTTATCCATCCAAGGTAGGTGAGCACCTCGCACTGCTCCAGCGGTATTAATAAATATCATTTATATACGAGTATAATGGTAAATAAATATGTCTTTACAGCTGAAAAGCCTATTGCACTGGTATGCAGCTGAATTCAAGGATCCGATGATGATGGACTCTCCTGTGTGGTTCAAATCCTTTGTTTTCTGCGAGGCTCTCGTTCAGCTGCCCTTTTTCCCAATCGCAGCTTACGCCTTCATGAAGGGTCAGTCAGGCTGTGTGTTAATGATCTGTAGAAGCAATGTTTTTAATGCTACAACAGTGACATCTAGCGGCCACTTGTGTCAGTGGATTACCAGTTACTACTAATTGATGTGTTTGTCTGTTTAATAGGTGGATGCAAATGGATCAGGACTCCAGCAATCATTTATTCTGTTCATGTGGCCACCACTTTAATCCCTATTTTAAGTCACATCCTTTTTTATAACTTTCCTCTGGCGCCACATCCGGGACCCCAAACTCTTCAGGAACGTCTGACCCTGGTGTCCATTTATGCTCCGTACCTCATCATCCCTGTCATGATACTCTTTACCATGCTCTTCAGCTCAACATATAACTCGGCCTCTCCGAAAGGAAATGCTTTCTCAAAGTCCAAGAAACAAAGATAGATCTGGTTCATCCCTTCTTTATATTCATAATAGTAATTAAATGTGATCTATGATCATAAATGGGATATTTGATCTTTGTTTTCACCGATTCAAGTTAAGTAAACTGACCTCATGGTGATTGTTTACTGATGACAACACGTTAATGCAAAATATATTTTTATTCAAATGTTCTTCAAATCTGTATGAAGTTTGTCAAATATTGAGATTACATACTTGATGATCTTTATGGTTAAATGTAGACGAACAATAAATGAATTACGTTTTCCATAACTTGCGGGAATTTTTTTTGTGGTCCCATGAGCATATGAGAAAATATAACCGGATGAGTTCAAGTCATAAACAGCAGTTAAGGTACAAATAATACAGAAAATAAACATTTTACCCGATGATGTCTCATGATGGAATTATTTACAGTAACATGCAAATACTGTATTTTCCTGCTGTAAAAAAAAAGATCTGATTTACAAACTAATTTCCATATAAATAGTATAAATAAGTTGTATATAAATAGTATTCATCTGAGATTTCGATCTGTGGAAAGATGACGGGTATGTGCCTCCTTGAACTGGCCATGCAAAAGCACTCAATGTTAACACAATACAGTCAGAGGTTGAGGCTTAAACAGACGTCTGTGGTCACCTATTAACTGTTCAATTCAGTTAACCTAGTTAAGGACCCTGCACTTATTAGGAAGTCACTGTAAATCATGATGCATAGCATCACTGTTCCTGTCCGACAGAAAGAGGAAACACAGGACTCTTATTTCTGCAGTATAAACTGATCGATGAATTCATTCTGCTCTGCTTCGACTTTTTGAAGAGCTTCATATTCTATTCGATACCTGCAACAACAAAAAAAAATTAAAATAACATTTGCTGTAAATCTACTGAGATACAGATGATTGTTTCTTAATCAAAACAGATTTGGAGAAATGTTACATTAGATCATTATCTCACCAATGGATGCTCTGCAGTGAATGGGTGCCGTCAGAATAAGAGTCCAAACAACTGCTAAAAACATAGATCTAGCACCGTTTACAAGCGAAAACAGTCTATATAGCGCTTTAAACAATACTTAAGAGAATGGGGGGGGAAAAAACAGGACAACCAGGCTTAGTTGGGTCCAGTTCTCCTCTGGCCGGACGCCCAGCACCTAATATCCAGTTCAATTTTAAGCACATGTCAGATCGCGTAAAGGACTTATAGTGTGTGTGACAAATATGTTAAAGGATTACTTGTAAATGATTCTGACTTTTTTTAACAGTTGAAGTCTCATTTTGACGGCACCCATTCACTGCAAGGTTTTCATTGGTGAGCAAATGATGCTATGGTAACTTTCTCCTTAATCTGTTCTGATGCAAAACACACTCTTCTACATCTTGGACGGCCTTTGGGTTGTACACCGTCAGCATTTTTTGGATGAACTTCTCCCAGAGCACAATATTTGCCCCCTGATGACAAGCCTAATCAGATTGCTTACCTTTCCAACTGCATTTTCTTTTCTGCAATCAGAGCCTGGAGCTGTTGCTGCTGAGCCTCCCGTTGCTTTTCAACTGATTTCAGCAAATTTCTTGCTCCAATAGCCTGTAGAATAATAATAGAAGAAACACGAACGAACACAACACACATACCACTATTCATATAAAATGCAAGAGGATACCTTCATTTTTTCATTTTCGGCTTCCTTTGCTAGCTCATCCACAAGTTCAATAAGTCCACCTACAATTTTCTGAAACTGACCGATCTCTGTGTTTGGGAAGAAGAAGAAAAAATCCAATAAACTATTGATCTGTGCTCTGAATGAAGCAAAGCATGAGGTCCAATCAGCATACGCTTCACAATAAGATAAAAAAAAAAAACTAAAGGAAAAACTCACTGTCAACAAACTCCTCACACTCCTCTTTGAGCTCAATAGTTTTCTGGCTCACATCAGGCTCTAGCACTCGCAGTTTATTGAGTTCATCGAAATGAAGACCAGCCTCTGCCAAAGGGTCACTAGCCATGACCAGAGGACCTAAACCTGCCTTTGAGATTCAATGAGAGCTCAAATAAAAATCACAGAAACATAAACGCATGTATTTTAAAGGAAAGCACACGTGCATCATTTGAGTTACAGTCATCCCAATAGAAGCGAAAATCAAATACGATCTCCTCAAATCCAGCACACACGGTCCATATGTCAGCAGATCACAAAGAGCTAACTTAGCTTACCGATTAGCTAGTTAGCTGGTTAATTAGAACTACATATAACTCCGTTACATTACATAAACCACGCAGAGTTTGAATAACGTGAAATATATTCGGGGAAATGCTATCGCTTTTGTTGCTGACAGGGTCTGGTTGCTATTGAGACAGATAAACAAAAACAGACCAGCTGTGGCTTTCAAAAGCTTGGTAAATATTGCTGAAAATAAAATTACATTATCTCCTTAAATTATTACACCGAATGAGACATTTCAATCAAGTAAAAACAGACCAGTGATCGCTTTAAAAACGTACCCGACTTTTGTTTGGTTATGTGGCACTTCTGCTGACCGCCGGACCGCCTCTGATTGGCTCTGCTGCTGCCAGGTGACGGCCGGTCCACACCATCATGAGAGACACAGAGGGGTGTGCTGGCGCATTATAAATATTTAGTTATGAAACATTACATTTTCGAAAACGAATGAAAGCATAATTATATATTTATAAAGTGTAAATATATATTAATAACTTGAGTTATGATAGATTGCTGTTATAAATTGTATATATGCCTAATTTTCCACACCTTGTACCCCTCCTAATATTGTAAAGGCCCGAGCTCTTCCTGCAGACCCGCGTCTGACCACAGCGGCGCGTGCGAGGGACCGGATGCTATACTAAACCCTGTTAAAACAGCAGAAGAAGAGCAAGCAGACCCCCTTAAGGGCGCCAAACTCTACAAAATATGAACGTTTTATACTTCGTATATAATTGTTAGGTTTAACGCATACAAAACATATGCTGTTCTTGTTTAATGTTTGTTGTTAACCAGTGGGTAAGTTAACCGGTTCAACGCAAGTTAACAGTTAACGTCACTGTCATTATAAATGATCTTTTGTAAACGACTAACTTTAGTTGCAGCTTGTTAGCAACGCAGTAGTTGTCTTTAACCTGTCAAGCCTTACATACAATAATAATCAGAATAATAGATTCTGAAATGGATCAGTTGCTTTACATGGAAAAATGTAATTTTTATATGCTGTCATGTAAATCAATATTACTATAATGCTACTATTTAGTAATAATTTAAATGCATTGAAGTTTCAACTCATTCTGTATCTCCCAATAATTTGTTTTAGTGAGATAATATTTAGAAATGTAAAATTATTATCAAAGCTCCGTAGTTTTAATATAAACGTTTTTCTTACATTTATTTATTTGTATCCCTTTTTTTTTTTTTTTTTTGCTATTATACTAAAATGCTTCTTGAATGTTTAAAACACATAAACAATAAATCAGACAAAAGATAGCACCTGTACAGCAGATTTTTAATCATGTTGATTATTTAGAGGTTATTAAATTTCATGCATCAAATGTAAGACTGTTGGATTTATAGGTGTGAATGTCATTTCAGGTGCTAACGAAGCAGAACCATGCCTCTGTCCACTCAGTCCCAAGCAGATATCGACCAGTACATCCTGATAGCCAGTTTGGATAACGCAAGGAATCTGTCCAATATCCTGAAAGCCATCTCTTTCAGGGACCATGCCATCTTCAATGCAACACAGAATGGGTTAAAAGTCACTGTTGAGGACTCCAAATGCCTTCAGGCCAATGCATTCATTCAGGTTAGTGTTAGCGGACAGTGTCTTACAGGTTCAGTTTCCAGGAGTTGGGTTGATCAATTTGTGTGTCTGATTCATCAGGCTGACATCTTTCAAGAATACATAATCAAAGAAGATACAGTTGGATTTCAGGTTAACTTGACCGTTCTTTTGGACTGCCTTACTATCTTTGGGGGAAGCACGCTCCCAGGTGTGTATCACAATGATGATCCAGATATATTTGTATTTTTTTAATGCAAAAAAAAGCAAATTCCTGTATTTTTATTTTACCATCAAGGTGTGTCCACCGCTTTGAGATTGTGCTACAATGGCTATGGATATCCACTGACCTTGTTCCTGGAGGAAGGTGGTGTGGTCACCGTATGTAAGATTAATACACAGGAACCGGAAGAGCCAATAGACTTTGACTTTTGCAGCACAAATGTAACCAACAAAGTGATTCTGCAGTCAGACAGTCTTAAAGAGGCTTTCTCTGAGCTTGACATGACCAGTGAGGTTCTGCAGATTACTATGTCACCAAGCCACCCTTACTTCAGGTACAGTAACAAATGAACATGCACTACAGACTGCACTACACTTCAAAACTTTGGGGTCCGTTATCTAATAAAGATTGTGTTTATTTTAGAGTTGGGCGATGTTGACCAATGTGGCATCGTACGATGTCTAATGTGAAATGTCGGGGGGGGGGGTTATAGAAATGATTTATATTGTGAATTAATATTACAATTTCAAATAATGGTTTTCTATTTTAAAATAGATTTTAAAAATAATGTATTCCTCTGATGCTGTGCTGAATTTCAGCAGTCATTAATTCATTACTGTAGTCTTCAGTATCAGATCTTCACAAATCATTCTAATGTGCTGATTTGCTGCTGACAAAACATTTCTTATTATTATCAATATAGTGCTGGTCAATATTTGTTCAGGAGTCTTTGATGAGTAAAAACTCAAATAAGAACAGCATATTTGAAATAATAAGGTTTTTAATCATTAGTCATTTTTGATTGGCTCAATTATAGTATTACTTTAAAAAGAAAAAGTTAACACGCCAAATTTTGAATTGAATCAGGGAGTTACAACTAATAGATATATATTTTCAGCTCCCTTTACGTGATTATTTGGCCTATTGCTGACAGTGAATAACAAAAAATTAGTATTGTCAAGTCAGTGGCAAAACATTTAATTTATTTCCTTTGCACCCTAGATTATCCACATTCGGGAATTCAGGAAACGCTCATTATGATTATCCCAAAGACTCAGACATGATGGAGCTCTTCCAGTGTACTAAAATCCAGACCAACAGGTAGGAGGAACTGAGGAGGTGTTTCAGACTCCATTGCCCATCAATCATAGCTCTTTATATGTAAATTCAGACTTATTATAGCAGCCTTATGAACTGCTATTAGTCGTACTTCTGAGGCGTTCACAAGTAAGTGTTGTTTATTCTCAAAGGTATAAGATGTCCCTGTTGAAACCCTCTACAAAGGCCTTGGCTCTGTCCTGTAAAGTCTCCGTGAGAACTGACAGTCGAGGCTTCCTCTCTCTCCAGTATCTTGTGAGGAACGATGATGGTCAGATTTGCTTCGTGGAGTATTACTGCTGCCCGGATGAAGAAGTAGAAGAAGAATAGACTAGAAAGGACCGTTGTTTTTGTTATGTTTGACGTTTAGTGTGTACTGACCAGTTGTATTCTGATTTTTATGAATATTTCATAAACCACAAATATATGTCTATATTAGAAGTTATAATAGTTATCAATGGGCTGGATTTTGTATTGCATTAGAAACAATACTCTATGTGTTCGGCAGGGGGCGGCAGAGAAGTGCTAATTAGGCTTTGCATATAAAATTAGGAGGCCTGTATATATTGGTTTAATATGTATGTCTAATTAAATAAATAAAACAAATAGCCGTATCTTAGTGTAAGCATTCACACACAAATATACATATATACACACTGTTTTATTGAATATACGATTAAAAGCTGAATTTAAAAAGTATATCAAAACAAACCAATTTGTAACGTGACATATTTTTTATAATAAGACTCGTAATATTTACAGTGTTCTGAGTTAAAGCAACACAGCCGACCTTGAAGCTACTGTCTGAAACGTGTAAATGTTTAATGCCCGTTCATTTTATTTCACGAATGGGTTGCGAGGCAAACATGTAGTTAAGCAGAGCAGCTTGATGTTGACGCTGGTTGACGCACGCACTCCTAAAAGAAAGTCCCAGAACAGCGCGCGATGCTTGAACTGCCGCCTCGCGACCAATCGCTTCTCCACGCGCAGCTGTCGAGGCAACACTGTTTCCGGGCAGAGGAGCATTACAGGAGCACAACAAGAGCACTTCTGTCCCTCTCTCTTCTCAGCGGGTTCCTGCCCTCATCATGAATATCTGCCACTGGCAAAGCCCGCGAGAAACAACCAAAGTTGTTATTAGATATATTTTAAGAGCTTAGGTTTCATTTTAATTACATTCCCTTATAACTGAGGATGAAGAAATTAGTTTGAAACCTTGCATTGAAGCTAAAAGGCTCAGTTTAATTATTTTTTATTATAGTAATACCGCGATTTTTGTGAAAATGGTTAAAAATAAAATATAAAGCCAAGTCTCTCGTTGTGCATATTATTCTGCTCAGGGTCCATGTATATCTTTGGAGCTACATTGTTAAAAAAACATTTTATTCTGCAAGCATACATTAAATCAATCGATATTTGTATTGTTACAAAATAATTTTATATCTAATAATTGCGAGAAAAGAAAAAAAAAGACTTGCTTCAAATGTTTTAAAATATATTACCAAAAATGTCAGACAGAATATTTAAAATTGTAAATGGGATGCTTTAAGCTTGGGGAAAAAATGTAATATGTAGTATAGGTTACATTGTTAGTTATTTTTGGGGCAGCCAGCATAAGTTAATTTTTTCCCATTCTATGCAGCAAACCCATTTATTTCTCCTTGACAGAAAACAATTTCTTGCCGTTTAGCCATTCTGCAATTCTCCATCTGTCAGCCTAACACTGTTTTGGTAACTCTTTTGCCCGTAATAAATGTTTTTAAGGCCACGTAGTTGCAGTTATTGATAGATCTCTTAAAGGGATAGTCACCCAAAAATAAAAATTCTGTCATTAATTACTCACCCTCTTGTCGTTGCAAACCTGTAACACCTTAGGTCGTCTTTGGAACACAAATGAAGATATTTTTGAGGAAATCTCAGAGCTTTCTGACCCTCCGCAGACAACTACACAACTGACACATTCAAGACCCAGAAAGGAAGTAAGGACATTAAAATAGCCCATGTGACCTTAGCGGTTCAAACTTGTGTGCATTCCTCTTGCAAACGGTTGCTTGCAAACAAGGCTCAGCACACTGAATTCACATCGACTGACAAAGAAGAAATCGTTTAAGAAAAACATTGTTTTTATTTACTTTGAATACAAAAAGTATTCTTGTAGTTTCCTAAAATTAAGATTGAACCACTAACGTTATGTCCCTACTATCTTTCTATGTTTAAAACATGGTTGTGTTGCTGTCTATCCAGGGCCAGAAAGCGCTCAGATTTCTTCAAATATTTTAATTTCTGTCCTGAAGATGAACAGACATCTTACGACATGAGGGTGAGTAATCACAGAATTTTTTGGGGTGAACCTGTCTCTTTAATTGTCAAAGCTAAAAAATCGTAGGTCTTTATTCTCAAATGATTTTCATTCATAAACTATAAAAGTAAATATCTCTCACTATGCACACAAATTGACCAAGCAAACAGCATGCAACAACAACATCCAGCGTAACCAAGTAAACACAGTCCACAGAGTGAGACCAGTGTATCATTTGATGAGGGTGAGCAACTTGATCCAGCCGGAGCTACATCGCTCACAGCAGGTGATGTCAGAGGGACCTTAAACACAAGCTCGCTGGATGATGAAGCGGGTGATCCTCTGCCCGTTTCTCTGATAAACAAGCTACAGTGTTGCTGACCCGCTGTCTGATGTCTCGGCCTAGCAGTGAATCAAGTGGCGTCAGGTTCTAGGTTTTGTAAACACAAACTCAGCAATGACCTAATTGTTGTGACACTTCAACAATTAGCAACAAGAGAGCCCATGGGAGATGAAGAGAAGGTGCATGGCTTTCAGCACGGCATCTCCAGGGACAGTGCGTCATATTGTCTGTTACATTAAGTGACGGAGTTTATATGAATTACAAGAAGAAATGCAGGCGGCTGTGTGCACTGCGTAACCTAAAGAAGCAGAATGGTATTAAATACATTTAACGGTCAAAAGGCAATTAAAATGTTTTTTAAATGCATTTTATTCATTAGAAGCTCTTAAAAATGCAATTAATATTAACAGGTTCCTTAATTTTTAATTGTGAAAACCGTTTTTGTGGTTTAATAACTTGATCAAATTTTCTTTTAATGAACATTTATTTAATGAACAATATTTTTATTTGTGTCTATTTTTTGCATTTTCAAAATGCTTGTTATATTATAATGTTTTTTGGGGGTTCTTATTGTATTAGTTGTATTAGACCCAATCAAAATAACCCAACTGCAGTTTGATTGAGATTAATTGGAATAATAAAAAAGGAAGTTATTTAAAAAAACAAAAAGAAAATTAGCATGTTTTGCTAATGATGTTTGATAACAATTTTGTTCTGGTTTCATAAGAAATTAAAAAAAGATCTTTTTGACTGGTATTGTAGGTCAAATCTTACACTGTTAGTAGATGAAAGCTTGATATCAACATCTAGATGAAATAAGTGATGTCTGACTTTCCACAAAACAAATGACCGTGAAATTTATATGCCAACAAACTCATCGTACCAACTCCTGCCTAGTCAGCAGAAAGGAACCCTGCAGTGGGAAACTCCACAGTGTACAAACATGATTTGAGTTGAACATTCCTCCACTTTGTGTTAAAAATACCCTACATCAACAAGCCATTGTTTGGGGATTGTGGGTGTCACATGGGGTCATGGTGGCAACAGCTGGCCTTAACAGCCCACAATCCACCCCCAAACCCATTAATACTGCTCTCCCTCTGCCTCAGCTTGCAACCATGTGTGAAATCATCCTTGATGATGGAGATGAGGTAATGCCTTCAGCAGCTCTGACATCACTATAGCCTTTTCCATCCAGAGCAATTGACCATCACTTCCACAATCAGCTTTTTGTCTTAAACTACCTTTCCTCAAGGAGAAAGCGATGAATGTCACACCTGTGAACATTAGATATTAGTTAAAAATGCACACGTGTGTGTGCGGGTTTATGTGGTTTATGAGGACACAAATTTGTATAATGACAATTACAAGGGGTAATGACATACCCCTTACTGTAAGGGGTAGGTTTAGGTGTAGGGTCAGTGTAGGACAATACCACATACAGTCTGTACAGTAGAAACACCTTTACGCCTATGGAGTCCCGATAAATCACAAAAACCAACATGTGTGTGTATGTATGTATAAATATATATATACATTTGCTAAAATAATTTAAGTTATTTTTTTTTCCTCATTAAAGGTGCTATTTATGCGATTTTGCAGGAAACACTTTGGGCACCACAACAAAAACAAACTTTGGCCAACCAACCGGCAAGAAGAGGTGGGGTTTAATGCGCGTTAAACCCCACCTCTTCTTGCCGGTTGGTTGGCCAAAGTTTGTTTTTGCTTTGACGCACATCCTGCACCCCTACTGTTTTGCAAGATCGCATAGAGCACCTTTAATGTACACACAGCACACCTCATATTGACCGGAAAACACTGAATTGTTGACATTTTTGCAGATTTAATAAAAAAAGAAAAACAGAAAATTCACATGGTCCTAAGTATTCAGAGTAAGTATTGTATGTATTATTGTGTACAGTAAGTATTGTGACAGTCATATATTTACCTCAGGTGCTGTCCATTTCTTCTGATGATCCTTGAGATGGTTGTACACCTTCATTTAAGTCCAGCTATGTTATACTGATTGGACTTGATTAGGAAAGCCACACACCTGTCTATGTAAGACCTTACAGCTCACAATGCATGTCAGAG
>JAUMHI010000057.1:8973950-8989736 GCA_032359435.1 Enteromius unitaeniatus | reverse complement strand
GTGAGAATGTAATATTTCAGTGTTAAGTAATAAATGTGGTGGAACAGTATTGTAGTCTTTTTGATAATTTGATATGAGAATGAAAGGGATGTTTTTTATTGTGACGTCCCAGGTGCTGGAACAGTTTCATTTTTGATTACGGAAAATTACCGTAATTTTATGGTCTGTTATTTTACGGGATTTTTTTTTACAGTGTAGGCTAAATGATTCATTCAGAATTTGAATAAAAGTTAGTGCTGCTTACAGGACCAGTGGCTACATACCCTGTACATGCAGCAAAGTTTGGATATATAGGACATATAGACCCTCCAGTTCTGACAATGGCAGTAATTTGCTTTGAGTGTGAAAAGAACAGCCATTGTGGATCCCAGCTGCACCATCTACTGGTTACTAAAGGCCAGTGGATTCATTTATTTCCCTATTATGCAAGACTGAATAAAGAGCTTTCACATAATTTAAGGCAATTATAAAAACAGAAACTGACTAAATGACTGCATTTGCTTGTAAACAATTTCCATACACCTTTTGTATGTGCTTATTAAGCTGTTTTAAGTTGTGGTTAAGGTTTTTTTTAAGAATGCATCGCATGTGACATCACAGATGGGGCCTTTTTTTCAAGCTCCGTCAATCTGCTGACAGGTCTTTTTGTTGTTGTTGTTCTTTTGTGATACAGGACATTTGACTGGCTGGATCCTTGTGCAGGTAAGAGCAATTTTAAAGATATCAAAGAAATGATTCATAAATTGTGCGTATATAAACATAGGCATATTGTTTGATTTTTATAAGCTACATTAATAATATCTAATACTAATAAAACATTTGAAAATTGATGGCTGAGAATGGATTTACTGCTAAAAAATGAAAAGGTCTGTCTTGTAAAATGAAAGTGAGAACATTTGAATATACACATATTTCCTATTTCACATTGTGTCACAATCTGGTTTCTAGATACAGGTGGATCACATCATTAAAATGTTGTGGCTTTTGTCAATGGTTCTGGTCCTCAATGCAGTGGCTGACACCTGTCCGAACTCCTGCAAATGTGAAGATCATGACATAATAATTTGTTCGAACCAGAGACTTCTAGAGCTCCCTCATCTGCCTCAGAGCACCAAGCAATTATATGCAACAAATAATATGATTCGAGGTCTCCCAGATGAAGGTTTGGAAGAATTGTCGATTCTTGATCTCACCAAGAACGACCTGTCACTCAATACCACCTGGCGGAACATGAGAAATCTTACAAAGCTATTTCTGAGTGGAAATAGACTGAGCACATTGACACAGAGACAGTTTCAGGGGCTGCTGAACCTCAGAATATTAGATCTCAGTGACAACCGCATTAAAACACTTCCTCGGAAGTTCCTTTATGGTTTGATCAAGCTTCAGGTCCTTATTCTGAATATGAATGAGATATTAAGTTTATCCTACGGGGTCCTGGATGGAGCTCCTGTCCTTGAGGACCTCCAACTGAGAAATAACAAGATCGAGATGGTGGAGGTAGGTGTGTTTGAAAACTGCACACATCTAGATCAAGTTTATCTGTCAATGAACAACCTAAAAAGTGTAGGTAATGGAAGTTTCAAGGGTGCCACAGGGCTAAATCACCTCGATCTAAGTCGAAATGGACTAGTTGCCGTACCTACCGGCGTTCTTCAGGACATTTTGAAACTCACCAGCCTCCATCTTCAAAAAAATAACATAACTTCAATTCCTGAGGACATTTTCTCTGAGATTCCCACACTGAAGCAATTGGATTTGAGTCATAATGCTCTTGTTTCCATGTCTGATGGTTCGCTCAGAGGTCTTTCCCAGCTGGGTGCATTGGATCTGAGTTTCAATCAGTTGCAGAGGCTAACATCACATGTATTTGAGTACTTGGGAAATCTCACAAGCCTTTATTTGTTTAACAACAATCTGAATTTGCTTCCGAACGGCTTGTTCAATAACTTAAGCAGGTTAACAGAACTTCAGCTGGACAACAATAATATTTGGGTCATTCCACCGGACCTCTTTCATCCACTTTCAGCTTTGCAAGAACTACAACTGAATAACAATCAGATTAAGGAGCTCGATTCAAACATATTTTTGAAGCTGAGGAAGCTTAAACATCTCAACCTTTGCAACAATTACCTCATTGAGATTCCCACGAAGCTCTTTAAATGGACACTTAACCTGAGGAATCTAAACCTGGAGAACAATCACATCCGCTACATACCAAAACTGTCCTTTAAACACTTAGCCAAGCTAAAGACTCTGATACTCAGCAGCAACCAGGTGTCAAGACCCTCTGCAGATCTACTGACCAGTCTTAGTAATTTACGAGAGCTATTGCTGAACGAGAACCAGATGGAGACCATCCCTGTTGGATTTTTCACAGGCCTTACAAAACTAAGGTTTCTGGATTTGTCCAACAATAAATTGCGTTCCATCTCTTCCGATGCCTTCATAGATCAATCCGCATTGAAAGAGCTGGATCTGAGATTCAATGCTCTCGATAAACTTCCAGCTGACATCTTCACATCTTTGATAAAACTCAAAAGGCTCCATCTGGAAAACAACCAGCTCACACATTTGCCCACCAAAGTGTTTTCGGCTCTATCCAGCTTGGAAGAGCTCCATTTGGACAAAAACCAGATCCAGCATATTCATCCAACACAGTTTGAAGGCTTAGTGATGTTAAGCGAACTTGATATCAAATTTAATCAACTGCGCTATCTGGACAATAAGACTCTGATGTCTTTAGCAAATCTAAAGCTTATACATCTTAACGAGAATCCATGGGATTGCTCTTGTGTGTTAATTCTCTATCAAAGTCAGTGGGTTAGCAATAATGCTCACATAATAAAAGATACACCTAAGTGCTCATCTGGTAAAGATCTTTCCTATCCAGCTCTTTTCCCATCTTTGTTATCACAGCATTGTGCAAGTTCTGTATGCATTTCTTTTAAAACAGAGAAATTAATTGTACTTTTTGCTATCACTCTGGTTTTTCTTTTAATTTGAGATTTAGCTATCAGTGCTGTGCTAAACTCTAAGATCTGTGTGGTTAAAGTGTTGAGAAATGTATAAAAGTATTTTATGCTTTTGTCCTCTAAAATGCATGCAACTGTTGGCAATAGGAACAATGTACATGATGAAAATCCATAAAACACCGAAATATGATTTGTCTGAGATCAAATGTTTTGAATAAAATAAACTGCTATGCTAAATACTTGCAGCCTCTTTACTTCTCAGAGAGTGTGTGACAAGATTGCAATTTAAAAAATGCCACATGCTGACGCTGCTGGAGGGAGTTTCCACTTACTCATATCATAACCCAGAAAAGATTCACTTGCATTCACTTATATGTGATGTTTCTAAGAATTTTACATAGGTCTCTAAACCCGGATGCAAACTGTGGTTAATTTTCTGCAAAACTAGGACTGATCATATTTTCTATGCGCTTCTTCATTTTACTGGCCTAGCAGCTTGTCAGTAGAAAATGATAAAAATATATTACTTCAAATTTATACTAAAAAATACTTTGAAAAGTAACCATGCTACTTATGTAGAGGCTGGCTTTACTTAATTTTAATTAATGTGGAAACTAAGGCAATACAAATACAAAGGGCAACTTTCTGAGCAATGTTGCTTTGGCACTTCCCCTTTAGATTGGTCGTGGGCCCTGTGCCTCACCTGGTTGTCTGTTCATGGCAATATTAACCAAAGTCAAAAAGTTGCCCTACTGTATGTCTTATCAGCCTAAGTACAAACAGAGTGGATTACAAGTCAGAATATCCACTACTATGTTTTGACTGTTGTGGGACCAGTTCTGTATAATACAGTATTGCCTTAATATTTCAAGAATGTAAATTAAAAACAAGTGGGGTCAAATCAATACATTATTATTACTGCCCATGTAACCAACTAGATCCAAAATATGACGTATCTATATATTAGTGCTGTCAAAAGAATAACTGCATCCAAAATAAACGTTTTTGTTAATATAATACATGTGTGTGTACTGCAGGGTTGCTGGGGTTCGCAACCAAACCCGCCTAAATGCTACTCAAAACTAGCCTAATCGTGTTTCAAGGGAAGTTCCCCAGTGAAAGTTGAGTTCCAGGGGGTAAGGTACGTGTTTTTATTTTACAGAGTTCCTCTGGTAAAAGCCACATTTCTTTATCAATGTTACAGTAGCTCAGTTCCATAAGAAAAGATGACTTGGCATCACTGGTGTACTGTGTATATTTATAATATATATATATATATATATATATACATACACACACACACACAAACACATGCATGTATATATTTAATAAAAATGTTTATACACTGAAGAGATTCTATTTATATATATATATATATATATATATATATAAACTGTATGTGTTTTTATATATACATAATAAATATATAGAGTATTTATGTTTGACAGCACTAATATATATACACACACCTTTATATATATATGACTCCTTTAATCAAAATGTATCCCTTTAATCAATCAAAAAGTAACATTAAATGCATGTTGCTCACAGTGCGCATTAAAGCTCACACGAGAAATAATGTGGGAAGCACAGAGGACTTCTCACAGGAGATTCACAACTTTTATGTGAACTCATGAGAGTGATTAAGGTTTTGTCTTCTAAGACATTATTTGAACAACTTTGTTATATGGATTACCGTTTCGTGATTTCTTTTTTTTTTTAAATGTCAACTTTACTTGCATACACTTACTGACAGAAATGGATTATGTTTTGAAAAAACTATTTGTGTTCCACAGAAAAATATAAGTCATACATCTGGGACATCAGGCTAAAGAGTAAACGATGACAGGATTTTCATATTTGTCCTCAATCTTAAAGGAACAGCCTCTGAACTGAAAAACAAACATTTTGTTGACAATTGAATTTTCTTATTTGATCAAAACAAGATCATAGTTCACGATTACAGTTCTTTTTCATTTTCCTATTTGTCTGCAGTAAAACTAAATTTTAGATTTTTAAAATTATTATTTAATTGTCAAAGTATTTACACACCATTTCACAAATTTAAAGATCAGCTGTAAAACAGATTTTTGAAAGGGATGTTTTACACTGAAATATGAAACTGAAGAAATCAGAACATGGAAATTAAGACCCACATAACCCTGTCTGGTCGATTTGAAACAGTTAAACTGTCTAACTTAAAGAAATAGTTCACCAAAAATGTAAATTGTACCCTCATCTACTCACATTTTGTTGGAACCTTACAATAAAAGTAATTAGACTCCAATAGTGTTTACATCACCATATCAAGAGTAAATGATGGCAGATTTGTTTTCAGGTGAATGACTTAAATTTAGACACATTTATGGCACCTCAGATTTCTGAGATAAGCAAAACTCTTCCCACACTTGTCACACACATACTGCTTCTCTCCCGTATGAGTATGCATGTGAGCTTTGAGCGAATTCGACTGGTTAAATTCCCGCGCGCATACGACGCATTTGAACGGCTTTTCTCCGGTGTGTATGCGCTCATGTCGACGGAGATTTCCCAAAGTGGAAAAACCTTTCCGGCATGTATCACAGCTAAAAGGTCTTTCACCGCTATGCAAGGTCTGGTGAGCCTTAAGGCAGTTCTTCTGGCCAAATGTCTTCCCGCACACCGAACAGATAAAGGGCTTCTCCCCCGTATGAACCCTCTCGTGAGTTTTCACACCGGCCACGCTCTGAAAGGCCTTTCCACAAAAACAACAGCTGTATTTCTCAGTCACAGACTGTCTGTGCCGGTGAGATTTCAAGGGGTTGATGGAAGCGAGGGTCTCGCTGCACACTCCACAACTGGCCGGCAACCGTCCCTCGTGAATCGGCAGATGCGTTTTTAGCGCGTTTAAGCAACTCACGACTATCCCGCAAGCGCAACAGTGGTGTCCGTTTTGTCCTGTGTACTTTCCCTCATGCAGCCGAAGACGAAACTTCTGGATAAAGCCCTGATTGCACGTTTTGCATTTGTGTGGTTTCTCGCCAGTGTGAGTTAGACGGTGTGCCTTCAGCGAATCCAGTTGGTTGAAGCTTCGTCCGCACGTCTGGCAGGTGAACGGCTTCTCGCCCGTATGGATTCTCTTATGGCGAAGTAGGTTGTTGCGAAAGTTGAAGCTCTTCCCGCATACGTCACATTTATGCAGTTTCTCTCCCGAATGCACAACCAGATGCTTTCTGAGGCAGTAAGCTTGATGAAAAGACTTCCCACAAACTTTACATGTAAAAGTCTTGTCTTCGTTATGAATCCTCTGGTGACCCTTCAGCTGCTTGTGTTCGGTGAAGGTCTTGCCGCATTGACTGCAAACATAAGGGCTCTTGTCGGTATGAAGCTGGTAGTGTACATCTAAACTGCCTTTGCTTCCAAAACGCCGACCACACTGCGAGCAGCTAAAGGGTTTCTGTGCCGCCACATGAACCACCTGATGAGCTCTCAAAAGAACAACCGAGTCAAATTTCCTTCGGCATTGTTTACAGCGGAGTGTTTTACCTTTCTTCTGATGGCTCACTCTCACACCTCTGGTTTTTGACACACTCAAACTTCTAGATGCTTTCGCACCTTTCGGGGTCACAGAGGAGTTTTTAGTATCTCGCAGTCCAGAGCAGCTGATATCCGGAGCATTATTGTGCTGCAACGCCACAAACTGAGAATGGTTGCTGTTTTCTGAACAATCTGCTGCCGTCTTCTGTGTTTTAGTTGGCTTTTCAAAACAGAAAAAGAAAACCATTAAGGTCAACACGAAAGCAATATATTATTATACATTAATAATATATATAAACGTATATACACTTCCAAAGACAGATGCGTTAATGCACTGACTTTACAAATCAGTGATTGGCTGTTTTATTTAGAAGGCGGGGCTTCCTGTGATTGATCAGCCATTCTCTATAGTGTTTGGTTAGTACAATGTTTTGTAATATTTTGTACTAGTAAAGATTTTGTTTAAATGTATTTTGAAATTAATTATTCCTTTGATGGCAAAACCATATAGAAATATACATATATATGTAAGTATATAATATTTATCTGTACTTTTGACTTTTTAAATGTTATTTTAATGTTAATTTAATTCAGTAATGTAATAAGATGTAACTGTTGTTTAATTTTGTAAAGTTTAGTTTTAATTAGTTGTTGCTAGATTGCACTGTATACTGTATCTCAGTTGAGAAATACAGATTTCAGCATTATTAGTAATCTAATCAACTAATAAAACTAATCATTTAAAGATAATTGCAAAAAATGTAAATATTTGTAATGAATTAATTCGGAGTGTAGTGAGAATGATATCTGTGTAATTCTTTACTGATGATTCATGCCAAAATAGAGGTTTTTATTTTCAGAACCAAACTGTTCTGCTTTATTACGTGTGAATGACTTACTGTTTTCACATTGTCAGTGTCTACGATCTCCTCCGGTCCCCAGTGCACAAGAATGGCGATTTTCTCTGCAGAGACTGCAATGACACAGCAGATCAGAAATCTTGAAGATATGCTCTGAGAAGCACAGTGGTGTGGACGAAGCATAAGCACTGAATCTCACCTATAGTAAGCTGGTCAGTGGACTGACCGCTGTCTGTTCGATTCGCCTCTGCTTGTAGAGTCTTGTGCGGTTTCTCAGCTTGCTTGTGTCTTGTTTTCAAGTCATCCTGTGCATTTGGAATCATTTCTTTGCGCAGAAATGCAGAGAAAAGCTGGCATATTTTCTTCACAGCTTCCTTTGCATTACGTTCTAACACGGAGTTCAGCTGTGTCTGAAATATAGGAACAAATCAATTATAAATTGGCCTACATCAAGCCGTCGTTCAGTAAGGAGTTTTTCAGTTTTTTTCTTAAAATAATGACTTCATGTTTATATAATAATTATATATATATATATATATATATATATATATCAATGCCTGTGCTGCACTAATGCAGTCAATCTGTAAACAAACTGAGAAACTAGAATGAAATTGTTTACTCAAAATAAAGTTATCTGGGTGTCACCATTTAAAGAAATGTTAAAATGTTACAAAGATACAAAATGCTAAATATTACGCTTAAATCATCGCTTTATCTCAGCCCCAGAGATAATTATTTGAGGTTAAATTTTTTAAAACAGTTAGTCATATTTTAATCTAATTATGGATGTTATGGGTAATGGCAAATTATGGGTAATTTCGTGCACTTTTAGTAAGTAACGTTACACTTACTGTAAAGTCCAGGGTGACAGACTTCTCAGTCTTAACGTTAGTTTGTTGAGGTACGCCTATGACTTTCGCCATCTGATCTACTGTTGTCTTTACGAGTGTCTCCAGAACAGAGTCAACCTCAGACTCCAGCAAGGTCATTGTTTTGCCGTTTCTGGTGACCGAAATCATAACATTTTCAATAAACCTACTCCGACGGTGTTGTGTTGTATCGAGTGAAGTGAAGCGCTTGTGCTCACTGCTGCTCCTCAAAGGACTGGAGTTTAATCGCGTACAGGACATCACATATTACTAGATTTTTTCAGTCACTTACATCGCATATTCATTATTAGTTCGTCTTTAGGATTTTTTATTGTTACCCTTCATTATATTCATTTTATTTTACAGCCTACTCTTTAAATCAATTTAGTCATTCTCTATGATGTTTGCTATATTTGATGTATAAGAAAGTAAATTTTGTTATGCCTAAATGATGTTTTTGTTATTTGATATTTTAATATTACTAGGATCTGCTGTTTCTACCTAGAGGATGTAAAACCACGACCCCAATCTTATTTTTATTTCATCTTTTCTATTTAATTTATTCATTATCATGTCAATGTGATCAAGTCCTGACTTTAAGCCTTAAACCAGACATAAACCTCTGGAGATATATATTTGATTTTGTCTTTTGACATCTTAAATCTTTGTGCATCATATATATATATATATTTATATATATATACACACACACACATACATATATACACTGCATATAATAATACACACACATACACATTGCTCAAAAAATAAAGGGAAGAATTAAAAAAACATCATAGATCTGTATGAATGAAATATTCTTATTAAATACTTTTACAGTTCTTTACATAGTTGAATGTGCTGACAACAAAATCACACAAAACTTATCAATGCAAATCAAATTGATTAACCCATGTAGGTCTGTATTTAGAGTTGAAGTGGAAAAACACACTACAGCCTGATCCAACTTTGATGTAATGTCCTTGAAACGTGTTAAAATGAGGCTCAGTAGTGTGCGGGGCCTCCACGTGCCTGTATGACCTCCCTACAATGCCTGGGCATGCTCCTGATGAGGTGGTGGATGGTCCTCCCAGACCTGGACTAAAGCACCAAACTCCTGGACAGTCTGTGGTGCAATGTGGCGTTGGTGGATGGAGCGAGACATGATGTCTCAGATGTGCTCAGTTGAATTCAGGTCTGGGGAACGGACGGCCAGTCCACAGCATCAATCATCACTGCTGACACACTACAGTCACATGAGGTCTAGCCTTGTCTTGCATTAGGAGGAACCCAATGCCACCGCATCGGCATATGTTCTCACAAGGGGTCTGAGGATCTCATCTCGGTACCAGTCAGGTCACCTCTGGCGAACACATGGAGGGCTGTGCGGCTCGCCAAAGAAATGCTACCCCACATCATTACTGACCCACTGCCAAAGCGGTCATGCTGGAGGATGTTGCAGGCAGCAGAATACTCTCCACGGCGTCACCAGACTCAGGTCTGTCACATGTGCTCAGTGTGAACCTGTTCTCGTCTGTGAAGAGCACAGGACGCCAATTTGCCAATCTTGGTCTTCCTAGCATTCCAAATTTATTGTCATTCGATATTGCTTCCTAAATGGGGAGTTCGATTTTACAGAAGTGTGATTGACTTGGAGTTAAATAGTGTTGTTTAAGTGTTCCCTTTATTTTTTTGGACAGTGTATATACACACATATACATGAACATGTACACAGAAACAATTCGAATGTAATGTTCAACTCCATCCATGCAAAAATACAAAGAAAACCTTTTACTTATTTTTTATAAATAAATGAATACAATCAAGCGTTTTTTAACTGACACCAAATTATGTACAATCTTACATGAAATCCAAGGACCTGCAGGCAGACACAAGTTCAGCAGAAACCTCTCAAAGCGGAGCGCATTTGTGATCTTTGTAATTTCTCTGATAGGCAAAACTTTTCCAACACTTAGTGCATGTGTACGGCTTTTTACCAGTGTGAACGTGCATGTGTGCCTTCAAATTGTTGGGCTGTGTGAAACTCTTCAAACAAATGTCACACGTGAATGGCTTTTCTCCGGTGTGCACGAGCCTGTGCCTTTTCAAATTAGCCGACAGATGAAAAGCCTTCCCACACGTTTCGCATTTGTGCGGTTTTTCACCGGTATGAGTGCGTACGTGCATCTTCAAAGAGCTCGACAGCTTGAATCGTTTCCCACACAACACGCACTTGTGAGGTCTTTCTCCCGAATGCAGAAACATATGGGTTTTATACGAAGCCCTCAGAGAAAAGTCCTTACCGCAGATCTCGCACTTGAAAGGTTTCTCTCCCGTGTGAAGCTGCTCGTGCATTCGGAGGGAATGTACGCTGCTGTACCTTCTGTCGCACAGCGTGCACGCATAAGGTTTGCTGTTGTCCGAATGCAGCTGTAAGTGAGCTTTTAACGCGTATGCAGAGCTCAGGAACTTCCCACAGACGTCGCAGCGCTGAGCGCTACTTTTCTCACCTGCATTTCCAATTTGATTGTGTGTAAGAATGTGGTTCCTCAGGACGTAATTATACTGGAACGTTTTCCCGCACATTTCACACATAAAGCGTTTTTCTCCGTGAACCCGCATGTGGCCTTTGAGAGTGCTCCTCTGATTGAATCTTCTGCCGCACACCTCGCAGACGTACGGCTTGTCGCCGGTGTGAATGAGGATGTGGCGTTTTAGAGTCCCGGAAAGCGCAAAGCTTTTCCCGCAGATGTCGCAGGTATGCGGCCTCTCGCCCGTGTGCACGCGGAGGTGGTGTTTCAAGAGTTTATGATACTTGAAGCTCTTATTGCAGTAGCTGCATTTTATGGGCCGGTCGTTCGAATGAATTCTCTTGTGGTAGTTCAACGTGCCAATCAGGGAGAAACACTTTCCGCAGGTGTCGCATTTGTATGGTTTTTCGCCCGTGTGCACCCTCTGGTGCATGTACAAACTCCTTTTGATTGTGAATCCTTGTCCGCATGTTTCACAGGTAAATGGTTTGACCTCCGCATGGACCAGTTTGTGCGCTGCGAGGTCTCTGAAGCTCTTCCCGCAGGTAGCGCAGGGAAATTTCTTCTTTTCAATCTTCTGCGAGTGTTTGCGAAGGTGGGTCTCTAGCGCTCTCGGCAGTGTGAATTTCTTTCCGCACTTTTCACAAGTGTGTGGTCTCATGATTGAATGCACACGTTTGTGCTGCACGAGAGAGAACATCTTTGGAAAGGCTTTTCCGCACTGATCGCACTCAAAAGACGATCGCGGAACTTCAGGTGGATTGGTTGATGTCTGCGAGGCTCCTTCCTGATCTTCAGACCAGCTCCTGTCACCAGCTAAAAACAACATCAGGGTCAGTCAACATCAGTCAGTTATTTCATATATTAACCGTTTAGTTAGCTAATTGAGTAGATAATTAGCCTGAAATGGTTTATTGTTCAATAACTGACCGCAAAACTGTGCTTTAAGTCAATCAATAAACTCAAATTTGATTTCAGTTTGGATTTCAGACATTTATACAGCTCTTTCTAATATCTACAAAAGTTGTGAAATAAATTTTTAAATAACAAAACAATCATACCTGCTGAAATTATTTTTAAAACATTATATATCAGCAATACTTTCATATTATTTATATGCATCAATGTATTAATCATTTTGTTAGGTGCTTTTGTTATTAATAATAGTTTTGGTTTTTTTTCTTTTGATTTTTATACATTTTTCATTTATTATATTTCATTTTTTTACTTATTTTATTTGTGTCAGTTACCAGTCTGTTTTGTTTAAATGTTTTTAAAGCAGCTCATCCATTTGATATTTCATTTGAACCTTATTTCAGTTTCCAAAAATATTTTAATAGCTTTCGTTAACAATAACAACACTGACATTTATAATAATGCATGCCTTGACAACGTATAGCAAACACCAATCATAATGATTTGGATGATCTACATTTTGAGATTGTGAATGAGTGTAAAAGATAAAGGACGGTGGGAAATTTCAAATAAAAAACTCCTACTCTTACCGTCACTCCTGAATATTGTCTGGATGGTTTCTTCTGTTCTGTCCTCCAGCATAAAACATATGCTTGCATTACTTTCCTGCGCACGCTAGAACACAAAATGCAAGTAAAGGCTTTCAACCAACATTTATCGCACTGTATGTTATAGCTTTGAATAAATTCCTCTTTAAAACTACACTGTATTATAACTCACTTCAGTGTTTAAAGGTAGGTGTTGAAACGTTGTTGTGGGATCCTTCAAAGGACTAACAGAGAGAGTTATAGCATCTCCTGTTAGAGAGGAGCACAAAATAATCATCAGCACAAATACTAAAATAAAAGATTCAGTTTTCAGGCTTGTTAACGCATGTGGAGAATCTGTGTCAAGTACCCTGAGAATCTTGCTTATGGATACGCGTTGCTCCATTGAGATCACGACCCATCTGAGATGAAGTCTTCTTCAGCTCGTCTCGACCATTCAAACATATCAGAGCTGGAACCGGTGCAACAGATGAGCAGCATCTGAACAGACTGCAAACCTTCTTCACCACTTCTTTGGCAAACCTTTCCATTATGGAATTAAGCTGCATCGATACAAGAAATACTTTAAGAACAAAATCAGTAAGACTAGAATTATTTATAGGCTGTAAACAAAAGGAGGGTTTCTCACCATCTGAATCTGTGCATCGTTAGGTTTGGTGGAGAGACTGGATTCATCAGAGCTGCATATAAACGCCTTCAGTATCTCGTGTTTAGCGGAGTCCGAGAGTAAAGACACGACCAGAGCGCTTTGACTGTGGAAGAGCTCAAACCGGGTCATAGTGACCACAGTTAAGCGCCACTAAATCTGCGTTTGACAGTTTGTAAGGTCAGAGTGAGGAGAAAATAAACAACACGCTGAACTCTCAATAAAGTTGCACTAAATAGGACGTACTTCCTCTTTGTTGTATTTTAAAATAAAAGTCTCAGGACGCTCGGCATTTCTGTTCGTCATAAAATTGCTTGTGATAAACAAACATGACTAAAGGAGCTTATAATTCATTGTTGAGGACATTTGATCTCACAATAGTTTCGCTAAGAAACTACCTCAGTAACCGGAGCTAAATATGCTTCCGAAACAGACTTCCAAAATAAAAGTCATTGGACGCGCTCTCAAAAGAAACAAACTCCAGCCTAAATTAATCAGAAAACAAATTAAATTCCTAATTAACGTTACGTTTAAATTTGAATGATTGAGGCCAGTAGTTTAAAAATAATTGTTTATTTAATATACGTTATCATTCATAACAATCGTGAATGCTTATGATCATCATTTTTCTGCCATTTCTGATGACTAGATACGGATTTTTTAAAGACTTTTAAAAATATATATTTTACATCAGATAAATTTACTAATGAATCATTCAGATAATTTTGTAAACGGGTTTGATTAAAGTTGGATTCACAAGCTCTATACAAGGGCAGTACTGCACCTAGCTGATCAGAGCAAAATTAGAAACATTTAAACTCACTTTTAATGTTTCCATATTTTACTTTTTTCATTTATTTTCCTGGTAAGGAAAACACAATTATACATACCCTCATATTTCCAGGTTTTGCTCACATGCAAACACATTAAGAATTTTTACGACATGAATGTATCATGATAGTAATATTTTTATATGTCCATATCATGCAATATTTAAGATAACAGCTTCTTCAGCCTAATGTTTTATCACTCAAAACATTAGTCTAGGAAATATTACCATATGAAAAATCCTTTCTCATACAGCTTTGCATTTGTGATCATTATAATGTCTAAGATATACATAATTCTTCCCGCACTTCTGGCACAAGTAGGGTTTGGATCCGGTATGGATTTGCATGTGTGTTTTGAGCCGGTCGAGTTCTGGAAAACCTTCCTCACACACCTTACAGCTGAACGGCTTCTCCCCAGCATGGACACGCTTGTGTCGCTTCAGATTTCCATACAAGCGAAACCTCTTTCCGCACGTCTCACATTTGTGAGTCTTTTCATCAGTATGAGTCTTCATATGCATCTTCAGACAGCCGGACAACTTAAAAGCTTTCTCGCATGCTATGCATTTATAAGGTCTATCTCTCGAATGGCACAGCATGTGTGTTTTAAAGGACTTTCTGAGAGCGAAGGCCTTACCGCAGATCTCACACTTAAACGGGGTCTCGCCTGTGTGAAGCTTCTCGTGTATTCGAAGATTATATACGTTGGTGTAGCTCTTCTCGCATAATTTGCATGTAAAAGGTTTGCTGCTGTCCGAACGCAGTTGAGTTTCAGAGTTCAAAAATGGATCTTCTTCTGAATTTCCTGTACGATTGCGTGATAAAATATGGTTCTGTAGCAAAAAACCATGTTGGAAAGTTTTCCCACACATTTTGTACTTAAACTGTGTCTCTTGGTGCACCCGCATATGGACTTTTAAATTGCTTCTCTGGCGAAATCTTTTACCGCACACTTCACAGATGTACGGCTTCTCTCCGGTGTGAATGAGGATGTGGCGTGTCATCGCTTCATGATGCGCAAATGTTTTACCACAGACTTTACACGTATATCGTCTCTCACCGGTGTGCACAGGAAGATGGCGTCTCAAATGACTCTTGCACTTGAAGCTCTTATTGCAGTGGCTGCATTTTATTGGCCTGTCATCAGAATGAAACTTCTTGTGGCAGTTTAGGGTGCCTATTAGAGAGAAACTTTTCCCGCAGGTGTCACATGTGTACGGTTTTTCGCCCGTGTGCACCCTCTGGTGCATGTATAGGCTGCCTTTGACTGTAAATCCCTGTCCACATATATCACAGGTAAACGGTCGGACTTCCGCATGGACCCGTCCGTGTGCTGCGAGATCTTTGAAGCTCTTTCCGCAAGTAGCGCAGGGAAGTTTCGTCTTCTCAAACTTCTGCGTATGTTTGCGGAGATGAGTCTCTAGCGCTCTTACTTGCGAGAACCTCTTCCCACATTTTTCACAACTGTGCTGCTTTACGACTGAATGCACACGTTTGTGTCGAAGAAGAGATAACATCTTTGGAAAGGCCTTTCCACACGGCTCACATTCAAAAGACTCATCCTCTTGTGGCTTTTCAGGTCGCTCGGATGATGTCTGCAATACACCTTCCTGATCTTCAGAAGCATCCTCAGCTGGTGAAATAAACAACACAGTAATACAAATTAGTATTGCACATATAAGCTATCAAAGATTTCTCAAGTGCTTCAAAGATCATATAAAATGCCTTTTGTTACTATATTTTCTGTTGAAATTAGAATATATCAAAGGGCTTTTTTTTAAGTTTATTTATAAATTTATATATATTTTGTACATTTTTACTTTTTTGGCCAAATAAGTGTATGTGTGTATATATATATATACACACACACACACACACACACACACACATACACATATACACACACACACATATATATATATACACACACATACACACACACATATATATATATATATATATATATATATACACACACACACACACACAAATACAATTTATTGCAAAAGTCATAAATACACTAAAATAATAACTAAATA
>JAUMHI010000057.1:8918055-8973850 GCA_032359435.1 Enteromius unitaeniatus | reverse complement strand
ACACACACACACACACATACATATACACACACACACACACACACACATATATATATATACACACACACACACACATATATATATATATATACACACATGTGTATGTTTACTTTATTTTAATGTAAATTCAAACTTTTAAGCCTTTTTAAGAATTCTAAATGCATGAATTAAGTGAACTTGTAGGGAAAAACTAGCAAAAAAGCTCCTTCATGAAAAAAGGAGGGTTTCCCATCCAGCAAACAGCAGCTGTATTTATTTATAAATTAATAACATAAATTTAAAGCAAATGATGAAAACTTCACCATACCATCACCAGTGACTACAGTCTGAATGTCTTCTTCTGCTCTGTCCTCCACTAAAAGACATCTGTTTGCATGACTCTCCTGTGCAGCCTGTAATTCACATCACATGGAAATGTTTTACATGTACAATAGACTCAATAGCACTAAGTATTAAACGCGTAGTATATACCATACCAGCACTTCATACTGTACCAATTTGCTATCAAATAATGCAAGCATATTTGTGTCATTAATTTTATAGAAAAAAATATATATTTGTATGTGTGTGTGCTTTTAAAATGACTGCGGAGGCAGGACACAAGTCAGCCACATGCAATCATTCAAGTTACAAAGTTTAATAAAACCAACTCTTACCCGAGTCCGAGAATCGTTTTGTTTCGTGTTGAGCTGAGGTTCAGCGGAGCTGCATGTCTTTGGTGTGTCCGGCAATAACAAGATCAACAGAGCAGTTTGACTCTGACAAAGCTCATACCTGGACATAGTGAGCAGAGCAAAAAACTTCAAACTCTGCTACACCATTTCAAAATAATATTACAGCTAGATTTAGACAAACAAATGTTCTGCACTGGCGGTCCAGCGCCTAAAAATGGTAAAAGTCCGTTTGAACACATGCATTCAAATTATCTTAATAGTCCGAATAGTTATTAAATGACAAATTCTCAAAATGAAGCCAAGTAATCATATTGTAATTATACGTCAGGTATGCAAACTCCATGGAAAAGTTGCACTCTGCGCAAACACTCCCTATTTTAGCTCACCACTATTTCAAAATAAAAGTATGCGATTATGCGCAATTGGTCATTCATTTTAAAATAATGATTTAAAGAATGATTATGTTCCCGTTGCAAACAAACTACATAAAACATATTATAGATGTTTTATGTTTATATTATATGCTATAATTTATTATTTATATTAAACGGAGCCCTTTCTGGTTAATTTGCCAAATGAGCTTGCTTATTGTGTTGTTAAATTTGCTTTCATTGCAAATGTTGAGAAACTCCTGTTGACTGTTTTAGGTAAATAGACTCGGCTGTCTACACTTCCGAAGCAACGTCTTCAAAATAAAAGTCATTAAAAATACAAAAAGCTGGAGAACTTTGTATAGACCTTTTTTAAATAGATTATTTCTATATCAAACTGAAACTGGAAAACGGGAAGTGTTTAACAATATTTTGGCCAGTTGATTATGCTCTTATCCGCAGGAAGTGAAAACATTTTTTGCATTTTTCCTACCAAAATCACAAATTGAACATATAAACTAAACTACAACAAAAGAAAATCACTGCATTCTCGGCAAACGGTTTATTCTTGAACATAGAGTACACTACACTAAAGAATTCCCACTGTATAACCATTGATTTTGCATATCAATAATAAGCGTAAAAATAATTTGTCCAGGCTCAAGTATTAATTGAATGAACTACGTACCCAGCTTTTTAAACCAAACGTAAACACCATCCTATAGTAAATATTTTGCCTCTAACCTTCATGACATCTGTCTGAAAGAAACTGCAAATATAACAAAGAAAATGGAATTGCAATTCAGTCCCCAGTATGCTTTTTCACGCAGGTATACATTTGTGATCATTGTAATTTCTACGGTATGCATATTTCTTCCCGCACTTCTGGCACGTGTAGGGCTTGACACCAGTATGGATTTGCATATGTGCCTTCACATGGCTGAGCTGCACAAACTTTTTCCCACACACCTCACAGCCGAACGGCCTCTCGCCGGTGTGTATCCGCTCGTGTCTCCTCAAGTTTCCAGACAAGCGGAAGCACATGCCGCATGTTTCACATTTGTGTGGCTTTTCCCCGGAGTGAATGCGCATATGAAGCCTCAGACTATGAGGAAGCCCGAACTGGCTTCCGCAAACAGAACATCTGTACGCTTTGTCTCTGGTATGAACAACCTCGTGCATTTTCAAACCGAACTTCTGGGTAAAGGTCTTTTCGCAGATGTCACACTTGTACGGCGTCACCCCCGAATGAAGCTTCTCATGTTCCTTCAGCGAATACAAGCTGCTATAGCTTTTGCCACAGACTTTACACATGTACGGATCCTTCTCCGAATGAAGTCTCTGATGTATTCGGAGCATTGCGGTCGAACTGTAGCACTTTCCACACTCGTCGCACGGGAAAGACTTCCCGTCTTTAGCTTTGCCATTCAGATCGGCTTTATCGCTATGCGTGAGTAAGTGTTTCTGCAGGGCGTAGTTAAAAACAAAGCCCTTCCCGCAGATTTCACACATAAACGACTTCAGAGCTCCATGTATTCCCATATGCCTCTTCAGAGACTTGCTCTGATAAAACTGCTTGGAACAGATTTCACAGGCATGCCGTTTCACACCGCTGTGCACGAGGAGATGCCTTCGGAGATTTGTAACGTGGCCAAACTTCTGCCCACATTTGTTACATGTATGGGGTTTCTCTCCTGTATGCACGAGCTGGTGCGTGTTCATTTTCTTCTCAGTTTTGAACGTCTTGTCACAGAGGCTGCACTTCCACGGCCTGTCATTGGAATGAGTGAGCAGATGGCAGGCGAGGTTGCTTGAGTGTGTAAAGTGCTTCCCGCAGACCTCACAGCTGTACGGTTTTTCACCTGTATGGATCCTCTGGTGTGCCAACAGACTTCCCTTTACGGTGAAGCTGTGTCCACATGTGGAACACAGAAAGGGCTTGACTTCCAGGTGGACACGTTCGTGCATCTTGAGATTCGCGAAGGCTTTCCCGCATGTTTTACAGATCCCTTTCTTCTCTGTGTGATTCAGTACGTGTTTCCTTAAACCTTTTAAGTATTTAAACTTCTTCCCACACTGCTCGCAGCCGTGAGGCCCTTTTAAATGTCCACATTTGTGCTGATCTAGTGAGCGTCTGAAGAAATATTTCTTTCCGCACTCTTTACAGTCGTATGGTTTCGGTTTCTCGGTTTTTGTGCTTGTTTGCTCCGCTTGTGTGTTGACTTCAGCGGGCCGGTCCACAACGGAGGCACTGGTACTGTATTCAACTGAATAAAACATTAACAGGATTCAGTTATTGAAAGCTGAAAGCATGCCTAGCCGGTTTAAAAATCCTAATAATTTAGTTTTTAATTTAATTTTGCAAGGACAATCCATTGATCAAAAGTCACGGTACTATTTCAAATCATCAAACATCAAATAATCCTCAAAAATATCAAGCAGCTCAATTGTTGTCAGCATTGATCATAATAAGAGGTTCATATCAAATCAGCATATTAAAATGATTCCTAAAATGATACAGTTTGCATGAGTAATATATAAATATATTAAAAAATATTTTTTATATATAAAATACACAAATATCAATGTTGGGCTGCACAAACCTATAAAAAATGATTGAACTGGATTCTCTTGTCCACTACTTGACGACTCGGGGCAAAATCCAGAAACTTGACCCTCCTTTGCATGCTGAGAGAAACAAATTAAGCACAAACACTGATGTAAGCATTCTAGCAAACAACATAGTGTTAAATCATTTCAATACTGAACTCACCTCCTGGCCTGTAACCGAATCTTGAGGTTGAACAGTTTCTTCAGGAAACGCAGTGAGCAGTTTCAGTCTCTCCAGAGACACTGATGGAGCTACCGTTGCAGAATCTAAAAAGAGAATGAAACGACTACAGTTGAGAGTACAGTGAATTAAATGTTCTTGAATATGACACCACAACAACATATATATGCAGGACGCATATATCTTACCAAGCACATCTCTGACAACTTTTCTTTCTGGTTTCTTTGCATGCTCATTCACCAACTCTTTAAAACGTATTACATCATCGTGGTAACTTTTAAAACCCTGCAACCGGCTTGGCTTAAGTGCGAAGCAATAACTGAAGACTTTGCATATTTTTTGAACAGCCACCTTGATAAAGGTCTCCATCACAGCTGAGAGCTTCGCCTGCAACAGAGAAAAACTACTGATTCATTCATCTCAACTTCTTTAAGAATGTTCAGCTACATGTTTAGTTTTGAACTAAATCAACATTTCATTTCAAGATTGAAACAGCATCACTTATGGCATTGTTAAATAGAAAAAGTCATGCGTCCTTAAGACTGAACAGAGGAATGACTTCAGGTACAGACTGTCCGCAGTAATAGACTGCTTACAAAATATCTGCAAAATGAAAATAAACGTACCAGTCTGCGTTGCTTCTCATTCATGTCCAACATCGGACCTCTGTCACTACTCATTTCAGTATGATATTCACCTTCAAAGACTTTCTGGATCTCGTCTAGCACTGTTTCTATCAAAAGCGTCATTATAGACATCGTCTGCTTGTGAAATAAATCATACTCCTCCATGGTGCTCATTCAGTAACTGTAATGTCTGATTTATAAAGAGAGTGACTCAAGTAAGAACACAAACGATACCGCGTTTACAGCTTTAACTTCCGTTTCTGCAACACTACGTCTTCAAAATAAAAGTTTATTTGATAGTCTGCAATGGTCGCTGTGACTTTTATTTTGAAATAACTTTACGGAAGTCACACTGAACCTGTGTCAGTCGTGAATGACATTAGTCCCAATTCAGGATTTAGTCTTTTACAATCATGAATTAGAAATCATTTTAACTTCAACAAGATCGGCACTAAATATCCTGCATCAACTCACAAAATGTCGGATAAGACAGACCTACAGGTATGTTTTCATTCATACGTTAAAGTACTCGAAATTGGAGAGCAATTTTGAGAGAGTTCTCGAAACCAAATTGAACTCTAATTTAAGTTTTTTATTTTGTAATTTTACATAACTCGTGAACCATAACCTGCTTCGTTAGTTACGCAGTTATGGTATAATTGCTAAAGTTATTTGGGTTTAGGTCTATTGGTTAATGCGGAGTTACTTCTGAACCACCTTTAACGTTTACCTTACCCAGAAAGTTATAATGTAGTATTGTCGAAATCTCTCTGTGTGAGTGGTGTTCTTTACTCCTCCCTTGTGTGTAACGGACACAGTGAATAGGCATTATTGTTGTCTTATCTGCTGAAGCCAGGACACTGGGTGTAGTGCCTCCTTCATCAGTCCGTCCTGCTTCATATTCTCTATACATTGTTTTCTCTTCCTCTGAAGACTACAGATAATTTCACTACAATGGCAGATGGACCTTATAAATACATTAGGGTCAGAACATAATCCAAATTAACATGTTAGTCATTGATATTTGTGTTGGTGCTGATTTTTGCTCAAAACTCTTCTTTTATAGGATGCTGATGGCAAAGTCAGCAGGGTGATCCGCGTTGGCACCAGAAAAAGCCAGGTAAATTACCTTTTGTACTTTTATTGTGCATGGTCTGTTTTTTTATTTCATATATATTAATTTTTAAATGCATGCTATGTGAAAAAATATTTGTGTTATATATTTGCATATTTTTAGATTTATAATATTTATATATTTGCAGTCTTCATTGTCAGTTTGTCACATGGTTTTTCAAAAACCATTCGAATATGCTGATAATCAAGAAATATTTCTTATTATTACACGACTTCTCTGGAGTGCTTGATTCTGATTGCTCAGTTCAGACATTTGCAGGTTCGTTCTTTTCAAATAATAACCGCTCCAAAGTAATTCAAAAAGTGCAATTTAATACTTGTAAATAACTCAAATACATCCGTTATTATATATTCATATGTAGATGTTATAAATTGTGTTACTAACGTTTGAATGTTAGTCACATGGTACTATATCGTTTCGCGGAAGGATGAAAATGTTAATTTAAAACAAATATGCCAATAAAATGTTTCTAATTCATATTCATGTCCAGTTATTTTACTTATGTGGCAAGTAGCCGCATAATAAGCGGGATAATGTAGAGGCAGCCGGAAGTTATTGCAGAAATAAGCTCCGACAGTGTGATCAGGACATTATCCCTTACTTATTATCCAGCTTGAAAAAATGATGCTGCTTTTGTTTAGTTTTTTTCTTCTGGAAATTGTGTAAGATTCTTTGACAATTAAAAAACACCATTTATTTAAAAACAGAAATCTTTTGTATTATAGATGTCTTTATTTATACTTTTGATCAATTTAAAAGATCCTTGCTGAAGGATTTCCTTATTTCCTCTAAAAAATGACTGTTTCCAAACTGTTAAACTGTAGTCTACATACAAATGAGATCATTTAAAATATTGCTAAAAATATCTAACCACTTTCATTACCTGATAAGTTGGAGAAATTTAAATGTATAGGTTTCAATTATGATATCTTGTCGTCTGAATAATCAATTTGTTTAAAGTTTAAAATAATTTTTTACTTCTACTTTAAATTTTATAAATAATGTCTCTTATTTTGCCTCATAATCACTAATAATTTAATAATCACAAGTTTAGCATAGGCAGATATAGGTTTGTAAGTTTGATTGGGTGTGCCAGTTGTGGTGATGGCTTTGATAAGATTTTTGTCTTTGTTAGGGTGGGTACAATATTGCTTAGTTTAAGAAAAGAAACCAGTTAGTAGATTAGCCTTAAAAGACCTTCATATTTTGTGGGAAATTAAATATTGTTGGACTTTTTTGTTACTTTTTTCCCGTTTTCAGCTGGCTCGAATTCAGACTGACAGTGTTGTAGAGAAACTCCAGGAGTTACACCCTGATGTTCATTTTGAAATAGGTAGGAGATTATTGCTAAATATTCAAAAGAGCTGGTGGTTATTTTTAATTGAGTTTAGCGTGTATGATATAGTCAATATTCACCCTCCTTAAATTGATTCCCACTTTAATCTTTTTATTTTCTTTCAGTGGCTATGTCAACAACAGGAGATAAAATACTTGACACAGCTTTATCCAAAGTGGGTCCAAATGAAAGTAGAATAATTGATTATTCAGTAAAGTGATACTGATGAAAATTAGTTTTGTAAATGTTACTATATATATTGTGTTAAAGATTGGAGAAAAGAGTCTCTTCACAAAGGAACTGGAAAATGCTTTGGAAAAAAATGAGTGAGTCCATCCTTCATGACTTCTTTATGTCATTCATGTATTGCTTGCATTGTGTACTGATTTGTTCATTGGTGCATTTGATGTTTCAGGGTTTTTTACTGCTACACTGGTGCTTATGTTTCAGTGTGAGTGATGCGGTTGTAATATTTGTGTCTCTATAGGGTGGACCTGGTCGTGCACTCTTTGAAAGACTTGCCAACTGTTCTTCCTGTGGGCTTCACTATAGGATCTGTGCTGAAGTAAGGAATCACAATGGTGTCTCTGTTTGTACTTGAAGTGCTTATATGTTCCTCCACATCTGAAGAGACTTTTATCTTGAAAGTAGCTGACATGTCACAGACATGTTACAGACAAACGTCAATCTGAAAGTGCATGGAAAAACTGATTGAAAATTCTTTTTAATGTATGGTCAACATTTTGATTAACATTTTCTTCTCTTTAAAGGCGAGAAAACCCTCATGATGCTGTTGTCTTGCACCCCAAACTTAGAGGCAAACGTCTAGACTCTCTAGCCAACAAGAGGTAAAAACAGTGGCCAATGCACCGAACTATATATATTTTTAAAGTACACTAGCATTTAAAAGTTAGACATTTTAAGAAACTGGTTCATTTATCAAAGATACTGTAAGGAATTGATCAAAAGTGATAATTAACACGTTACAAAAGTTTTCTATTTCAAATAAATGCTGTTATTTTAAGCTTTCTGTTTATCAAAAAAAAAAAAAACTTGATATTAATAAGGAATTATTTTTGAGCAACAAATCAGCATATTAGAATGACTTTTGAAGGATCATGTGACACTGAAGACTTGAGTGAAAATATAGCTTTGCATCATAGGAATGAATGAAATTTGAAAATATATTCTTAAAGAAAACATTTTAAAGTTTAGTAATATTTTTTTTATAATATTTTTTTTGTGTTCAAATGAAGTCTTGTTAAGCATTAAAGATTGAATTAAAAAATAATAAAAATAAATCTTATCAACCCCTACATTTAAAATGGTGGTGATTAATACTGTGAAAAGATTCAGCACATCCAAAAGAAAAGTTTTTGTTTACGTAATATATGTGTGTGTGCATATTTATTACGTATGTTCATAAACACACACATACAGTATATATTTTGAAATTATTTGCATGTATTTAAATTTATATTCATATAATTAATTATATGAATTAATAATTCTATATATATTTTTTATTTAGTTATTTATATTTTAAAAGATAAACAACTTATTGTTCTTGAATATTTACATGCATGTGTGTGTTTGCATTTATATATGCATAATAAATTATACACAATACACACACATATAATGTAAAAAAAATGTAAACTTTTATTTGGGGTTTTTGAAGTAAATATTTGCAGGATATGCGTGTTCTTAAATAATAAATGACATATTTATTTTATTTGAAGTGTTGTAGGTACCAGTTCTCTTCGGCGGGCTGCACAGCTAAAGAAGAGATTTCCTCATCTGGAGTTTAAAGACATTGTATCTTTCAGTGCACTGCAACATTTTTTAAAATCTTTTTCTGTTGTTGTATGTGATAGCAAGTAAATAAAAATTTCCGTGTGTTAACAAGCACTTGATCCGGGTGTGTGTTCACGGTGTGTGTGTGTGTGTGTGGTTGATCACTTCTCACTGCTGTGTGTGTGCACTTGGAAGTGTGGGAAACCATACCTGGTCACATGCCACTTCCTTTCCTTTGCTTTTGATGCTTTGTGCAAGGTATACCTTAACAGTTGTATTTCAGAGAGGTAATCTCAACACTCGTCTAAAGAAACTGGATGAAAAAGATGACTTTTCAGCCATCATTTTAGCAGCAGCCGGTCTTCGGAGAATGGGATGGGAGAATCGCATCAGCCAGGTGCCTCTATCATACTTTAATGAAGCTACGATGGAAATACTGTACAATAAAGAATATTGAGAAGCAATTCTATAATACATATGGAACTTGGTTGTTATCATCTTTCTCCAGATCCTTGGGCCTGATGACTGCATGTATGCCGTTGGACAGGTGGGTAACATGCAGTGTTGCTTTTGTCCTGATCTTCTGCAGTGCTTTTATACCATCACACCGAACCTTACATGCTGCTCTTACTGTCTTGTTAAAGGGCGCTCTGGCAGTCGAGGTGAGAGCTCGAGACCAGGATATCCTGGAAATGGTTTCAGTATTAAGTGACTCGGACACCGTGTTGAGATGTATCGCAGAGAGAGCCTTCCTCAAACACCTGGTAGGCATCCAGCTGCTAATTTTGGATCAATAGCGTGATTATATTTTTGTTTCAATATTTGAAAGTATTTGCTTATTAATTCCAAAATACACCGTCTTTCAACAGTTTGGGGTCGGTAAGATTTGTAATGTTTTTGAAAGAAGTTTTCATTTCTTGATTAAAAAATACAGTTAAAACAGTAATATTGTGAAATATTATTGCGTTTTAAAATATTTTTTTTTTATTTGTATTATATTTTAGAATGTATTTTATTCCTGTGAATCCACAGCTGATTTTTCAACATCATTATTCCAGTCTTTACATGATGCGTCACATGATCCTTCAAAAATTGGTCTAAAATGCTGATATGGTGCTAAAACTCAGGCTTCAGAATTATTAATCGTCATTAATCACATTCAGAATAACAGTTTATGTGTACATACATATGTGTGTGTACTGTGTATATTTATTATGTTTATCATATATTAAAGAATGAAATTAGATTTATTAATATTGAATAGAAAAATATTTCTTAAAATATATACATATAGTGTTTTTATATATGCGTAATAAATACAGTACACACACATAAAGTATGTGAACATAAACTTTTATTTTCAATGCGATTATAAATAAATAAATAATAAAACAAAATTTGTTGTGCTGCTTAATCTGTGACTGTATTTTTTTCAGGACTTACATTTAATTTAATTTTAAAAATATATACAAAATTCGTAATGAACCTACAACTTGAAATGACAGTTAAATATTTAATAATAATTCCAAAACTTTTAAAATACATTTTTAAAGGTACAGGTACAGTAAATTACCGTTTACATTTAATTACAATAAGTCGTAAAAATACAACATTTTCTGACAAATGCTGCAAACGTGTTTTAAAACCAACAAGAATGCAAAGAATATATGTGTAAGAGCTTGTTTTAAACTGTTTTTTAATAGGAAGGGGGGTGCAGTGTTCCAGTTGCTGTTTACACTGAAGTTAAGAATTCACAGGTAGCGAAGAGCTTCATGCTGTTTTACTATCGACCCAACTGGAAAAGATCTGAATAACTGTGCGATCGCTTTACAGCTGTACCTGACCGGAGCGGTGTATAGCCTCGATGGCTCAGACAGTCTGAAGGAGACCATGCAGACAAGCATCAGCTCTGACAATCAGGTTCTTTCACAACAATATTCCAATATTCTGAATCCTTCTTTTGAATTTTACACCGACGTGAGCATCTGTAACCTTATTATTAGCAGGTTGAGGAGAAAGTTGACGAGAAGGTCCAGCGTGTGGGCATCACTGCTTTAAAGGTGTCAGAAGCAGCTCAGGACGCTGCAGTGAAGTTAGGAGTGGACCTCGGAAATCTGCTGCTCAGCAAAGGAGCCAAAGAGATACTGACTGTAGCCAGACAGCTGAATGATGCACTATAGGTATAGCAGTCCTTATCTGTAGCTGAAGACCAACCACCCCCTTCCAAAAGTATTTTTATAAATTTCAGTGTCAACAAGTGTTATGTCATCATCCAATGGCCTTTATATTTTGTGTGTTATTAAGATATTGGTTAGTTTTTCACAGAAAATGGCTAATGAACGTTTAATGAAGGTCAGTATGCAGTTACTACTGAAAACAGACTTGCAGTATAATGCATAATAATGATGCCAAAATAATGATTCCACTATTCACAGAAGTAGAGACACTGACAAACATAGGTAGAAATGATTTTTGCTCTCATTTTAAGCCATGAATCATCACGCAATCATGCCTTTTAAGATGGTGTGTGTCGTATCTAAACACATGCTAATTTGAAACTTGAATTATTCTGGGGTGTACATTTTCTGAGGCTGCTTGAATTATCATCTATATTTTACCTTAGCTGAAGGTGTAGAGAATAACCTGTGAACCACTACAAAACGAGTCAGCTGTTTTTTCCCCCCATAGATTTAGGGTTTGATAGTACAATGTGTTTTCATTCCATCTCAGATATTTGCCACTAGTATATTTCATGCATTTGTTAAATGTTGTCATTGAACCCTTTAAATTGAATCTAACACCAGTGCCTGGAAATTCAATATATCACCTCTGTGAAAATGTTTGTGTTATAAGCTGATAAAGATGTGAAAGCTTTATTTATTTGGCTAAGTGTCTTTGCCAGATGTCATTTTGTGCCTGTATTTGTGTGATGAAAAATTACTAAATTCATCCAGTATTATTTTGCTCAATGTGAGCATTTCTAAGAATGTACTGGAATGATTGAATTCTATAAAATGCATTAATTTCATCATTTTAGTTTTACAGTCAGAGGTGTACTTGTACACAGAATAACTTAGTTAACCCAAAAACGAACATTCTCTCATCAATTACTCTGCCGAGATCAAAGAAAGATATTTGTTTGTAACCTTGCTTTTTAGGGTCACCACTGACCTCTATAGTATTTCCCCCCTACTATGGAAGTCAATAGTGATCCAAAACAGCCTGGTTACTAACTTTTAAAAAATATATAACTTTATTTGTGTTCGGCAGAGGTTTAGAATGACTTGATGACAGAATTTACATTTTAGGGTGAACTACTGTATTCCTTTAATAGCATTGAAATGGTCATTATTTTGAATTAAGACATCCACATGTACATATAAGAGCACATTTTGTAAGTCTAGAAGTTTTAAGCAGTTTTTTTTGGTTTTACGTACAAATAAATAAAGCAGCATAGATGCAATCATGTGGTTTTGACTTTTTTTTTTTTTTTTTCTCCTTACAAACTGTACCTAGACAGTAATGACCACAAGGTGTCACTAGGTTTACTCAAGACCTTACGCGGGATGGTTGAAGATATTGTCGATTATAAGTAAAAGTAAATTCTTATTATTATTCATTATCAGACAAGGTAGGTTGATAGAGTTTAGCATTGTACATTGCTTGTGTGTAGACAAAACAAGAGTTAAGCAGAGGAGAAGAAAGGTTAAGCAACGAGAAATTATTATGTAGATTTAATAATGGTCTTGATTGAGATCAGAAAACATTAAAGAATATAAAGATGTTTTAAAAGAGCTTGGGGACATTCAGTGACTGAAAAGGAATAAAATACAGATTTAACAAGTATGCACAAGCCTACTATGTATCTTATTTTATGGTTCCGCTGTGTTTAGACGGGGGAATTTTGTATTAGTTTTCACTGTTTATTAAAGCACGTTTATTTATCATTATATATTGCACCTAGCAACCCTGCTCTGAACTATTAACAAAACGACATCAATATTATTATCAGTTTTATAATGCATACTCTTCAAGATTGATCTATGCATATTCCAGGTACCAGGTGACATTTAGACAGTGAAGGACTACCGGATGTCAAGCTTGGACTTGTCCAGAGATGTGTTCTTGTTTTGTAGGTGAACTAGCTTTCTTCTGGCAACCAGCTGTGGCATGTTGCCACCGCGTCCCCTCATTTTCAAGGGAAATTACATAACACAGTGTCCTCAGAGGTCTATAATCTTATTCCTGCCTTAATAAGCAAACATGCATTTCACGAACATAGTTGCTGTGCCGATTTGTGTCTTTTAAATACATAAAACATAATTGAAACATTTAATAAATCCTAAACTAAAACAATAAATACCACTATCATGCAACAAATATCAAAATAATATCATCAATGAAATATTGCTTTGTTTTGGTGTGAGTGCACGTGACGCTTCTTCTTCGGAGCATCATCGATGGTCTTGGCTTCTCTTCCATCCATCCCAGGTTTTGCGTCACGCCTCGCCACGAAACTCTCCTTCAGGACTCTTTCATTCAGTTCTGTACAGGATTACCAGTGGCACAGGACCTGTTTCTGCTGCTCATTGTAAAGATAAAAGTGACCTAGCTTTCAACGCTTATACACTTCCCATTGAGTGTGAGCCTGGGTAAGTGATCTTTTTCTTAACAGTCCTTGTCTTATCAACTATGACTGCCTTATAGCAACAGCATAACTTCTAAAATGTATTTTTTTTATCACATTATATATATATCATATTGCTATACTATGCTATGCCATATTATTATACTACTTTCTATCTTTAATAACATTAAAAAGGTCTTTTTTATTATTTAATGATTATTTAATACAAGTAATAGTGTAATATCATTATATCACAATATATGTGCCTGGTATTAAGAGATAAATCTACCAGTTCTTGTGGATTAGCCTACAAACACAGCATAAAGACCACAAAGCCAAATCTCTTGATTCTTTATATTGGCCTGAGAAAGATTATTAACCCTTAAAAGGGCAGACACAAAATAACACATTGCTGTTTTTAAATACTTTAGGGCTTGTATAATACAATTGTTTCATGTTTCTTTTTTATGCACTTTCATATATCTTTTATAATTCTTTTTTTTTTCTTCAGAATTAAGCCTTCTTACTTTTCTCAAATATATTTATCAAGGTTAATGTTCACTAATTACTTTAATTAATTCACTGCATGTCACATGTTTAAGGACGTGCATTATATAACACTTGTATATAAACATGCACAGTGTCTCTCACCAAACGATGGGCAAAAATCAGAGGAGTAGTGATAATGTGTACCACACATGTCTATAAAAAAATCTTTATAATACTGGTTATAATACATTCCAGCTAGATTTCCATTTTACAGACTGTCTCCACACGGCACAATCTACTAATTCTCGGTCCCCTCCTAGCCAGTTTTCTTAGTGGGACTGAGCCAGTGATAACTGTCTCTGACCTGGCTACTCACATTCTCTGATTTCGCTCTTCCTTTTGGCTCCAAACTCTAGGGACTTACATCTAGCTAGTCAATTCAATGAGTCAGCACAATGCGGCCCCTCTGAGGAAACCAAATCCCAGCCTTTTAGCAGAGCTCCAAATTCTAAACCAGATCAATTTGACAGAGCAGGGGCCTCTCCTGAATGAGCAGACAGTGTAAAGAGGTTTGCATTTCAAGGGAAAACTATAGGAAGACGCTCCCATTGGAGTAGTGATGTACTGTGTAATGACTCATAGCATTTCTTTAGTGGAAGACAGTGAAATTAGATGTAAAATGTAACTGTGCACTTTATTACATGGATCAGGTTGTTCTGTACTTTCTTTTGATACATTTTAATATAGAACGTTGCAGTAATGGCTGTTGAAAATTCAACTTAGCTTTACTGGAATAAATAAACAAGCAAAATTGTAATCTTTCACAATAATGCTCTTTTTACTGTATTCCTGATCAAATAAGAGACATATTTTAATAGCATTACGAACTTATGATTTTTTTTCTCTCTTTAGACCTTTGGAATGGCAGTGAAGGGATCTGATCTTGGGTCAGTTAGTATTCCTATGGAGGAAAGCCTGTGTAATGGAGGAACACAGCCACAGGAAGCACCACTGCTAACCCATCTCAAAAAGGTAGAGAACCACATCACAGAGGCACAGCGCTTCTCTCACCTGCCTAAACGCTCTACTGTGGACCTGGAGTTCAGCGACCTGTCTTACACCATCAGAGAAGGGCCGTGGTGGAAGAAACAAGGTCAGGAAATCACATTTGATACATTTTGATCAAGGTAACCATGAATAATCTGTCAAACGCATTTAACTCGTTGGTCCTAAATAGTGCACGACTTGTAGTTTTGAGCTCATCCATTTGAAAAAAAAGATGGGGTGTTTATAAAACGTTATCATAAGACACCATCGTCAGAAAATTAAATGTCAAAAATAAAAGAAAAAGAAGGTTGGCATACAATATGTGCTACTGTTCTTTTTTAATTAGATTCGAAAATTAGACTATTTCGTATTCAGAAAAAGTTATAACAATTATAGATAATTTTTTACATTTATAAATAAAAAAATATATATAAAATGCATAAATAAATACACAAATATATATATGTTTTTGTTTTTAAATAAATAAACAAAATAGATATGAATAGATTATTGTTGGTTATGGGACACTTTAAAACTATTTAAATATTAAAATATTCTGTGAAAGTTTTTGTCAAGAAAACCAAAAAACAGACACGGTTTATTAATAATGCATCTGTCAAAATTCAAGGGAGAGATAAAGCAGAGGAGGAAAAAGATAAAAATAGAGAAAATGGACAACTCAGAGGTCCTCTATGAATAATTTTATTGTAGAAAATTAACTCAATACAACTCAATTTTAGATCAGAGCAGAATAGCAGAGAAATCCGATCAGTGTTACAGTGTTAATAATAGACTATTTATCTTTTGGCTGTACAAGTCAAATAGGAAATTGAAACAGGTCTTGGCTAGATGCATGCTCAGAGTAGCAACTGTATTAATGTACGAAGCAAAATATGGGTAGCAATTTTAATTTAGCAGCTTAGCATCCACTAATTAGATGATAAAAAAATAGATGATAAAATCACATTAAAAAGAAAAAACGAAAATAGATGATGAAATCACATTAGAACGAGTACCAAGACAAATGAAGGTCTTTTTGGTTTCCTCTCAGACCTTTAGATCTATTGATTTGCAGGTAACGTCATGAGTGCTGGTATCTCATACTGATCACTTCTGTTTTTATCTGATGAAGCTGACTCATGCACTGTCTAGTCATGCATGCACTGTCTGGCTTGAAGGTAGCAGATGGTTCTTTACTCTTGTGATTTATTGCTGAAAGCATACCCGTGTGGAAGTTTCCACTCTTTTACAGCCTTTAGATGCCTGCATGACTTTTATTTTTGCAGTGCCATCACACAAGTAGTTTAAATTAGATGAGATCACATCTAACATCAACGGGGAGAACAAAGGTTTTAATCTGAAATCATCCTAATGCGTGTGCTTTTTCATGCTGACTATATTTATGAACTATGATGATCATATACAGACTGGAATATAATTGCAAATATGATAAACGAGAAATAAAAGTGATAAATGCTATTTACGCTCCTCATGTCCCTTTCATTTGTGAAAAGTACCACCAATGTTGATAATATGGCAGTCATTGAATGACTTCTAAACATTCAGTGGACAAGTATGGGAATAAAGTCAAAGGGTAAAGGAGAAGGCTTTCCTGTGATCTGACTGTGAGAACAGAACTTTTGGGCTAATAGGCTGATAATTAGTGTGCCTTGCTTTGAAATACTGTAAGTCAGATTTGTTCCTCTTTTTTTTTTTTAAATACTATATCAGCGAAAAATGTCATAACTTTTTTTTTAATGAGATCTTTCAGTCCCATGCGGTGGGGGAAAGCCATCGTGGTGGACTCATAGAAAGGTCAATGAGCAGACTTGTCCAGAATGGTTTAATTAGCAAACTGTACTTAAAGGTTTTGGAGCCTAATTCTTTCATCACCTTTATCACTCGCTTTCTCACATTTTTTAGCTTTGGAGAATTATGTAGTACAGTCATGAGGTTCATGGATTAAACCATACTTCTTATTTGAAGGGATTAACTGCAAGTGGTCCGTTTGTTCCAAAGGAGAACCGTATGACGCTAAGCATATATTTTTTGTTCTTCCAGGTTATAAGGCCTTACTCAAGTGTCTATCAGGGAAGTTTTGCAGTCGGGAGCTCATTGGCATTATGGGCCCCTCTGGGGCTGGAAAATCCACTTTGATGAACATTCTGGCGGGATACAGGTGAGGGTACAAAATAGAGAAATAGAGAAAGAGAAAGCATCTCAATTGTTGTGTATTATTGGTCAGCTTTATTTTGAAGTTAAAAAAATACTAATAAAAATATGTTTAAAAATAAAAAAATAATTTCCATGTCTATCTAATGCTAGTTGTCAGTATTGAGGAGTAACTAGTTACAGTAACTAGTTGCATTGACTGCTCTAAATTATAACACAGCAATGTTTCAGAGGTTTAGGACACATATTAGGACATATGCTTAGTCAATAACGGTTTTATTTCTAAATATATATATTTTTTTACTATAACTGCTGGTTGTCTTGTGTGTTACAGGGAAACAGGAATGACTGGACAGATCCTAGTAAATGGAAAACTCAGAGACCCCCGAACCTTTCGTAAAATGTCCTGTTACATTATGCAAGAGGACAAATTGCTGCCCCACTTGACTGTTCAAGAAGCAATGATGGTGAGTCTTTAGGGTAAATGGTGTAGTAAAGGATGCCCCCTACTGCTGGTTTGGTGCTAATGCCCAATATAACAATCACTTCCAAATGCTTAGTCACCTGCAGAAAATCATTTCTAACAGGAAACACACACCACTCAACTGAATGTTTTCTAGGTATCAGCCAACCTGAAGCTCAATGAAGACACAGAGGTGAAAAAAGAGCTGGTAGGTAAAGCTCATCACCTTATGATCAACTTACCTCAACTGTTTCCCTCACTTCTTTTCTGTGTATTTATGTTGACATGCAGATAAAAGAAATTCTGACAGCCCTGGGACTGCATGAGTGTGTCCACACTCGAACTGTGTGTCTCTCTGGGGGTCAGTGTAAGCGTTTGGCTATTGCCCTTGAGCTAGTAAACAACCCTCCAGTCATGTTTTTTGATGAGCCCACCAGGTAATAAAAGGTCATTGTATTGAATCAGCATTATTTAGATGCTTGTAGCATTAACAGATACTGTTTATTTTTTGCAGTGGTTTGGATAGCGCATCCTGTTTCCAGGTAGTGTCGTTGATGAAGTCCCTGGCACAAGGAGGGCGAACTATCATTTGCACTATTCACCAGCCCAGTGCCAAACTATTCGAGATGTTTGATAAGGTATGTGCATGTGCACATTTTTTGTAATTCTTCAGATCATGCCACTCATCATTCCATTATTTCTGGGTCTCCTTCACAGCTGTATATTTTAAGCCAAGGCCAGTGCATATACAAAGGAAGTGTCCCATACCTCATCCCTTATTTGAGAGGACTGGGTCTTCACTGTCCCACATACCACAATCCTGCAGATTTCAGTAAGTTTTATTTGAATGCGTTTCAAATAAACGCTGTTCTTTTAAACATTTTTTACTTAGGCTTCTTTAAAAAAATGTTTTAAATATATATATATATATAAAACATTAAGCGCCATATTTCTCTCTGGTTGATATAAATGATAATATAGAATGTATTTTAAATTGTAATATGTGTGAAAGAAATGTGTATACACATTATAAAGAATAAATAATGATAATCAATTTTACACCAGTCTGTCATGCGTCATACATTTCCCCTCTGTTTTGTGTTTAGTCATTGAAGTAGCATCAGGAGAGTACGGAGACTTGAACCCAGTGTTATTTGAGGCTGTTCAGGGTGGCATGTGTGCATTGGAGCAAAAATGCAACTGTATTGACAAAACCACTGTAACCCCATGCACTGCAAAATGTGTCAAAGTGAGTGATGCAAGTTTCAGAATCGGTCTGTGGATAACATCTGTAATGCTTACTTGCACAAAATGCGGTCAGGATGTTTGCTAGACTAACTGATCGACTGTGCTCTTTCAGCTCAAAATATAGTGATATGATGTGACCGTCTTCTTAATGCTTAGATGAGAGTTGACTGCCAAAGACATGACTATATAAAAAATACTTACAAGTCTGTACTTGGCACAAGAGAACATGCAGTGTCTCTGACACCTGCTTTAAATAGTAAAGGCTGTCTAGGGCAGATGGTTAATGCTTTAATATAATCTTTTATATTTATTACATTTTTCTAATGACTCACTTCGCTTTTCATACATTTGCTTTTACAGGATTCAGGTCATGTTGAGAGCCATACTTTTGCAACAAGCTCACTGACTCAGTTCTGCATACTCTTCAAGAGAACATTTATTACAATATGCAGAGATCAGGTACACTGTTATCTTATTTACTCATCTGGTATCTCAGCCATAAACCTTCGTAATAAAGTTTTGTGTGCAAAATGACACAATACTGCTTTAAGAAGGCAAATAACACGGTAGCTATACTATGGAAGCCCATTTTTGCCACTTGATTAAAAAATAAAAAAAGGTAATTGTGATGTTTTATCTTGCAATTATGACTTCATTTCTTGCAATTGTGAGTTTATGTCAATTGTGAGATTATGTCTCAAAAAAAAAAAATTATGAGAAAAAGTCAGAACTGTGAGATTTAAAAAACAAAAATTACTTTTATTCAGTGGCTGAAATGGGCTTTCATACTTCACCAACACTGAAACTAAAAAAAATAATAATTGTTTGCTGAATTTTAATTGATGTAATATAAATTTTACTTTAGCATAGTTGAACCAACATTTTGCAAAAAAATTATGCTAAAAATGAAAATAAATAGTATTTTTTTTGTGTGTGCGTGTATATATATATATATTTAAATATATATTTAAGTCTTTATCATTTAATTGTTAATCACTTTACATAATTATATTTTAATATAATTTTCCCACATAGTGTCTTCATTGTTTTTCTCACCCATGACAATAAATTGTTTTATTTAGATTTGGGGCATCCTTGCCATCAATAAATACCAAATTTAATCAAATGTAAATACATTTACACAACAAATTAATTTAGTTAGACTAGTTTAGACTAGTTTAAAATGCTTCCTGTTTTTCACTCTAGGTTTTGACACATCTGCGGCTAATGTCACACATCTCCATTGGAGTACTGATAGGCCTGCTGTACCTCAATATTGGCAACGACGCCAGCAAAGTCTTCAACAACACTGGTTTCCTCTTCTTCTCAATGCTGTTTCTCATGTTTGGAGCACTGATGCCTACAGTTCTTACCTGTAAGTTGATTAATAGGCATGAATGCAGCAGTCATATCACAGTTGTCGGTCTAAAGCCATGTCCTACTTTCATTCAGGAAGTGAAAGTGGTTTTTAGAGTCATAGATTCACTGTCCTGTTTCAGTTCCCCTAGAGATGGCTGTGTTTTTAAGGGAACATCTTAACTACTGGTACAGCTTGAAGGCTTACTATCTGGCCAAGACAATGGCTGACATTCCATTCCAGGTGGGTGCCTGGCTGCCTAAGCCTTACTGACTCTATGTTATGCATGATTATGCATGCTTGAGCGTATGTGGACAATGTTGAAGGTTTAATATAATGGTTCTAAGATAAAGAAAATCAAGGACTTCTATAATTCTTGTATTTGATATCCACTCTTTGTCCACTCTTCCTTTAGGTCCTTTGTCCCATCATGTACTGCAGTATTGTGTACTGGATGACTGAACAGCCTCCAGAGGCAAGCCGCTACTTGCTGTTTTTGGCTCTGTCGATCTGTACAGCCTTAGTAGCCCAATCTCTTGGACTTCTAGTCGGTGCTGCCTCCACATCCCTTCAGGTACATGTTACAGCTATTAGAAGAGCTCTAGACTGCAACTAAAACATTTACATTTAATGTTAAATCTTTCTTCACAGGTGGCCACTTTTGTTGGTCCGGTTACAGCCATTCCGGTGCTTCTATTCTCAGGGTTCTTTGTGAACTTTGACACCATTCCAGAATACCTACAATGGAGTTCCTACGTGTCCTATGTCCGGTATGCTATTTATTTCTTAACAGGCACTTTTACAAATATCGTTATATAGTTAAATGTCATCTTACTCATATTTAAAGTTGGCAGTGTAATAGTATGATGAAATTCCTATTACTGGCAAGCCTTTCTCAAGAGACTTCAGGGAAAGTGACTTATCTGTCTACATCCTGCCATTAAAAATATCACATTTTTAGAAATCAGGGAAATTAAAAAGTGATGTAAATTCTATCCCTTTTGTTAATAAGCATCAATGTCACTGCTTATAAATGTAATGCTTGTTTCTTCAATTACTGGGCACTTTTCGATACTAAAAATAAATTAGCTTAAATGTTATATATATTTATTTATTTTTATCTGCCCATCACAAATTTTGTCATTTATATTTTTTTTCTAAAAAATAACTTCTACCACTTTATTATGTATTTTGAATAAAATGGTAGAAATTACATTTAAACATTTTTTAAATAAAACATTTGGCAAATATCACATTTCATGTTTGTTTGATCGTGTTTCTGATAGGTATGGATTTGAGGGGGTGATTTTGTCCATTTATGGGATGAACCGAACCGAACTTGAATGTCCAGGGAGGGTTTGCAAGTTCCAAAGACCTGAAGAAGTACTGCAGTTATTAGATGTAGAAGATGCCAAGCTTTACATGGACTTCATCGTATTGGGGATTTTCTTCTTCATCCTGCGATTCGCCACCTACTTGGTTCTTCGGTACAAAATAAAGTCAGAACGATAATATTCAAGTCATAGCCTTGAAGGGGCTGCAGCTCTTGTGGCCTGTTTTCAGGCTACACGTATACACTATAATTTCCAAAGGTGTCATTATCTGCTCAGGAAGGTCAGATTTATTTGTTGATAATATTCATGTTCTGGTTTTTGTGTTTCATTTGGAATAAAGTCATTAAATGTCATTGTCTACAGAATTGGCTTTAAAAAAAAACTTTTTTAATGTTTCTCAGTGTTAAATTTACATAGTACCAGGTGTTGGGAATAAAAAGTTGGAGTTATGCAAGACTGCTATATCCAAATTCAAGATCCAAATTTAAATATGCAAATGATAAGTTACTGATCTTTTCCTAATCATTATGGCATTTCTCAAATTCACTTATCTCTACACTACACTACACTAACATTGATGTGTGTTACTTTACTCTGAGCTTATCAGAATTAAAAAAAATGTATTTCCAGTTTCACAAAGCACACCTGAGATGAGGATGTTTACATATCATTGCACAAGTTAGAAAAGGGTTTTAATTCAAACCAGAAGACTGTGAAGGTTCACACAGTGCCTGCGTTTCTATTAAACCATTGCATAAGTCTTTTTGTATAGTAGATTTGATTAGTTTTCTTTCTTTTACGATTATTTAGTATTTTCACGTGTATTTACCTGGTGCTAAAATGTATGTATTAAAACAAAGTTATAATTTTTTAGACCAACAAACTTTCATACTATGTATATCAGCAATGTATTGCGTAAACATGTCATACTGCCAAATGTATGTGTTTAGAAATAAAATTATGAAATCCATCAGAAGTGCAGTTGCAATTTCAAAACAATCATGCTGAATGTATAATTGTATAGTAGTTCATAATATGAGGGTGTAGAGGAATGATAAATGCTTCATCATTTATTTTAGTCGTTTGTCAGTGCCTTTAATTTGACTCTGACGCACTGAACAAAACCTGAAGAATAGCTTGTGCAAAAGAAAGTAAAGCAGCCCCACCTGTAAGCTTCATGGAAGAGTCTTTCTAGGAATTATAATGAATCAGACCTACTCAGAATTCCTTGAAGCCATAAAGAGCTTAAGGTTACAGTGGCTGATGCATTACATCATCCTCAGGAATCTCTATACAGATCCAGATATAGAACTTGTTGGACGTGATGCTGAAAACTGTAGGCGTGTTCATTTAATCAGGGCTGTTCAAAGTGAAACAGCTTGTATCAGACATTGTGTAAAATAAATTAATTCGTGGGTGGGTCTAAAAAATCGTGAAAGTCAGTATGGTTTTGCTGTCATACACTGTAGAAACGTGTGCTTTGTATATTTAACCTCCTGAGACCATGCGACCTCATATGAGCGAACAGGTTGGCAGCCACTGGATTATGTGGAGCAGTATGTAAGAAAAATTTATGAGGAAGTCGAAGATCTTGATGAAGATGTTTATTGCAGTATAGCAGTAACAAAGTACATGTGGTACCTTGGGTTCAGCAGAGTGAGAATGAACCCAGAACATCCTTTGTTCAAACTTTTTATACAGTTAAAGTTTACTACCCCTAATGTAAATGAAGTTGCTCCTTTCGTACCAGCTGTGATATGTATGTTAATCATGTTCTAACACCTCTTTGTCTGAGATGGTTCTCAGTGTCCCACACCCGCTTCCATTCTACAATCGGTGACCATTTGCTCAGGATGTAGTCATCCCAAGTGGTCTTCAATCAACCTAACTATTGACTTATCTCTACTCTATAATAATTAAGCCTTCTTGGTAGATGGGCACGATCGAACACATATTGTGGAGTGGAATCTGGGTCGAGGCAAACTATAAATTCTTACAGTACATTGACTCAGACCTGATGAAACTCATTGCTGACTGCACAAATGCCAAATGCCGTCACTGGGTAACAGTGGGAGATCTCTCAAAACTTCGGTAGATGAGATGTATCACTTTTTTGGAGCAGCAATCTTGATGCCTTGCGTGCCTTATCCACAGATAAGGATGTTTTGGTCCAATGCACTACAAATCCCCGCCATTAGTAACACAATGAAACGTGATCGCTTCTTCAAACTTAGGAGCCATCAGAAAGTAGTTATTGACTATGATGACTCAGAAGATAAGAGGGAAACTGACAAATTCTGGAAGGTTTTCCTTTTTCCTTTTATGATGATCCCGTTTACAGGGGCCTGTCCATTCCAACAATACCTGCCACTAAAGCCAAATCCAGTGGGAATGAAGAACTTTGTGCTGGCATCTGTGGATGGACTTGTGCTAGACTTTGAAGTCTATCAAGGTTCAAAAACCCTGGCTTCGAAGGTTCAGGACTGGCTGCTGTATCGCAGAGATAACCAGGAAAATGGCACACCAAGGAAATCTATCTTGAAGTGTCTTGAGTTTCGCATGGTAGTGGCTCAGGTATTCCTCAGCAAGTGTGATGTTCTTCATGTAGGTGCTCATGTCGCAGAAGAAGAGAATGAGAACGGACACCTTCCACAACCAGGCAAAAAATCTCAGGTTTCTCCGATCCCCCATATCTCAGTCCATTCCAGTGCTGCTCATCCCGTGTGAGATGCATGACATGCAATTTGCATCTGTGCTTGCAAGGTGAACGGAACTGCTTTGCAGCATTTCACACCGGCCAATAGGGGCTATTCCAGACAGGCTGGAAAGATAGAGGGTGCAAGTTAGAAAAAAAGCCACAGTTCAAAGGCTGCTCTGCTTTTTGCACTTTTTTTTATTAGCCATGTTTCAGGCTGTTTACATTTTATGTAGGCTATACACTCTGATGTTTACATTTTCAAATAAACTGTAAAAATGTGTCAAATGAACTTTTTTTTACCAATGGAGTCTATTTGTGTCATACAGTAAGATCCCACTGTACTCGTATGAGGACATTCATTTTTGAGAGAACTACTTATTGTATTAAGCTGAAATCTAGAATTTTTGCTGGCCCCAACAGCAAATAATATTTCATAAAGTCATGATAGACCCACTGTCCTCATATGAGGACATCCTTTTATGCAAAAACTACTTCCTGTACAAAAACAAATTTTAGTTATTATACTTATTAGGTCCTACTTATCCCAAATAGCAAAAACAATTATAAAATGCACACCAGGCAAACTCTCGGGTCTCAGGAGGTTAAAGCTACTGCGAAGTCCACAAAGTCGTCATGCAAATACACAATGCTAAATCAGCATACCTGTTTTATGGCTTTTATTCAGTCATTAGACTTGCTACAGCGTCGTAAAAATTAAGATCAAAGTTGAAAGTTGAAATTTCTGTAAGTGGGCGGTACTATGACTGACTTAGCAGGAAGACAGAGCGGTACGCTCTTCATCGTCCTGCCGTAGAATGGACGCTTTCCTCGGCTGTGAGCCTAGTGTCAGAACGCTGGAGGGACTTGGGAAAATCCATGAGGATTCACCGCGTACACAGCCTCTAGATTAGGTAAAGATCTACAATCATTACCAGCATCTCGTTGCATCTGGTTTCTCTTGTAAAAAGAAGTAGTCGCTTTGTTGCTCTGATTCATCATGTGATTATAACGGTGGTTTGTAAATATTAAAATGAAACGTGGGTTATATGACCCTTCTGACACCAAATACGATCTGAGTTTGCAGAATCGGAACTATATTCAAATATTTTATTTGGGATTGAGTATGCATGTCAGGCACTCCGGCACGACGGATATTGTTTACATTTATCGTTACAGACAGTTTAACCTTAACATTGCATGTGGAGTTGCAATCTTTCATAGACACAGAAATTGCAAGGATATAAAAGCTATACAAGTCAGATTCAAAACAAAACAAAATAAAAACTAATTATATTGTAAGTTTTGAACTTACTGTAACAGTTTCTATTTTAGTAAGTGGCAGCCATATTACTTAATGGTTGACGTAACGTTAGTGAATTAACGTTACGTGGAAAAACAATTTGTTATACAAAAGGCTACAACTGTGTTTATAAATAAACACAATAAATTCTTATATTTGTTATTATACCCCCTTGAAATTATTTGAATGTAGTTATATTAATATCATTTTAATGAAATATTTTAAAAACACTAATGGTGAAGATGCTCAATATTCAACTGACGTCATATAAACTCGCTGGGTAAATTATGTTGTAAATGACTTAATGAAAATGAACTCCCAGTGTTGGTTTAGGTACAGGTGTGGTGACAGGTTACACCTTCATAGTGTTTTGCTCATAGTCACCATCACAGTCAGAGGGAAAGCATTTTCTGTTGTGGATTAAACACACAGACAAGGACAAATTGCTTGACCTTTCTGATCATTCATTACTATTAACTGATGAATTCCAGATAAATGCATATATATATTGTATATATCCACCTGTCAGGTGGAGGTATTTCAAATGCACCATCATAACGTGATGCATCATGCTGTTTAGGTAATGACCATTACCAAAATTAACACTTAGGGTGTGATGTTAAACAAATGTATCAGGTAACAATGTAAGTATCATGTGTCATTGAAACACAAAGCTAAAGGAGGGACCTTACAAGGTTTGGCTTGATTTTGGAAGGTGTACTTGCGTTACTGTGTTGACTGTAGACAGTTGACTGTTTACCTGTTCTACACTTTTTTTTAGACCTGTTTAACCTTTCAAGTCACTGTGACAAAACACATCATCCTGTAGGGGTCATTTTAAAGTCAAAATGTGGCGCTTCGGGAGGCCATCGGGAACAGAAGTGTTAAGATGGAGATGCCAAGTTTCACCAAAATACATTTGCTGCAAACTTCACTCCAGGGCTCTTAAGAAAGGTAGGTGTTTGATATTTTTAAAACCGTTTATCAAATGTTAGATTAAAAAAATGATATATGTACACACTACTGTTCAAAAGTTTGGAATAATTACTATTTTTTTAATGTTTTTGATAGAGGCTGCTTATGCTCACCACTTATTTAATCAAAAATACAATATGAACAGTAATACTGTAAAATATTGTACAATTTAAAATAACTTTCTTTTTGTAATACTTAAATAAATTTCAGCAGTCATTACTCCAGTCTTCAGTTTTAGATGATCTTTAAAAAATCATGTTAATACACTTACATGGTGCTTAAGAAGTTGAAGACAGTTGGGCAGCTTAATATTTCGATTAAAACTGTGATTTATTGATCATTCTCTTTTTGTTCTTGCTAAATAATTTCTTATAAATATCATACTGAAAATTAGTGCTTTGGCTTAATGTAATTAAATACATTTTCGTTGATTTCAGCCTTTAACTTAAGCCTCCAATCAGATGGCATCTGTAGTAGTGTAACCCGTCATCACTTCTCATTTCCAGTGTAAGTATAATACTTAGAAATCCAGCATATTTAGTGTTTTTAGGAATATGTTTGAATTTTACTTGTGTTTTGTCTCATCAGCAAGACGACAAGCTCTTATAGAAATACATGGATAGAACTGAGAACATCTATCTCTGGATTAAATCCTAGGTTCTTTAGTACCTATGAAGCCATCACAGGTATGTTTATTCATTAATCATTTACATTTAGATGATATATCACTCTGTGTTAGTGATTTAGAAGATTAAAATGCCATTCAGCTCATAAATCAGCTCAATATCTTTCATGCTTGTATTATAATTAACCCACAGATCCCATTGAGATCCACAAACAGAAGCTGACATTATGGTTCAGTCACCTTCCCCGAGAGGAGAAGCAGTTTGGTGGCTACTTTTCTCCCGAAACTATGCATGTGCAGCCACTTATCCTAGAGCGTCATCCGGATGAGGACAGAGGTCTTAGTCCCTTCAAGCAAAAGACTAGCATATCCACACGTCCCTCTCTCACAGTTGAGGAGCTCTTCGATGCAAAAAATAATGGAAACAAGTCACGAGGTCTAAATGTTTTGCTGTATGGAGCTGTCGGCACGGGGAAAAGTACTGTTGTCCGTAAACTGGTGCTAGATTGGTGCGCTGGATCTGTTTTCACCCAGTTCAAACTTGTGTTGCCTTTCTCCTGTGACGATCTTTCCTATTTATCCAAACCAGCATCCCTTCGAGACCTTGTGGGCAGGAAATACATGCACCTTCGCAAGACATCTTATCTTAGTGGAGATTATGATAATGCTAAGGATGTCCTTTTCATCTTCAATGGAATGGAGAAGATGAAGCTGGATTTTCGCATCGGCTCCACAGAGTTATGCAGCGATCCCAATGAGGCTCTCCCATCGGGTGCTGTTGTTGTTAATCTTCTGAGGAAGTACCTGCTTCCTGAGGTATGAGGTTCAGCTGTTTACACTTTGAGGTTTTCACTCTATGACCTGGCATGTTGAATGATGCCATGTTCCAGATGAAATCAGTGGTGGATTTGTTGCATATGTTGCAGTACCTTGTTTGGGACATTACACTCATTTTCGTCCAGATCCTATTCATTTATTAAAAATACAGTAAAATGCAGTAGCTTGAATATACCTAGTATGTGATACGCAGATTTATTTACATTTGTGAATATAATTTAATTTTGTTATTTTTATGATAATATAAAAAATAAATTATGAAGAAATACATTCTTCAAATGTGACGTGTTTTTTTATTTGGTTTAAATAATAGCAATAATAATAGCAGTATAGCAGTAGCAGTGATGTTATTTGCATTTTTATATTTTTGTTACATTTTATTTATATTTTTGTTATATTTTAACATTTTTTTTGTTGTTGTTTTTAAGTTATTTTAAATTTTTATAATAATGTAAAAAAATGTTTAATGTTTAAAAAATTAAATTCTTGAAAATAACATCTTATTAAATTTATATTAGTAGTGATGTTTTTTATTTATTTTGTTAAAAATATTTTTTTTTTTTTAAAAAGAAAACGGTTCAAAGTAGTGTGGTGCTACCAACAAAACAACACAAAAAGAAATATAAAGATTGTGTGTCTGTGTCAGTAATCAGTTTATGGACTTTTATAGCAAAGTTATTATTATTTTTCCATAAATCTTTTTTTTTTCATATTTATGATTTCATTCATGATATTTATTTTTTCAAACAACTTTAAAACTCTTTGGAAAATAATGATTAAGACTCACGCATATTTAAAATTGTGTAATATATTAAATAATGTATTAGTTATATATTAATTGCATATATAGTAATAATTGTTTTATACTTTCTTACACTACATTACAATTTAGAGTCAACTGCACTTAAAACTGGTATAAAAGTCTTTCAAAACCATATGAAATCATGTGTATTCAAAGATTCCCTTCTGAAAACGTATGTGGTCAATTAGGATCCCACCGTTAGATTAATGTGTATTGTAATTAACAGCTGCTACAACTTGTCTTACAGGCCAGCATTTTGGTTACAACCAGACTATCTGCTGTGGACAGAGTTCCTAAAAAATATATCAATCGTTACGTACAAATCTGTGGCTTCAATGATCCTGACCGCCAGAGAGCCTATTTCACCAGCAGGCTATTGCAGCAGAATGAAGACAAGCCGGACAAGGCAGCCGAGATGCTCATAGAGATGCTCTACCTAAATCTACAGCGAGAGAGTCAGTTAGCGACCGCATGCTTCCTACCATCTTACTGCTGGCTCACATGCGCCACTCTTCATTTACTGCATTTTACTGATACAAAGTCACCAATTCAAACCCTCACTGGCATCTACACCAGCTTCATGAGGCTCAACTTTGGGGGAGAAGTGATAACTGTGGATGGAAACGTCTCTTCACAAGAGCAACAGAACTCATTAATGCTCTATGTGGTCCGTACAGTTGGTAAACTAGCTTTTGATGGCATCACCAACAAGCGGACGTCGTTCTCCGCTGAAGAACTGGAGCAGTGGGTTGGTGGCAAGACCAAGACAGATGAAGAGCTCCAACAACTGGCGGTGTTTCGCACAGATGTGCTTGACTTCTTTCTGGTTGCTCGAGATTATCATGGTTCGGATCCCGAATCTGCTAGTAGACGCTATGTGTTTACTGTTCCCGCCATGCAGGAATATCTAGCAGCACTTTACGTGGTTCTTGGCGAGAACAAGAGTGTCTTGGAGAAGCTGACTAAGGAGGTTTCTGAGGCTTTGGGACAAGCCAGTGAGGACATCACAAGCCTCTTGAGCATCCTCTCCAAAATCATACCTTTCCGAATCTTCGCCATTTTCAACTTGCTTAAGTTGTTCCCGAAACTCTTTGAGCGAGTGAGCAGTCTCAGCAAAGGGCGTATCGCAAACACCATGGCGGCAGAAATGTTTCGTTCAGAAGACAGCTTCAATGAAGATGTTTTGGACCAAGTGGAGCAAAGCCTCCTTGGAGTGCATGGTCCGCAGCCACAGGAAGAATCCTACACAAGAGCTTTTGAGCTCTACCCTATCTTCATGGGTGGACTTCTTCATTACGGGAACCGGCGGCTGTTAGACCAGCTCGGATGCAGCATCAAGAGTCACACGGTTTCTCAGATCACTCGTGCGCTGAGGAAACACCTGATCAAGGAGAGCCAGAAGAAGCAGCCTCCCGAGGAGCTCATGGACCTTCTGGTCCTGCTGTACGAGTTCCAGAACCCTCGACTCACAGCTGAAGTCCTCCAGTCCATCAAGACTATCAACCTGTCGACCGTGCGCATGACGCCACACAAGTGCTTTGTGCTGAGCATGGTTCTGAGCTGCACAAGCTCAAGCTTCCACCTGAACGAGCTCAACCTCTCCTCTTGCCACATCACTCCAGAGTTACTGCAGATGCTCTGGCCAGCCTTCCATCACACTAGCAACCTCAAGTAAGATTGCACGATTGCATAATGCATGCTTAAGTCAAGTAGTTCTATGCATAAAACTGGAAACCTTTGAAGCATACTGACTATATAAGCTTTTTAGATAGCTTAATTTGATACTAATACATATTTGGGGCTCATCAACTAACAGTTTGCCGTTTTAAAAACCAATAGTTAGAATATATTTTTCACTATTAGTTTTAGATGTATGATTTATTTCAATTGTCTCTTTGCTATCCATTCAGAACTAAAAAATAATAATAATTTTATACCAGCCTAAGATTTGGTGTTAGCTGATTCTCTCAACATGACCAGATGAAAAGTGCCCTAAACCAGGCAACAGACTAACCTGAGCAGTCTAGGATATCAGCTAAGACCAGCAAACCAGCTTGGGCTGTTTTTTTCCCCCTTCAGTTTTGGTTTTGAAAATGAAGTATATATGGGTGAACTTTCACGATACTTATGTATTTATTTGAAAGAAAGTAATACTTTTATTTAGCAAGAATATGTTAAAATGACCAAAAAGTGACAGTTAAGAGATTTATATTTCCGATTCTAACTTTCTATACATAAAAGAATTCGGAAAATGTACTACTAATGTTTTCTACTAATTTTCAGTTTCTACAGCAATATTAAGCAGCACGACTGTTTTGAACATTGATAATACAAAAAATTGTTTCTTCTTACAGACCCCAGTTTTTTTTTAGCATATAAGCATATTAGAATGATTTCTGAAGGATTGTGTGACACTACAGACTGAAGTAGTAATATTACTTTAAAAATATTAAAACAGGAAATAGCAATTTTAAGTTGCAATAGTATTTCACAACATTACTAAAAATACTTCATATAGACCCCATTTTATTTAACTTATCATTTGTTAATTTTAAATTGTTAAATAGTTGAAATGCCCTCTAATACACTGACCTCAAATTTTATTAATAACGCAAGAGTTTGTAATGTGTTGAATGTGAGTGAAAGTAACAGCAAATGAGGACTGGTTAGTCTTGATAGTGTGGTCTTAATGGACATTTAACGTCCGACCTTTTATTATTGATTCAGTTCTTGCCTTCAGGTTGCTTTGCTTGCAAAATGTAATTGGTAATAATTACTTCTAAGCACAATTACCTCATTAGTTATTGATTTTCTATTGATTACTAATGGCATGCGTGTGTGTGTGTGTGTGCGTGTGTGTGTGTGTGTGTGTGTGTGTGTGTGTTTTTGCTCTCTGTGTGGTTACAGTCTCCAGTTTAACAGCCTGGGTTCTGAGTCCTGTATTCTACTGAGAGATCTCCTGCAAGAGCCCAACTGTACTATTAAGTCGATACAGTAAGCCTACTTTCAATAGCACATTATTACTGTGATGTATTTATGGTTGAGGAGGTAGGTTACATTCGAAATGCCAAAAAAAGGCCTGTCTGTTTGTTTACCCATAACAAGAGTTGGTAATCTCAATCTATGTATTGTTTTTGTTAGTGACAATGCATCTATTGACTGTTCCTCAAGACACAGCACATATAATTAGAGCATCTTCAAAAAGTTGATTTATTTCACTAATTCTATTCAAGAAGTGAAACTTGTATAATATATACATTCTTTCCACACAGACTGATATATTTCAAGTGTTTATTTCTTTTATTTTTGATGATTATAACTGACAAATAATGAAAACCCCAAATTCAGTATCTCAGAAAATTTGAATATTGAGAAAAGGTTCAGTATTAAAGACACCTGGTGCCACACTCTAATCAGCTAATTAACTGAAAACACCTGCAAAAGGCCTTTAAATGGTCTCTCGGTCTAGTTCTGCAGGCTACACAATCATGGGGAAGACTGCTGATTTGACAGTTGTCCAAAAGAAGACTATTGACACATTGCACAAGGATGGCAAGGCATAAAAGGTTATTGCAAAAGAGGCTGGCTGTTGCTGGCAAGCACATTAATAGAGAAGCGAAGGGAAGGAAAAGATGTGGTAGAAAAAAAGTGTACAAGCAATAGGGATAACTGCACCCTGGAGAGAATTGTGAAACAAAACCAGCTGGTGTCAGTGCTTCAAGAACCACTACACACAGACGTATGCAAGACATGGGTTTCAGCTTCGCATTCCTTGTGTCAAGTCACTCTTGAACAACAGACAGCATCAGTGTCTCGCCTTGGCTAAAGACAAAAGGACTGGACTGCTGCTGAGTGGTCCAAAGTTGTTCTCTGACGAAAGTAAATTTTGCATTTACTTTGGAAATCAGGGTCCCAGAGTCTGGAGGAATAGAGGGGAGGCACAGAATCCACGTGGCTTGAGGTCCAGTGTAAAGTTTCCACAGTCAGTGATGGTTTGGGGTGCCATGTCATCTGCTGGTGTTGGTCCACTGTGTTTTCTGAGGTCCAAGGTCAACGCAGTTGTATACCAGGATGTTTTAGAGCACTTCATGCTTCCTGCTGCTAACCAACTTTATGGAGATGAAGATTTCATTTTCCAACAGGACTTGCACCTGCACACAGTGCCAAAGCTAACAGTACCTGGTTTAAGGACCATGGTATCCCTGTTTTTAATTGGCCAGCAAACTCGCCTGACCTTAACTAGAAAATCTATGGGGAATTGTGAAGAGGAAAATGCGATTATGCCAGACCCAACAAAGCAAAAGAGCTGAATGAAACCTGGGCCCTCATAACAACTGAGCAGTGCCACAGACTGATCGACTCCACGCCACACAGCATTGCTGCAGTAATTCAGGCAAAAGGAGCCCCAACTAAGAATTGAGTGCTGTACATTCTCATACTTTTCATGTTCACACTTTTCAGTAGGCCAAGATTTCAGCTTTGTTCTTAATGTTTCTTTTTTTTCATTTTGGTAACGTTCATCAAATGTGCAATATATATGATAAATATAAATTATTTTATTATTTGACTGTATTGACCCATACAGGAAGAGGCTAAGAAAAAACATTGTGACAAAAATATAAAGTTACTACAGTATGACATTGTTTTTAACAGTTTAATCCAGAAAAATGAAATGGATACACTACTTTTCCAATTTTGTCCAAGGTCTCAAGAGTAATGAGGAAAATAGTTTCCTGTGCATTTTGTGTGAACTTCCTATTGCTCTGATCTCAGGTTATGTGACAACTACTTGACAGACACCGGCATCAGCCATCTGCTAGAAGGCCTGTCTGGTAACCACTCTCTGCAGCAGTTGAGTCTGATGCACACAGGCCTTGGGGACCGATCGGCACAACTGCTATCCGAGAGACTGGGCCAGCATGAAATGCTAAAGGAACTAAATGTTGCCTTCAACAACATCGGAGACGGTGCAGCTCTCACGTTGGTCGATGCCTGTCGCGAACATCCCAGCATCCACACAGTACAGTGAGTACAACAATACCTTAGCTTACTTCAATCATATGTGTCTTTCTGATGTTAATAGATGTTTTATGCTCTTACTTCCTCTCAGCCTATACCTGAACCAGCTTACAGATGTGGGCAAGCAGTCTCTGTACGTGCGTGGTGGTCCTCGGGTCAAGGAGGGTCGGCGGGTGAAGGTCTTGGCATCTGTAACGGAGGGTTCAGACATCTCAGAGGACTGGCATCCCATTCTGAGCGTTATTGGCAAAAATTCTCTTTCCTGGGACAGAAGCCGTGTACGTGAGCAGCTGATGGTCTTTCTGAAAGACCTGGAATGGGGTCGCAAACAGCACCAGAGTTTCTGGAAAAAGATGCACTTTCGACGAGTGGAGAGCGTTGTGAGGCAAATGCTGCGCTTACTGGAAAAGAGCAGTGATACGGGAACAGGGACCGGTACAAAATAATGGAACTATCTTAGAAGCCAAAGGGATTTGGGAAATTTGTTGCCATATTTCAGTCCAGAGAGCCTTAATATTTCCCACTTAGATTTCCATTTACTCACATATCCATATACTGATTAGGTCATTTTGTGAAAACACTGTGACAAATTAGTTTTATTTGACTCTTTGAGGGAAAGATGGACATTCACTACTCCATAATAGTACTTGAAAACTGCTCTTTGTTGCATGATGACAATTTTTGCCATAAAAAGCCATTACCTATGCATAGGTGTCAGGGAGAACTCAGAGTTTTTTGTTGTAATAAATAAATAAACAACATTTGTCTTTAAACAACATTTGAGTCTGAAATGCTGTTCTACGCAAAGTACCCAAGACAAGACTTTAGAATTTAGTGCTGTCAAACGATTAATCGATACTAATTGCATCCAAAATAAATTTTTTGTTAATATAGTATATGTGTGTACTGTGCATATTTATAATGTGTATATATAAAGACACACACTCAGTATATATCTTGAAAATATTTACATGTATATACATATTATTATATTTTATATTTATATAAATATATTTTATATATAAACATAGCATATTTCTCTTAAATTTATAAATGCATTTGTTTGTATCGGTATATTATGCATTGCACATATATAATCTAAACACAACTTTTTTTTGGATGCGATTAATCGTTTGCAAAGCGTTTAAAGTTCTGTCAATCTTACCCTATTTTTTGCCTTAATATTTGATTGAAAAAACATTTGAACTAACAAACTGTGACTGAAATTTGCTGTGCAATGACAACAAAATTAAAACTAAAAGTGCTGATAAAAGATGGCTCCTTGTCAAACTGTATGATTTAATAAGATGCTGGTTTCTACTCGCTAGAACAGTCTTATTTAGTTGAGTTTGCTGTCAGTTGTCTTAATTAGAGTGGGTTATGTAATACCCCCTTTGGATCTGATTATGCCAGAGGTGTTGTCTCATAAACCAAGGATTAAATATTAATCTCCTGTGTGTTATTGTGGTAGAACAAGGAGGAGCTATACTGACTGAAGTATTTTAATGCTTCATTTAAATGTGTACCTTGCCCCTTCACGAAGCCCAGGGCTCGGTCAGCAGTGGTAAGCAGGATCATGAGATTCACCACAGGTAATACTACAGTATATATATTTATATTTACATTGTTTTCGATTGCAATGATTGTGTAGACTGTAACATAAAACTCAGGAAAGACATTGTAAAAGTTTATTATTACAAAGGGTTTATTTTTGCAAAGAGGTGGGGAATAAAAAAACACGTTCAATAGCAGTGTACTAATTTTTTATTGTTAGAAGTAAAATTTATATACATTTATTTATATGCTCCTTTGTACAAACGTAATTGTTTCCCTTGAGGTATTAAAACCTTGAAGACAAAAATAAGCACAGAGGATTTTCTTTTTGAACTCTGATCTCAAGTCTTGTCAGCATTTTGTGATTTCTAATCCCGTTTCCTTAAAGTCAGAGTCATTAGTGCGTATTTTAACTTAAAGCAGCCTTTGTAGATTTAGCCTTGCAGTGCATCTCTCAGACAAATACTGGAAACAAAGCCCTGCCAAGAACTGTTTTAGATCCATGAAAACGAGCAAAGCTGAAATAATGTGGCATGCTTGTACATGTTTAAGGTTTAGTATCTGCCATGTAAGTATTTCAAGAAAACAACTTGTTTTCTGAAATTTGGAAACAAATATGCAGTTGCTGGTTTTCAGTGACGCACAACTAGTAAGTGGTTAATATTAAACAGTACTGAAGACTCTTTCCTTTGTTTATGAAAGTTGTTGTATCACTTCTGATATTTTTAAGTAGATATTGATCACATTCATTCATTTTAACTGTTTACTATCACAGAACCAGCGGATGCCCCAGAGTTACCAAAGTAAGTCTTCAGAATGCTCTTTAAATGTGACCTTTTGACCTCTGTTTATCCTGCATGAGCACACACACACACACACAAACACACAATTAAGCAATCTGGTTTACTTTGTAGTCAAGAAACGTATACAGCAAAGTGCACATTCTTTTTTTACAGGAAGTTCACCTTCAACCCAAAAGAAGGGATTGACAACCCTGCTTTAGTGATCTCTGATGACACAGGTAATCATTTTCATCCAATCAGTGACTGGTATATCATCAATAAATGAAAGAAAAAAAAGACTACATATGAATGCTGAATGCATTGTCACCAGAGCCTGATGTGCATCCGCGGATGTGTGTTCTGAAGCGGGAAGAGGGTCAGGGCTTTGGCTTCTACCTGACTAAGGACGCTGGCTGCAGGGGGCATGTTGTGCGCCAGGTGGAGCCTTGGAGCAGCGCAGAGCGTGGTGGGCTGAAGAAGGGGGACCGCATTTTGGAGGTCAATGAGGACTTTGTGGATGACAAGGAGCACTCGACTGTAAGAGCACTTCCTTATGCAAACATGAAACCTTTGTATTCTGTGAATTAAACACATGGACACTGGAATACAAATGATATTGCCAAGAAGGGATATTGAAAAATGATCTCATATCTCTCATATTTACTTAACATCATGTTATAGCACATATGTGACCTTGTGTCAAACACAAAATAAGCTATTTTGAAACATGTCTGTTTCTTTGCCAATGGCTACAAAATTACTAAATAAATTGACATGACCAAAGACGAATATTATAAAATACCAGAATGCTAATGCGTGATGAGACTGACCAATGAGAATCAAGTATCCCAGAGACTGATGTACATTCATAAAAAAAAGTAAACAGACATCAATTAACTACATACTGTGCATTACCATGAACTAACAATCAATAATACTTAAATTACTATATCTGTAGATATTATTTAATAGAACTGAGCTAACTAACAATGAACAGTTGTTTTTTATCAATACAACCCAAATTCAGAAATGTTGTGACATTTTATATTTGAATAAAATGAAAACTAAAAGAATTCAAATCGCATTTTATTCACAATAAAACCTAGAAAACATAACAAATGTTTAAACTGAGAAATGTTACCATTTCATGAACAACATGAGCTCATTTCCAATTTGGTGACAGCTACAGGTCTGAAAATAGTTGGGAATGGGATGGGGGCATGTTTACATCTGTTTACATGGTGAAACATGATCTTCTTCTTTTCAAAACAGTTTGAAGACATCAAAAAGAGATTATGAGTTTCTGGAGTTTTTGTTTAGGAATGTGGTCCCATTCTTGCCTGATGTTTCCAGCTGCTGAAGAGTTTGTGGTCATCTTTGATGTATTTTTCCATTGATGACTGACGTTAAGTAACATAGTTTTCCACAATCTTTTCATGAACTCTTTCATATCTTTACTTCTGAGAGACTCTGCCTCTCTGAGACATCCTTTTAATAGCTAATCATGTTACAGACCTGATGTCAATCAACTTCATTAGTTGCTAGATATTCTCCCAGTTTAATATTTAAGTTGGCTTGAGAAAGACAGCTTACTGATCTACTACTTAAACTTATTATTATTCTTCTGAGACTAAACATTTCTAACACTATCTCCTCCTAGGGCTTTAACGCTACAGACTCCAAACTCGGCCCAGATCTTCAGACTGGTCTGACTCGGGTTGTAATATCTTTTTAGACTCATCCGACTTATGGGAAAAATCCCATAGAATTCAAATCTTAAACACCTGCAGCCAATTAGACTCAATCAGACTTCCCTTCTATGTACTATTTCCAACCCATTTAAACACACTCAAACTCCACTATCTATCTATCTATCTATCTATCTATAATCTTACTATTTCTATTTCAGACTGAAAATTCAAACTTAAACTTTTTCAAACTTTCCGCTCTGGCTTTCTCAAGCCAATTTAAAGTTTGTCTAGACAAATCTTTTTATCTAGTTTCAAAATGTCTTGCTTTTTCAGCCCTTTTCGCCCTGCGCCAACTTTCTTGAAAAATGTGGAAGTCATCAAATTTGAAATGAGCTCATTTAGTGGATAAAAGTGTAACATTTCTCTGTTTAAACATTTGTCATGTTCTATTGTGTTCAATTCAAATATGAAAAATATCTCAACATTTACATCATTTGCTTTGTATTAGCGAAGATGAATAAATGTAATAAGAAATGTATTGCTCATGGTCAGTTAATGTGCATTATATTTAGTCTTGTAGGTGTGAAACCTGTGTCTTGTTTTCAGGTGGTGCTGAAGGTGCAGGCGTCTGGGCTGAAGCTATATCTGTTAGTGCTGAGTGCTCAGGATTATGAGTTTGCGGTTTCAGAAGGAAGAGACCTCATGTCGCTCGCCAGCTCTTACCGTCCCACAGAGGGCTGTTCTCGCCCACGGCTGTGTTACATCACTAAAGAACCTGGCAGAGGCTTGGGCCTCAGTATCATTCCTATTGAAGGTACTGCTCCTTTCTGAACATATGTTTAAAGCTAAGAATTATGCAATTTTTAAATTAAAATTACTACTTTATTATTCACACAACAAGTTGTAGTTTATCAAGACTTCTTACAGAACAGGACATAAATCAATATAGGGCATATATCAGGGCATTTATAAAAACACACAATAAGCAGGTTTTAGAAATATAAATATAAAAAGTCTTTGGCAACACCGAATTTTACTTTGCTTTTCTGTCCACGTTTGGATGTTTTGTTTTCAACCATTAATTTTGTAATAAAAAATGAAGCCAAAAAGGAAAAAAAGCTGATGTGTCATAAAAATATTAATGAACAGGTACTTATAGTCACAAGTAAGATATGTACCCATCTGGAGGTGTAATATTCAGGGCTTTACTTTCATACTTTCATGTGGGTTTAAACGTAGTGCTTTCATTACAAAGCATTTATTTATTTACACCAGTTTTTAAGTATCACCACTATAGTTTTCATTTTAAATTAGCATTTTTATATATATACACACACACACACACACACATATATATAAAGTATTGTGCAAAAGTCTTAGGCCAGTAGTATTTTTACCATCAAAAATGGTTTTAAGCTGGTTAATTCTATCTTTTGCGGTAATGTGTCAGTTGGAAATATCGGTTTACATTTCCAAACATAATTTTTGTCATTAATTGTAATAATACAGTGAGATTATTGTCTGCACAAGCTGTCTGACAACATCCAGTGCTCCACACAGAGATCGGATTATCATCCAGTCTGTCTGGAATGACATGAAGAAACAGAACAAACTGAGACCGATTAAATCCAGAAAAACTGTGCCAACGTCTCCAAGATGCTTCAAAAAACCTAGCTGCAAAGCTACAGTACACTTCAAAGTTTTAGACACTTGTGTAAAAATGGTGTAAAATGAGGATGCTTTCAAAAATAAGGCCATAAATAGATTTAATTTATCAATTAAGTTCTATTAACTAAATCAAATAAATATGTGGTATTACAGCTCTGATTAGTTAGTTGATTCTAACTTCAGGGAATATTAATGTCATTGTGGACAGTTTTGGTTCATTTTATTCAATATTGCATGTGAGAATAGGTGAGCGAGGGCGTTATCGTCTCAGCCCAGTGACTGATGGTCCAGCTGAGAGAGCTGGAGTCCAGAATGGAGACAGGCTGATCTGGATCAATGGAGCTATGATTTCAACACTTGGTTATGCAGCACTGTCAAAAATGGTGAGTATCTGTATAGTATCTGGTACCATACTGTAATCTACAAAGCTTTCTGTTTTTGGGACATTAGAAAGTCTAAATTTTACTTTGTTGCATCAGGTGAAGAAATGTGAAGACCATGTGACTGTCTTGGCGATTGACAGCAGGAGTGAAGTTTGTTATAATCGCATGGGGTTACCCATAATACCTGCTTTTGCCAAAACACATAATCTACCCCACAGACCAAAAACACTACACCTGACTCAAGGACCACAAGGATACGGGTTCCTCCTAAGGCAAGAAAAGTTACGATCTGGACATATTGGTGAGAAATCGCTGTTGTTATTATTATTATTATTATTATCTAAAATCAAAAATCATTTTTGTTTATTGAAAGCTAATATATAATAAAAGTTTAGTAATAATTAGGGGTGGGCATAGATACATTTATTAATCTAGACGTACAGACGTACTTCAACCTCTGTGATAATTCTACAGTCTGAATGCGATGTCTGTGAAATTCTTTTTCACAATGTGTTTCCTTGTGTGTTTTGGCCAACGCGATATGCCATAGATGCTATTACCACAAGCATGTTTAATATATTTTGATACATAAAATAAATAAATAAAAATAAATAAAGAGCCAGACCACAAAAGCTGTTAAGAGCAGGATCAGCGCGCGCCGATTGTGCTTTCATTCTGGCAGCGTTTGTCACGAGCAGCTGAACCGTGGCTTGTACTGCAGTAGACTATAGACAAGCACCTTTTTTTTTTATTGCATCTTGCATTAACACAGCACATTAATGCCGATAACGGCTCACCACTAGTAATAATATTATAATATAATAAAATATTAGATGGAATACTGTATGTATTAGATAATGGTGTCTTGGTAACTTAAATAGTAATATTAAACATAAAACTACTAAAAATGAAAAACAACTTTAATAAATATCATAAAATGAAATTATATGTAAGGAATTAAAAAAGGAAAATGAGAATATAAAAATAAAGCTATTTCAGAATATTAAAAATAAATACTATACATAATACTAAAATAATTTTGTTCTGTAGTGCAGGTTTTTTTTGAGAAAACTATTAAACATAAGTATTTAATATTTGTATATTTAGTATGAATACAAAAGAGATATAATAAGCATTTGATATTATTGTTAAATAAAATAATTAATTGTATCAGTATTATAATAAGTTAATTAATTGTTAATAAGTTATAAATTAAGTTAATAAATAACTTAATTGTTATAAGTTAGTTAATTATTTGTTAATTAAAAAATGATTAAATATTTTATATTTTGATTACTAATGAAATAAAATTAACATATATATTTAATTAATATTTACATAAAATAATAGTGAAAAGGACTGGTTGGTAATCATGAGATGTTTATACATCCAATATGGTATGTACAATACATTTCCAGAAAATATTTTACACACTTTATTGTTATTTAGATACTGTATACATACATTTATATATTATCTGTAAGTGTCTATTTAAAATATAAATGGGTCTTTATATATAGCTGCTAAAGTAAAGTGTCCTTCAAAGAGGGATTATGGGGGTCCATGATAAATGCTTTTAGATGTGCCACTAATCAGAAAACACAGTAGGCATTATTTCACACTTTGTGATATGTTCAGTTCATGTATTACGAGAGATCGACCCCTGCAGCCCAGCTGAGACTGCAGGAATGGAGGACGGAGAGCTTGTGCTAGCTGTAAACGGGGAGCAGGTGGAGGATGCAGAGCATGAGGGCATCGTCAGCAAAATACGGCAAAGCGGCCAGCAGGTCACCCTAACCACCATCTCCATCCCTGGCAGAGAATATTACACACAGGTGCCTACACACACACGCTTTCACACGCAAATGCTCACACAGAAAAGAGAAGTGATAACATTCAGTTTGCCAACAGCTGCAAAATCAACATATTTCTCATATTATTGAAGACGTTAGACCTGGAGGGCTAACTCAAGCTCCTAATTCTTATAGTACACACCATAACAGGTGATTTTAAAAAGAAATCAATCTACTGTTTGGAATAGACCCCAGGGAATGGGTGGAGTTGCTATGACCTAGATATTGTAGGGAATCACTATTCTTGTTGTATTTGCTTGGATTTACCACTGAGAGAGTTTACCACTGTCTGTTATTTGATCCACTTCAGCTGGGTATTTCTCCATTGCTGTTCTATGAAGACCATATTCCAAAAAGGGAACAGTTTCCTAATCCTCCTCCACATCAAGAGGGGCACCAAAATCCACCGCAATTACGACTTTGTGTGCTGCACAAGGAGGCTGCAGGATTTGGCTTCAACCTAGGCTGTGTTCAGAAGAAGCCTGGGACGTATATTGGTCAGGTGCTGCAAGTGTTTATATTTAAATAGCTTGTGTTAAATGCCTTAAATGTACATTTATATGGAATAGAGCTTGACAGTGATTAGATATTTTTATTAGGCCACCCCAGAAGTTATCATCCTGGTTCCTTCTTCCTTATTGCAGGAGATAAGCTCTGTAGCCAACAAAGTCTGTAATAATTCCGTGTTATCTTGATAACCTTTACAAACGAACTTTTGAAGCTTAAATACAATCACAGCAAAATGTAAAAAAGTACATGTAAGTTATAAACAAACATAGTCATGTAATGTCAGTGTCACGATCACTGCGTTTTCAACAGCTCTTTCAGTGTTTCTTTAAAATAAATTTTTCCAAAAGGTAGTAAGTAGATGACTTCTGTTCGCCGTTTATGGTGTTATGTCTCAGTAATGTGATAGTCCTATTTAAAATCTGTTAACCACATATTATTTTTGGCATTTAACAAAAAAACATTAAACCATTAAAAAACGGAAGCAGAAGTGCCAAAATGTTAACTTATGGATTGTGAGACTTCTGGATTTTAGCTTACGAAAATACAGGTGCATATCAATAAATTAGAATGTGGAAAAGTTCATTTATTTCCATAATTCAACTTCACCCAAACCCACCTGAAAAGGTTTCCTGAGGCTTTAAAATGGACTAGTGTTTGGTTCACTAGGCTACACAATCATGGGAAAGACTGCTAATCTGACAGTTGTCCAAAAGACAATCATTGACACCCTTCACAAGGAAGGTAAGCCACAAACATTCATTGCAAAAGATGCTGGCTGTTCATAGAGTGCTGTGTCCAAGCACAAGCATGTTAACAGAAAGTTGAGTGGAAGGGAAAAGTGTGGAAGAAAAAAGATGCAACCGAGAGAACCGCGGCCTTATGAAGATTGTCAAACTAAATTGATTCAAGAATTTGGGTGAACTTCACAAGGAATTAACTGAGGCTGAGGTCAATGCATCAAGAGCCACCACACACAGACGTGTCAAGGAATTTGGCTACAGTTGTCATTTTGCTCTTATTAAGCCACTCCTGAACCACAGACAATGTCAGAGGCATCCTCTGGAGAAGGAAAATAACTGGACTGTTGCCCAGTGGTCCAAAGTACTCTTTTCAGACGAGAACAAGTTTTATATTTCATTTGGAAACCTAGGTCCTAGAGTCTGGAGGAATTGTGGAGAAGCTCATAGCCCAATTTGCATGAAATTTCCATGGCCTTTGATGATTTGGGGTGCAATGTCATCTGCTATTGTTGGTTCATTGTGTTTTTTGAAAACCAGTGTCACTGCACCTGTTTACCAAGAAATTTTGGAGCACTTCATGCTTCCTTCTGCTGAGCAGCTTTTTAAAGATGCTGATTTCATTTTCTAGCAGAATTTGGCACCTGCCCACACTGCCAAAAGCACCAAAAGTTGGTTAAATGACCATGGTGTTGGTGTGCTTGACTGGCCAGCAAACTCAACAGACCTGAACCCTCATAGAAAATCTATGGGGTATTGTCAAGAGGAAAATGAGAAACAAGAGTCCGAAAAATGCAGATGAGCTAAAGGCCACTGTCAAAAACACCTGGGCTTCCATACCACCTCAGCAGTGCCACAAACTGATCCCCTCCATCCCAAATTTAGGCAGTAATTAAGCAAAAGAAGCCCCTACCAAGTACTGGGTACATATACAGTAAATTAACCTACTTTCCAGAAGGCCAATAATTCACTAAAAATACTTTGTTGTTATCAATGCATTGATTTTGTTTAATACGAGTTTCACAATTTGAGATGAATTACTGAAATAAATTCAAATTTATTAATTAGTATGTCATCTGTTCAGGATGCTATTGCAAAAATGACTAAATATTGTGACGGGAAACACCATAGGAGATCAGCGTCGCCCTGGCAATTCCTTGTCACCACGGGCCAATCGCTCCTCCCCCAAACGACATGGAGGAATCGCTTACCTGACCCCAGAGCCTCAGCCGCCCATCTAATGCCCAAACTAACGGCAGACTATTATGTTGAATGTTATCTACAAATGTTTTAAGCCTTCGCTGCCACGGAGAAGTGGCCACGTAATGCCTGGGCAGCAGTGCTGGCACCTTTACTCACCGGAGAAGCACAGAGAGCTTATTTCTCCCTCCCCGCTGAGGACCTCTGGAATTATGATGCTCTGAAAAGAGAAATCCTGGGGACTGGGGCTGTCCAATACCGCTGCAGCACTTCCATGAATAGGAGTTTAAACCCCGCCAGCCAGCCCGTGCCCAGGCCGCAGAGCATTGGCTGCTGGAGGGCGAGCCTACAACGAGACAGGTAGCGTACGATAAGCTCCTCTGCTCACTGCCTAGAGCGATGAGGCAAGCGCTCGGGATGAGGGGACCAAAAACACTGCAAGAACTTGTGAATTCCATCAAGCTGGCAGACGCAACCTACCACTGGGAGGCAGGGGAGAGAGCGCCGTCTTATCCTCGAAAGGGTGGTCCAAGAGTGACACCCGCCGGAGGGTACCAATTGGCCAGTACAGTGACCGCCCAGCCCCCGCGACAAGCCGAAGCCCACAGACCCACCTGTTCGCCAACGAAAACCTGGATGGCCAGCTGTGTGGTTCACCAAGGAACGCCGCAAGAGGGACCCCGGACGCCAGTGCAAGTGGACATCCTCACGGAAACCTCCCCCCAGCCCGCTCATTCCTTTACCTATCATTGGGGTACCCTTTGAGCGGATCGGGATGGACCTCGTGGGGCCGCTACCAAAGTCCGGCCAGGGACATGAGCACATCCTGGTAACCGTGGATTATGCCACCTGGTATCCCAAGGCTGTCCCCTTAAGACATGCCACCTCGAAAGCCATAACCCAATAACTGTTCCTGCTGGCGAGCCGGGTCGGCCTAGCCACCGAGATACTGACCGACCAGGGAACCCCATTCATGTCCATCGGCTAATGGCTGACCTCTGCCGGCTGCTGAAGGTAAAACAACTAAAGACCTCTGTTTATCACCCCCAGAACGATGGCCTCATCGAGAGATTTAACCAGATTTAATGTAACAGATAAGGGAAAGAATCAACCGGGTCATGCCATTAGTCTGGGAGCACAGCAGGCCCAATAATGCCACTACAACAGGGTGGCCCAGCCACGGGAGTTCCAACCGCGAGAGAGAGTGATGGTCCTGGTCCTCAACTCCGCGTGCAAGTTTATGGCCCAGTGGCAGGGTCCCTATACAGTTCTAGAACGAGTGGGCGATGTAAACTACAGAGTCCGTCATCCTGGGAGGAGACAAGAAACCCAAACTTACCACATGAACTTACTCGACACATGCAGGTCTCCCCGCCCACCCCTACATTCCCCGAACACCTGGTCCTCGTCACCTGGTCAATCGGTCACGGCCAGCCCAGGATAAAAGAAGAAGGAAGACGCTAGTAAAGTGAGACCCATCTCCATACTGCTGGATGCTGACTCTCAACTTTTGTCTCTCTCTTATCCACAGAGTTCTTGCTGTGACCGCTTGGCCCTGCCACTCAACTATCACTGGGAAGCACCGACTCACGGATCACCACTCACTAGGAAGGAGAAGAGGAGAGTCTCACCGTCATCGTCACTGTTCTTTTGCACCGGCATTTTGCAAAAAAATCCACCCTTCGGAGGTTGCAAACACCTCCCTTGTCGCGTTGTCCTTCACTGTTTATCACAATATATAAAAAAACAATAGTTTTGAAAATGATTTTCCATCATTTATGAAAAACGTGCTCATGTATTTCTCCTTCTGGTCTATAGGTGATGACGGGGAGTGCAGGAGAGAGAGCAGGGCTGTGTGAGGCAGATGTGGTTGTAGAGGTGAATGGACAGAATGTGGAGGAAGAGTATTTTGATCAAGTGGTGAGGTTGATAAAAGAGGGAGGAACTCCTCTCAGTCTGCTAGTCATGGAGGGACTTGGATATGAGAAACTGAGAAACTTCAGACAGCTGGGAAGTTCAAAACTCAATCCCTGCAGTAACAAAGTGAGACTTGCTCACACACATTCATGCATGCAATTAGTAACTTCAGGATTAAGTTTTAAATATTTGTAAATATTGTCTTTCAGGTCCCAGAGGCTTCACAGGATGATTTTGTATGAATTAAAAGATTTTATAGTCAGGTAAAACATTTTAATTTATTAATTTAACATTTACTGTAAACTTATAATTTATTTTTTGATGTAAAATAAAACTGCATACCAGTAAACCCTCCTCTCTGCCAGAGATCACAAATACAGTCTATGTGGCTAAAAAAGATAATTTAAACTACTTTGTAAACAGTAATAAAGATTCTTGTTTATCTTGCAGAAATATTGACAAAAGGGTAAACATGTTTTTTCTTGTCAGTAACCACATTTATTATTCAATTAGTGTCATTATTTAATGCAGCCAATAGACTTGTGAATAGAAATTTTCTGAGTACAAATGTAATATAAAGATTATGACATTATGGAGATTGGAGTATGTGCACAATCAGGTATAAAGCATGTTAAACCTTAAATATCGTCAAATTTGTTTACTCCACATCCTGGAAAACTGTATGTAAAGAGGTAATTTCTTGTTACAATGTTTATCTAAGTTTTATTTTCAAAATTAATTTGTCAGATGTGTAGCAAGAGTGAATTTATTAACCTTTTTGTAAGTATTTCTCACTGAATTGTGAATATAAACAGATTTGATATTCAAGAATGCAAGTCACGTGAAAATTATTTATTAAATTCTAATAAAAATGTTTGCTCTATGCACTACATTGTTTTCTGCAGTTCTCTTTTTAAATGGTATCCTCCAGTTCTGTAAGTCCAAAGACAAACTGTTAATTTCTCACTTAATGATTATTATTTAAAACAATGTTACATAAGTCAGATCAATCAGTTACCACATGCTAAATTAGCTGTTAAATTACTACAAACCTCTGAGAATTTGATCAATGCAAGTAGAGACTCTCTCAGCATCCTCAATACTGAAGCACATTGGAGGTTTGAATTTGATGACACTGTCCCACGGCCCATCAGTGCTCATAACTATACGCTCCTCTTTCAGCCTGATTGAATCAAAGTGGGAAGTTGATTATCAGGTAATTGTAGCTAGTTGAGAAAGAACAGAAATGATCAGTACCTTCGTACAACATGTGCTGCTTCTTCTGTTGCTGGTTTTCTGGACGCTCTGTCTTTAACTAGCTCCATACCAATAAACAGTCCAACACCACTGCAAAAAACAACAGAAGACATGCCTGGTAATGTCCGAGATGATGTTACAGTAGTGTTTTACAAGATCTAAATAAAGATTGATTTTCAGAACTTACCGCACATGTCCAATGAGTGGATGTTTAGTCTGAAGTTGAAGGAGCAGCTGTTTAAGATGACCTCCGACACGCAAAGCATTACCTCTGAGGTCTTCTTTCTCTATTACATCCAACACCGCCAGACCAATGGCACAGGATACTGGGTTACCACCAAACTGTATGGGACGAAAAGATTAAATGTTTACTTCTAAACTCTTCAAGGGACGTAAAAGCAAAGCTACATATATTATCACAGAAGCATATGGTTCTCACTGTGTTGAAGTACTCCACACCATTGGCTGTAAAGGCAGCAGCTATTTCCTCTGTAGTGGCCACACAGGCAATAGGATGACCATTGCCTATTGGTTTGCCCATAGTAACAATGTCAGGGCAGAAGTCTTCACCTTGAAGCTGAAAAGCCCAGAAATGACTCCCGACACGGCCGAAGCCTGTCTGAATCTCATCTGCCACATAAACTCCTCCTGCTTCGTGAATGTACCTGAGGGGAGAAATACAATGTCGCTTGTCGCTTCGTTCATGAATAAAGAGTAAAAACCCTCAACGAAAATAACAAGAAGACTTACTCTGCTACTTTTTTACAATAACCAGTTGGGAAAATGATCTGGCCACCAACACTGGGTAAAGACTCAGCAAAAAAAGATGAAATCTATGGACAAATCAAAGGAACCATTCACCCAAAAATGGACATTCTGTTATTATTTAGTCATTTCATATGACTTTGTCAGTAAAATGAAGTCGAAGTCAGTGGGGTCCAAAACAACATTGATCACAATCGACTTGACCTCATTGATAAAAATATAGACACATATTTAAAATATCTTAGATTTCACACATTTAAAAAAAAAAAAAAAAAGTCCTACAGATCTGGAATGACATGATAGAAAGAACTTTTTTGGGTGAACTATCCCTTTAAGAAGGACAGTAAGTATAGTTTAGTAAAGACATTTAACAGCTTTGTTTTTCCTTCCATACCTTGCGGCCTTTCTTATGTGCCTCTTCAATAAGACTTTTCACAGTGTCTGCATAAGCCTGTCCTGGATCAGGGTGATCTTCTCGGTAGATACCGTGGTAAGTATCAGGAAGAGGTGCCTGTATTTAAGCAAGAACTAATGATATGTAGCAAAGAGCCGTAATTATTGGTTTAAAAGTTGTTTTTATGTCCTGTACACACCACATGCACCCAATCTTTTTGGCCCTCCAGTTTCCGGAACTTGTACGGGCTGATGTCGATGAGTGAGGTGAGATGTCCATGATATGCACTGGAGGTGCAAGTAAAGATGAAACAAAAATAAGTCTAATATAGCTATTTTTTCATTATCTACAAATATGAGAATCATAACTGTTCACAATTTGACATTTAGGTAAACCTTACTGATCTAACACGATGACGTCCTGATGTCGGGTATACTGACGGGCCAGTCTCAAGGCAAGATCATTAGCCTCTGATCTTCGAATGAAGACAAAAATCCAAAGATTTTGTAGAATAATTACAGGTTGTGTCATTTACCATGTATGGTATGCATATGTGCTTAATAAAAATATTGTTTAAGAAAAAAAACTTTTAAACTGTAAAAAACTGTATAATCAGAATAACTTACCCTGAGTTGACAAAATAAAAGACGCAAATTTTCTTTGGGAGAGTGGCAGCCAGTCGATCTGCATACAGAACTATATTATCATGGAGGAATCTAGTGTTTGAATTAAGAAGATCCATTTGAGCAGCAGCAGCCTGAGTGATGCTGGGGTGACAGTGTCCCACTGAAAAAGACAAAATGTATCAAGTATGTCATCATGAGCTTACATTACAAACATTTATCATGATTTAGTATAGTAACATTAACTTTGGTCTGCAGGCAGAAATGTTTTAGATCTGTAAGGGAATATGTTTTAAAGTTATCAGGGCACCCATGATAATTATAATATCAATTTCTAGTCTCGAGTGTTGCTGCTTTCCTCAAGGAGATGCACAAAACAGCATATTAGTTGCCCTAACTTTTGCATATAACTTTATTTGCATACTAATGAGATACAGTTTCTTGATGTGGTCAGACTACTATTTTAAACAAACACACAAATGTTTGGTGTCTGTAAGAAAGAAATTAATACTTTTGTCTAGGAAGGATGCCTGAAATTGATAATTTTCAAATTTCATTTTCACTTATGTCACTTATGACACATCTATATAATAATGTGAAACTGTTAAATATAGGTCTCTATATAATGCGGCATGCATGTTAAAATGTCCTTACCATGTTGAACATTACTAATGCAATCTAAATACTGCATGCCATTCTCATCATATAAATATTGACCCCGTGCTCTCACTATTTTAACGGGTTCATGGGAGAAAAAGAGTCTGCAGGACTGCCTGAAAACACAACAGAAAAAGTATTTAATCGGAACAACGGCTTAGTAACGTGCATTCATCAAATCAAAAACACCAAGGCCTTATAAAAGCGCGACACGTAATATTCGCTCCAACTCACCCAATCAGCTTCCTGCGCATTTGCAAAGTCTCATCTTTACGAAGAACTTCCAGAGCCATTCCAACGATAAAGTTTTGTCGTCTGCTACAGCTGACCGTTCAAAGCCTAGAGGCCTGACAAGACTTTGAACTGCAGAAAAGAAAAAAAAAAGAAACATTATAACAAACAGTCTCGTCCGCTGTTGATGACGTCACGTGCAGCGTAGCTTCTGGATGTGTTGGATTAGATCACATCGGATTTTCCACATTTCAACGCGAAACCTGGTGTGGCATGCATCTACGTTAATATATTTCAACGTGCTTCTGCTCATTTATGTATTGTTTACTTTACATCGCCTTAAGGTTTTGTGTTTTTTTGAACATTACAAGCCCGCTGTCAGTTACTAAGCGTGTTGCTAGTTACGTTACTCAGCTAGCTAGACACCTGACAGCTAGCTAGGAGCTCTGTCAGTGTCTGTGACAGCTGTAAAGCTCATGTTTACCTAGGTTTACATGCATTGCACGTGTCTTGAGACCTCTTGGTGCATGTCTGTTGCAGTCTAATTCACTGCTGCGATTAAAATGACCCGTATGTGTAGCCAATTAGCATTCTTGACATTAATTTGCAGTCATGCTGGTTATTGTGAGGTCACTATTGATCTGTGTTGTGCTTTCCTGTTGCTTGAATATGACTCACAAGCGAATTAATCAATTCATATTCATTAATGACTCATCAGAAGAGTAAATAAATCGTTATAGTGAGTCATTTTACACTTAAATGTACAGTGTTTTGTGATTTTATCTAGTTGGATCTCGGCTGGTCTTGGGACTTGGATTAGATGTTAGTTCTAATTGACACATTTTTACCCTACAGGCTGTGAAAACACCTGTTGATGGAGGACGTGCTTCAGGGAAATGACAGACCAAGGCAATAACAATCAGAACATCTCACAAAACCCCTTCGCAGCGCTCTTTAGTTCCCTCGCTGACGCAAAACAGTTTGCATCCGGCCAAAAGCAACGGCGTCAAGCTGAGCATCGATGTAAGGTCTTGGTAATAAGCAGCGCACTATTTGCAGGATAACATACATTTAATATCACTTTGTAATTGTGTTTCCCATCAGCTGTAGATTCAGGAGAGAGCCAGTCAGAGTCAGACAACTCTGTGTCTGACAGCATCGATGACAATGATGACTCAGTGGCAGAGATCAGCCGATCTTTCCGCTCACGACAGGAGCTCTGCGAGCAGCTCAACGTCAACCACATGATCCAGAGGATCTTCCTCATCACTCTGGATAACAGTGAGTGTTAATCATCTACTGATTATTAGAACCATGTGTTTATTGACTGAAAATTATAAAAAAAAAAAAAAAATGTTTTTACATGTTTTAACAGGAGTCTCATGCTCATCGAAGATGCACTAACTTGATTGTAATACAGTAATAATGTAAAATATAACAATTTGAAATAACTTCTATTTGAATTTATTTCAAAAAGTATTTTATTTTTATGTGATGGCAAAACTGAATTTTCAGCAGCCAATACTTACATCACATGATCCTTCATAATTCATTCTAATAAACTGATTTGGTTATCAGGAAATATTTATTATTATTATCAATGTTGAAAACAGTGCTGCTTAATGTAGTTATAAAATCAATTTAGGGAGAAAGCACATACGAAACTGTTACCAATCTTTCAATCAGCACCGTCCCCATCGTAAGCCAATCCAGTCCACTATAAATAGGCCAGTTTCCTTCCCTTCTGCATCTCGTTTTTGCATTTCCCTCTGCCTCCCCTTTTCTGCCGTTCACTTCTTCCTTCGCTCCTGGGGGGCATGCAGGGTTCGAGTCGGACTCCGAGCCACGCCCTCATTTAGGGCTCTCATTACTAGGGCTCAGGGTTCACCGAACTCCCAGCTGGCCCCTGACAGCTCGCCAAACATGCTTTTACTATTATCGAGGAAGCGCGAAACCGTGGTAAAATTATTATTACCTTTACTTTCATTCCATCACTAACATATGCAACAATCGCAAGTATATTAATTATAATTATTATAAGAAATGCACAACATATAAAAAAGATTTTAGTGGAGCTAAGAACAGCATTTAATATAGTATGACTTTATTTTTTTTCTCCTATTTTGTTTTGCATCAGCTTAATTTAGTTAACTTTCATGTTTATATTGGTTTTATATGATTGGATGAAAAAAAAATGTCTACGTCCTTTAAATAATCTATTTTTTATTAATGCTGCCAAGATGGGGTTTTAGCAAAAGCTGGCTGTCCAAACAAAATAAACGTTTTCTTCTTCTTCTTTTTCTTCTGTGCTACATGTTTAAAGAAAGTAAAAACTAAAAAAAATGTCAACACCCATACTGCACTGGGCTTATTAAGTACGGTCTGAAGCTGAAGTTGTTTGGTGAGAAAGAAATGGGGATATTTTGGTGCAGTTATCACACAAAAACAATACATTGTCCATTTACTTTTACTACCAAACATTGTGCCTTGAGCTTACAAGACTGATCTTTTTGAAAATCAGCAAACTTACCCTTTAATTTGTGCTATTAGTTGCATTTAGTATTGTTTCCCCTGCTGTCAATGACCTAAGCAGAAGAGACATAACACATTTTGGATATGATAACCCACCAGCTGAGAACATTTTTAAGATTCTTTCAATAATTAATCCATTTCATGTGTATACTGAAGTGTACTTCTGAATAATTTGGAAAGAAATGAGTATTAGATTGTAGATGACAGATGTCTCGATGATCTCAGTTTAGGTGATTCTATCATGATGACATGCATTTTCCAGGCAGTGCTGCAGATGACCTCATTCACTGCAGTTTGGCCCATTATGTCATTTTTGTTTCTCATTTGTGTCTCTATCTTTATCCTCCACATCGATCTACTGTCCATCCCACTGGTCTGTTTGCCATTCAAATCTTTATCACAGTTTGCGTCAGTTGTGCTAAAAGGAAGGTCTCGAAAATGTGATATCTGAGCCCCCTGTAGCCCTAAATTCTAAACTAAATTTCAAACGTTACAAGAGAGTAAGGTAGAAAATGCTATTATTTATCAAGGACACATGAAAGTAATCAAAAGTGGCAGTAAAGACATTTGTAATGTTACAAAAGATTTCCATTACATTACAAGTTTCTGTTGATCAAAGAATCCTTAAAAAAAAGTATCACGGTTTCCAACAAATGTTGACCCAAAATAAAAATTGATTGACGGAAATGATTTACCGCGCTCGCTTATTAATGGCATAGATTTGCCGCCATAGATTAAGTGTGTTTTTTGCGACCTGGTTGCTGCTGCTGCGGCGGGGCTCAGCATCGTGATGTCTATCGGCATCGTCTATCGGCCTAACATTTTGCTTACTATTGGCTTAAATTGTGTGAAAAACAGAACCAAAAATATGGAAATGTCTTCTTTTATGTACTACAGGAGAAATAATATAAGAGGGAGTTAATGATGGCAGAATTTTCATATTGGGGCGAACCTTCCCTTTAAACAACTGTTTCATAACATCGATAATAATCATTTTTAAAATTGAGCACCAAATCAGTATATTGGAATGATTTTAGTGATTTAGTGAGACTTTTAGTGATGGTTACTCAGAATTCAGACTTTGCCATCTCAGGAATAAATAATTTTAATCAAATAAATGCAGGCTTAATAAGCATATAAGAAACATCTTTTAAAAATATAGAAAACTTCCAAACGTTTGAATGGTAGTGAATATGTGTGTTCAGAATATGCACTAAGAATGCATTTATTGTTGAATTAAAATAATGTCTTTCCAGGTGACCCCAGTCTAAGAGGGGGTAATGGCATCCCACCACGTTGTGTATACCTTGAGGAGATGGCCGCTGATCTTGATGGCCAGGATTGGCTTAACATGGACACCATAGAACAGGTACAACATGTTAATGTGTCATTAAGATTTGAATAATATCAGATAGATTGTATGCACATATATGCACATGTATATTGGGAACTTTGAATAAGAATAATATTCCTTATTTGCTCTTCCAGGCTTTGTTCAGCAGGCTGCTTTTGCTGGAGCCGGGAAACCATCTCATTTACATGACCTCCTGCAGTGTAGTGAATCTCTCCGCAGATCGTGATGCCGGAGAGAAACGTGCCATACCGTACCTTTATGCTTGCTACTGTAGAGCTAAAGAAGAGGTATTTTCTTCTAACTTCGCTTGAATAAAATGTGGCTGCTGATTGCACTGTTTGCACTTGATTGCATTGCTTGGGTTTAATGCAATGCGTTAATGTTCTTCAAATCAACACAGATCACTAAAGTCCCAGAGAAGCTGTTATCGTATGCAGTGCGCTGCAAAAATCTGACTGTCTCCAATGCCCGCACTGTTCTGCTGACTCCAGAGATCTACATCAGTCAGAACGTGTATGAACAGCTTTTGGACCTGTTACTGGAGGCTGTGAGAGGAGCTCGTAAGTGTCACATTTGATCTGTTTGAAGGTCCTGAACCAATTCCATGTGTTTGACTTTGTTTGTGGTGTGATCTCTGCAGAGTTTGAGGAAGTTGTGGAGTTTTTGGAGGAGGTTATCGCTAGTCTGTTGGCTGACCAAGAAGTGCGGACCTTTGGGGAAGTTATGGTCCCAGTGTTTGACATTTTCCAAGGCCGGGTCAAGGACTTAGACCTTTGTCAGCTGCTGCTGTATTCCTACCTGGAAATTCTTCTATACTTCAGTCGGCACAAGGATATTTCTAAGGTTCGGATCCAATGCTCATTAATACTAATGTCGTTGCAGCTTCTTTCATATAGATCAAACCTTTTTGGATGATGATATTCTGATCCTAGGTTTTAATGGAGCATATACAGCCCAAAGATCCTAACAGTGGGATTCAGTATCAAAAAACGCTTCTGGGAGCGATCCTAAATATTTCTTGTCTGTTGAAAACTCCTGGTGTGGTTGAGAACCATGGCTTTTTCCTCAATCCTTCTCGTTCCAGCCCACAGGAAATGAAGGTTCAAGAGTCAAATATACACCAGGTGAGCACAAATTTTTAAAAAGACAGGAATTGATGACAGGAATCCAGCCACTTATTCTCTTTCATTTCTTGTCTTCCCCTGTGTTAGTTTATGGGGCAGTTTCATGACAAGCTGTATCAGATCCTGAAAAACTTGCTTCAGCAGTCCAGCGAGACGCGCCACCTGCTGCTCTCATGGCTGGGTGGCTGCCTACAGGCCAACATGGGGCGGGCAAAAATCTGGGCAAACCAGATGCCCGAGATATTCTTCCAAATGTACGCTTCGGATGCATTCTTCTTAAATCTGGGTGCTGCCCTGCTCAAGCTCTGCCAACCGTTTTCTCGACCCTACTCACCCAAACTCCTGACCTTTAACCCCACATACTGCATGCTTAAGGAGCTGAGCGAGGAAGAGCGGCGTAACAGAAACGTGCACGCGAGAGGTGACTGGCCTGTGCTTCACCTACCAGACATCTTTAATTTCTCTTCAGAAATAACAATCTAATCTCTAAAATATACCCTACAGGTCTAGACAAGGAGACGTGTCTAATACCTGTACCCCCTCAACAAACGATTGAATTTGCTCAATCATACAGCCTTCTCACAGAAAACCTCATCCTCACACAACTTACCCTGTATCTGGGCTTCCATAGGTAATACTTCATTACAAAAATATATATAATTGTGTGTGTGTGTATATAAATATACAGTGGGTACGGAAAGTATTCAGACCCCCTTAAATTTTTCACTCTTTGTTATATTGCAGCCAATTCATAAAATCAAGTTTTTTTTCCTCATTAATGTACACACAGCACCCCATATTGACAGAAAAACACAGAATTGTTGACATTTTTGCAAATTT
>JAUMHI010000057.1:8871163-8917955 GCA_032359435.1 Enteromius unitaeniatus | reverse complement strand
AAATGAACTTAAATGATTTTAGCAAATGGCTGCAATATAACAAAGAGTGAAAAATTTAAGGGGGTCTGAATACCTTCCGTACCCACTGTATATGCATTTATCTGATCAAAAATACAGTAATATGAAATAATTGTTCAAAACTTTTTTGTATATTTGTTTTAAATGTAATTTATTTCTGTCAATGAAAAAGCTCATGACATTATTATAATATTCTGCTTTGATGATTAAGAAATATTTCTTATTATTATCAATGTTTAAAACAGTATAGCTGCTTATATCTTTATGAAAAAAATAATCATTTATTATATGATTTGAACCATCAAAAGAAGAAGATTTATTTATTTGAAATCTATTGTAACAATGTCTTTACCATCTCAATGTAATGATCAATTTATTCTATTCTTGCTTTGTATTCATATCACTTATCAGTTTGAATCAGTCTGACAAAACTTTTGGTGACTGAACTCTCTTAAGACTTTGTCAGAACAGTTACTGAATTAACATTTAAGTTAAATAATTAAAACATCAAAATATTTATTAAAAATAGTATTATTGTTTGATTGTTTCTTCTTTTAATGTATGCGATTAGGGCCAGTTATGGGGGTGTAGTGATGAACCCGGCTGCGTTATGTGGGAAGCACATTTGTAGAAAATAAACATATGCTTTAATGGGTTTTGTTTGTCAGACTTCATGATCAGATGGTGAAGATGAATCAGTCTCTACACCGGCTGCAGGGGACGTGGCGGGACACGCAGCTCAGTGGAGGGCCAGCAGCAGCAGAGCTACGAGAACAGTTTGAACGCCTCATGACAGTCTATCTCTCAACCAAGGCTGCCACCACACAGCCCGCCATGCTACAAAACTGCCTCAACCTCCAAGCCTCCTGTGCCACTCTGCTGGTTCAGCTCAGCCTGGGCAACCAGGGTCCCGAGCACATCCCTCTCACCTTTCCCTTACCTGTACTAGAGAACAGCCTACTATGCTTTGTGCCAGGTATCCCCCTAGGTTTTTGTTTCCTGTTCAGTTCTCCTTTTCTTAATTCAGTTCCTTTCCGCTGAATTAAAAATGACTAAATAAAAAAAAGATTCTGACTTATTTTCCCTCATAATTCTGAGTTTATATCAAGTTTATACTTGGAATTGTGAGATAAACAGTATTCAGAGGAAAAAAAGAGGCAAAATTGTCACAATTTTGAGATATAAACTTTAGAAAAAGTTTGGATTGTGAGATAAAAAGTCACAATTACCTGTTATATTTATATAACTAAGTGCAATTAAATAAAAAAAACACACAATCTCTTGACTCTTCCACAGAATTCTTTGCTGAAAACATGGGTGATTTCTTCATATTCCTCCGCCGCTTTGCTGACGAGGTGTTGGAGTCCTCGGCGGAAAGCTTAGAACATGTCCTGACCTTCATCACTGTGTTCATGGGCAACGTTGATAGGTGTGAGCCGGAGTAATGCTGAGTTTCTCGCACTTACTTTTTTGCATTCCATGTGGCTTGTTGTTTACTTTAGGTTATTTACTCACAGAATGAAGAATCCTCATTTGCGGGCAAAGCTGGCAGAGGTTCTTGAAGCTGTGATGCCCCATATGGAGACTCTGTCACCAGGCGCTACCCAGCCTATCATGTTCCAGCGCCAAAGGGTGTTCAGCACATATTGGCATGCACCCCAACTTGCTGAAGCCCTCATTACAGTGTTTGTGGATATAGAGTTCACTGGTCAGTTTCTGGTCAGTTTTCTTCTGCTCTTTGTAACACCCTATAATTAATTTTTGTCAATGGCTTGTTTCTCAGGCGATCCTCATCAGTTTGAGCAGAAGTTCAATTACAGGCGACCAATGTATGCCATTCTGAAGTACATGTGGGGAGAAGAGAGCTACAGGGAGAGCATTAAGGTGAGAACCAGACAGGTGTTTTAATATTAGAAATAATATTTAGGTTGCTTTGACATGTTGTTCATCCCTTGCTTGCAATTTCACACAAAAAAACTTTATTTCCTCACAGCATCTTGCTGATTATGCATCTGAAAATCTTGAAGCCATGAATCCACCACTCTTTCTGAGGTTTCTCAATCTCCTCATGAATGATGCCATCTTCTTACTTGATGAAGCAATACAGGTACTTGTCTGCCTACAAAGATTTCTTTTGTTTTATGCAAGTCCCAACTATTTATACTGGTAACACATTTTGTTTGTTCAGTTTAGCTTGGCTGTTAAATTACATTAACGTATTAACCTCCAAGTAGTTGATAACAGGAATATTTAATAGACTGATTAAAGATGTGACACTCACACATGCATCTGTTCCTTCCAGTACTTAAGTAAGATCAAAATCCTCCAGCTGGAGAGGGATCGGGGGGAGTGGGACAGTCTGGCCCCTGACGCCCGCAGAGAGAAAGAATCTAGTCTGCAGATGTTTGGACAGCTGGGTCGCTTCCACAACATCATGTCAAATGAGACCATTGGCACCTTGGCTTTCCTCACATCTGGTAAGAGACATGAAAGATACCAAATTGCACTAAAACATTAACACATCACTGATTTTTTTTTTTGGTGGGGGGGGTCATAAACTATCTGACCAATTAAAACCTGAACAAAAGGGTTTTAAATGATTGAGTGAAACACTTGGTTTTAAATTAACTAGGAAATACTCTGACTTTTCATGTACTTTTCATTTTCCCCTCCAGAGATAAAAGGTCTTTTTGTTCATCCCTTTCTTGCTGAGAGGATCATCTCTATGCTCAACTACTTTTTACAGCACCTGGTAGGTCCCAAAATGGGCGCCCTAAAGGTAAAAGACTTCAGTGAATTCGACTTCAAACCCCAGCAGCTGGTGTCGGACATCTGTACTATTTACCTAAACCTAGGGTAGGCTCTTTGATTACATTTTTCTTTCATTATTTATTTTTTATGAATAATATTAACTGTTTTGGGTGCTGTTTTGACCACAGAGATGAAGAAAATTTCTGTGCCACTGTCCCAAAAGATGGAAGGTCATATTCACCCACTCTCTTCTGCCAAACCGTCCGCGTACTCAAGAAAATCAACAAGCCTGGCGACATGATTGTGTCTTTCAGTCTTTTAGCAGATAAAATTAAGGTTAATTTAATCACTGTGCAGATTTAACTTAGATACACACCTTTCTCAGGAAGTCATGAGTTTGTATGGTAACCATCTGTGTCTTTTTCAGTCACTTGCAGACAAGCATCAGCAAGAAGAGGAAACCTACTCTGATGCTCCGGATGAATTTCTGGATCCCATCATGTCTACTTTGATGCTTGATCCGGTGCTGCTGCCTTCTTCAAACGTCACAGTAGACCGCTCAACAATAGCACGACACTTACTAAGGTGGGATATGTATCAGGATTATTATAATAAACTAAAATTAAACCCAATAAAAACATTTTCATTACTTAAAAATGACAAAGCTAGCTGAAATAGTTATTAAAATTACATTTTGTTTTATTTAGTTCATTTAATTTTATTTACCTGATGTGCCTAAATGAATAATACTGGAATAAAAAATGTATAAAAGCTATATACATGCATTAAAAAACTACTGAAAAACTTTGGATAACTGGGTATTATTTATATTATAGTATAAGTAATTTTTTTATGTTTTAGTGATGTTATGCGCATTTGTTTATTTTTAAATTAGCTTTAATTTGGCTTTTTTGTTAAAAGTTTTTCATCTAATTACTAAACGATTTTAATGGTTTTAATAACGACACTGTCTTTTTTGTTCTAGTGACCAGACGGACCCTTTCAACCGCAGTCCACTTACCATGGACCAAATCCGGCCCAATGAAGAGCTCAGGCAGCAGATCATGAAGTGGCTTGCTGATCATAAGCAAAGCAACCAGCAAATGGGACCTAGTGGCTAAACCACATCACTCCCTTCCCCCAGCACCCAGGCATGCTCAGTATGACTAAGCCATTCAGATGTTTCTGGCCTCTCTTCTAACGCTTTGAAACACGAACATTTAACCACATTTGGAGGAGCACGCCTTCATGGTGTTGGTGTGCTCCTCAAAGGTCAAATGCAAATCTCCAAATGACATATCACTGTAGCGTATTCGGCTATCTGTTCTTTCAAACTCCTCAGAGGTCTGAGGTCGCCACAAAAAACAGAACTCAATAACCTGAGTCACTTTTTCTGTTAAATTTTGCCTTGCAAAGATGTTCACTGTGGAAAATGAAACTCGGGCTTATAGACAGATGACGGCATACATGAGGTTTGCTTACCTGTTCAATGCATTTGCCCTACCTCTGACTCATATGCATGCAATATTTTATATGCATAGCTTATTTGTTAACTTTTAAAGTTAGAAGATAAGCGGTGTACTTCGTTTAATACTAAGGGGGAAGAGTTGTGGCCTCATTTGACATTAAGGAGGTAGCTGTGTGGCAGTATTGATTGAAAAATATCAAAGCAAGCCAATGTTGGCTGCAAAAGATTAAAATATTTAGCTAACGTCATCAGCATTATAGACCACAAAGTTTTTATAGTTGTACCTATTGGTTTTAAAGGCATCTGTGTTGGATTCTTCGTTGAATGGTCGGTACCTTTAGCAGTAGTCAAAAAATGCTTTTGTTCATTACAGACATTTTATGCTTGAAGCTCAAGAAGCATTTGCTGTAATATGCACTTTTATGAGACTCGTTAAGAATATTGAGCTCTTGTTGAAATGTCTTTTAACAGAGCAATATGTCCCAAGTAATGACTTCTTTGACTTCTCAGTCAGCCTTATGACCTCCTCTCATACAGAGTGACATCATGTCTCTTGCTAAAAGTTGCAAAACTGCATGCTCTGGGTGGATGGACCTTGCTACTGACATTTGTCTTAAACGATGACATTGATAAGACACTGTCCAATCAATGCTTTTGGCTGTGAGTGAGTTGCATTACATTGACCTGTCAAGTGGTGTTGGGTATGTCTACATTTTGATTTTCACTGAATTGCTTATTTCAGTGAGTTGTAGTTGGTTTTAAGTCTTTATTCCCTCATATTTTCAAGACCTCACTCAATCAATAAACCTGTCCCCCTGAATTCCCAAAGCAAACTGAATGCTTTAGAGCCTGTTGTGATATTTCTGTTAGATTTTGCTCACTTGTTTGTCTCTAACACAACTGAATCAATTGCAGTTGTTTTTGCTAAATAATCATTATGGACGATAGTCATATAATGTACACGCTAACATCTCTGAAAATACATCAACCAAACTTTCTACATTGTCTTGAATGATTCTGCGAACTAACTGAAATCGAACTGCTGCAAATAACAGCATGCTTTCTTAATGTTCATTTTATTTCTGTTGGCAACTTTATTTTGTATTGTATATTAAAATGTGCTAATGGATTTATTGCACAATATTGGATAAATCAATGTATTGTAATTAAAATTTCTAAAATGAAAAGCAGTGATGTGTAATTGTTTTTAATATTTACAAAAACTTTTTAAAATATGAAGTTAAAAGCTTTCCATGTGTTTATTGTCATTTTGCCTGTAGAATTAATTATACATAGGCTATAGGTGTGTTGTAAGATGCAAGCTTGGAAAAAAGACATTTCAAAAGGTCTTAGTTAAAAGATTCTTAGTTAAACTGCAGTCTTTATTATTATTTTTTTTTTTTTGGTTAAAAATAATCAAATCCATAATAACCAATCCGTGTTCAGAACTATCTCCTTGTCTTTGCCCAATAATGTGAGCTTATAATGTTTTGTAATTTGAGTGGTTTGGGTCGGTTTCCATGGGAAAACAAGTTTCCTCTGCTTCAAGTGACGTCTAAAAGAAGGATGTCGTGGGACTTCTCGAGTTTAAATTAAAAATATAAATATTAATAAAATGTGCATGATGGTAATAAAACGCTGAAATGATTATATTCCATTTTAAATGAGCATCTGATTACATTTACAAATGTCTATGGGGCAATAAATTGCTTTTTGAGATTAAAAGAATAATTTTATGAAATTCGAAAGGTATGACGAGATTAGACTGCAGAAATTAAAATGTACATGTTACTTATTTGACATTTTCTGATGTAATTTTCATTCCGGTTTTAGACAGAAAAAATTGACAAAACTTACAGAATGCATCTTTAATTTCTTGCTTTATGAGTATTCAATATAATATGCACACACAACTGGTCAGTTTACCTAAAAAGTGCAACCTCTGAAACGTTGCTTAATTGCTTCAACCAATGGCGTGAGCTCAGGGCGGGGCTACCTGTTCCCCTGACAAATAGCAGAAGGGGGCGTGTTCAAAGAAACCTGTGCTAAAACAGTCACTATTATTGCAGTTCTATTTATTGACGGTAGGGGTGCAGAAATTACACACGCAGTTTAATGCAATAACTAAAAATATATTAGAAGAAAAACGGTTGAATATAAAAAAATACAAAATTAGCAAATGTTAAAAACTATTTAATATAATTAAGATCTCGTAAACTTATATATAAAAACTCGCTAAGCAGTCTTCCTGTGTCTGATGAACAGTTTTTTCCCTCCCTTGAGTATCGCCGACGAACCTGCGTAAAAACATCACTGAGCCTGCTCTGCGCTGGGATCTTGTCGGGGTCCTCGGTACCTCCACCCCGACACATGGATAATCCATTCTGACCGCCAGAGCAGAGCGGCCGTGTGCAGAGATTGCTCGTTCGGGGCTACGCCCACACTGAGCTCCTGATCCTAGGGCAGGCAGGCAGAGTGTAAAATGGCGCACAGCTGTCGGTGGCGGTTCCCTGCTCGGCCCGGAGGGAGCAGCAGCTCGGGCACCGGGAGGAAAGCGGGCCGAATTCGAGTCAATGCTTCCCTCCGAAACAGCGCTGGGACTAATCCGAACGCGAACGGGCTCGGGCCCGGTTTCGACGCTGCGTTGCAAGTGTCCGCTGCCATCGGCAGCAACCTGCAAAAATTTCGGGATGTTTTGGGGGAGTCGAGCGGCTCCAGCAGCGGGGAGGTAAGCGGGACCCTGGCTAAAGCGTTAGCCTCATTCATGATCAACGCAGGAATCGCAAATAACTCCTCGGCTGTGCAGCAGCTCCAAGTTGCTCAGTGAGGAGAGTGAGTGAGCGTGTGAGTGTGTGATCTAGTTATTTTGCTGCGCAGCAGACACATGCCTCCATCCATGTGCTGTTTTTCTCACTACGGGACTACTGACAGGCTAAACTGCTAGCTAGCCCACATCAAAACATGTACCTAGTCCTAACTAACGACTGATGTTGTCGTGCTTCTGCGCTTCCATGTCCATCTCGAGGCGTTCTAGCATCATATTTCAGCACCCTGAGGGGGTTTAGTGCCATTTTTTGACAGGATGGAGATGTGAAGCTAGATAACCGATGCCTGCTATTTGGGTTGAACTTGATTCAGTATCTCGTGCGTTTCACGTGACGCCGCTTTTTTTGACTTTAAATCACTTTTTTCAGCTAAAAAGGGCATTAAACGTCCTGCTTAATGCACAGCCTGTGTCAAAAATGAAGAGGTCGGGGATGGAGAAAGGATGAAGTTTAAAGATATTCAGCACCTTTCCGTTGTTCTCGTCATTTTAGATTGCGTTTCCCCCCCTTTAGAGATTGAATTGTACCTTTTGGTGACTCTATATTGGACTTTCAAGTTAGCTCACCGTGTTTATTTCCCCTAAAGGCAACTTGGTTCAGAAGCCTGGTGGTGTGTAAGGGCACTGTACACTCTCGCAGAGAAATAAACAGGTTAGGGTGTTTGAGAAAGCCCAAACGAGCAGATTTTAGCAAGAACACCTGGTGCCAGTTGGTTGTTGTTGTCTGAGCCTTTAGCGGTAGCACGCAGTGCATCCATCCCAGCTGTAGTCAGTTTGGACCCTAAACTTCATTTTAAAGTATTGAACCGTATGAAAGCGTGGATTGACTTTAGAAGATGTCACGCTCTGCTCCTAAAACTATCATGTGTGCACTTCTGCTGATATTTTTTTCAGTTATATATTGCCCTCTAGCTTGGGTTGAGAAATGGATGATGCTAGTAGCATAAACAGTGTTGCTATTAAAATACGCTGCCTGGCGTGTTTTGGTTGCGGAGACCGGGGCGTATATTTACAAATTGTTCGTTCTGTGGCGAAAGTTTGCAGTGTGTAATTGTAAACCTCCCGTGTTTGATCTCCTTCAGCCTCGAGAGGAGGCTGGCTAACTTGTTAGCCTGTTAGCACCCGCTGATGCACGGGAAAATGGGAGGTGGACATGTTTTTTTTCCCTCTCAGATATTGCGCAGTAGCAGTATGCGCTCGGAAAAAATGTCATATTTGTGTCAGGAATCAAGTGATTCTCGTGGAAAACCTCGCTGAGGCTACGGGGGCCGTATGTTTGGCCAAAGACGCCAAATGCAGCGGCGCAAAAGGCGGCTGCAATAATAAAAGCAGCGTTTGACGGAGGTTGTTATGTGTGGGGGTGTGTACTGTGACAAACTACCATCTTCCTTTCTCAGTAGTAGAGCGCTGCGCATCGAAAACGCGGGGAGATCGAAACGAGAGCGGGCGCGGACCAGAAACATGCATAAGCGTGCTTGATTTTGTGTTTCGCCTACGGGGAATTTTAGCGTCTGAAAACGTGGCGCAGATTAAAGAGCGAGGAGATGGTTATTTATATATGTCTGTTTGTATTTGTATTGCATGTATATACAGTACACTCACTTTATTCGATCCTTACAATGTCTAACAAGATTAAGATAACAAGTCTTACTGCTTTAGCTTGTTTTGTGTACATATACTGAAAAAAATTGCAATGTTATTATACAACCGTTTGTTGATTTTTAAAGGCTTTAAATGTCTCTGTATAAGTTGAAATGATGAAATAAATATTGTTTTTGTCATGTTATTGAAAACAATTGTTTATGCAGGCTTTCAATGGAGTTGTAGTAAAACAACTTTCCTTTTCTTGTGATGTCAGTGATAGTGTTAATTATGCAAACTCTTTAGGCCGTTCTGTTTCATTCATAAATACGGCCCAGCATAAAAGTAAAAAAAGTCTGCAAGAAATAACCTGAGAAAGATAAATCAAAGCTTGCGTTATTGTAGCAGTTGCATGTGCTTTAATGCTCCCTTGGAGCCTTTTTGAGTAGCGCTCCATTAAAACGCGAATATATTTGTGAAACGTATAAGTAGTGTACAAGCCAGACAGACGGCTGAAATCCCAGTGGAGCTTGCAGCTCATGCGAGTTGCGGACACAGCATTGTAGTTTCATTCAGAGGGGATGTTGTGCCTGGGTAGGATTGTTCTGGTTCATCGCAGCCCGCTGAGCTCTCAGAGCAGCCTAAGGCCAGTAGCATGCTCAGTAAACAGAAGCACGCCGCCCCTCCTTCCCATCAGACCCAAATCCAACAGCACGGGCCCACAGGGCCCCAATAGGATTTCACTTCTGATGGCTGCCTTTTAGACTACTTCATTAACCCATTTGGACAACTTAAAATGTTTACATAGAGGTAATAGGGCCGTGTGATTTCTCGCGGCTCCAGAAAGCGACGCTTTTGATGGTCAGAACTGCTTTGGAGATATTTTGGTCTAAATCTTAAGCGCAAATACGAGTCTGTGGCTGTGTGCTCGACAACTGTTACTTTCAGGAGGTGTCCTGTTTAAGTCTCCATTCATGTGTTTCTTTGTGCGGGACGCCATTTGGCTTGCCTTTTAATGTCCAGAGCAAAGCCCCGCTTACAGAAGCAGAATGAGGATCAATATCAAGGCCTCATACAAAAGTGCAGTTGAATGGATACAGCAAATGAATGCTTTGCTCCGCTGCTTTCTAATGAATGGCGTGGCCTATACGGAGGGAAGAAGTCCAGCAGGTGTTTGGCCTATTTATCTGGAGAGGGCCCTGTCCCCTAGACAGCGTGTGGATCATAGCAGGAAGCTTTGTGTCTGCTTTTATTCCAGCCTTTACGAAGTGCAGGCAGCTGAAAGAGCACAGACGTGGATATCAAAGGGTGAAGAGCAAGCCCTCCTCCCCCTTTGGACAGCGCTGGAAGGGAATTAGACACAGGCCGTCCCATCCATGGCTTTATTCTGCCTTTGTAGGCGGGCAGAGGGGGTTTCGCCTCCCGCTTTTTGCTCCGAGGGGGGGCAGCAGCAGCCATTGAGCGCATGGAGCAATTCTCTCTGAATTTACGTCCCTCATTACACCTCGCAGGAGGCGCATCTTTGTTTTTATCTTAAAGCCGCGGCTCCTCATTAGCGTGGGTGTGAGGTGTTGGAACATGTTGTTTCAGAAACTCTTAGTTTTGGGTGCTTTGAATGTGGGTGCATGAGCAACATCAGAGCTTTAGATCTGCATCTTACGAAGGGAAATTTCTCCTGATGCCTTTTTCGTTCTAAAAGTGTTTCAAGAGACTCAAATAATCGAGCTACTGGGGTTTCCCACCAGTTTCGTGTTGTTTACACTGGGGTTTTCAAACAAGAAAAGTTTTCTCACGTGTGACCACACCAAGTTCTCTCTTTCCGGTCCGATGACCAGACAGATTTGTTTTGAGTGGACGGGTTTGTCCTTTTTGGTTAAAAGCTGAGAATGCCATCACTCTGACCCCATTTTGATGTTTTATGCATTGCGTTTTGTCTGTATCTTTTCTACAGGCATTTTTGAGGGAATCTGATGCCTCAGCAGTTGTCAAAACTTCACATTGTTTAGAAAACGGTGATTCAGTGAATTTATGAAAGGCCGCACTATCACATATCCCCAGGCTTAGAGATGATAATCAGTTACATGTCTTGATGTGGATATGTTGGCTTACTGTGATTATAGGGGTGTGAGTGTCTGTGTTTGGTATAGTTGGCCACACACACAGTAGTGCAATTATGTCCCGCTCTGGGGAGAGAGAGTTGCCAGGTTGCAGTGTGCTTGCCAGTTTATGCCCAGTTCTTAAGCGAACTGTAGATGCCATGTTGAGCAACTTTCCTGGGTTTGTGACCATCTGCTCAGAACAGGATGTAATGAGTTTATGTAAACAAATAGTCTTGTTTGCTTACCTTTTTATTTACGGGAACTGAGAGGTGGCACAAACAAGTACTTTATCTGCTCTTTCTTTAGAAAGGAGGATGTTGATTTGTAGTCCTTTCCTTCTATTGGGACTGTTCACGTGTTTTGGGTCTGATGATCATTACAAAAAAGTCAAACCAAGCAGCATCTGCAAACATACGGGTGTAGAACTTTTCCTAAAAGTATTTTAGTTAAGAGGATTTATTATTTGTAGTGTTGTTATGCTTAAAGATGAACATTTAAAATTTTTTAAAACAAAGTTATTTATTATTTATAATTTCAGATGCATGCAAAATATTGCACTCTTCTATTATTATTTTTATTAATTAATTTATTATTTTCTATTATTATTTTCTTAAAGTGCTGTTTCCATAAACAAATAAATATGCACTTCAAAAAAAGTGCATTTTCCTCAAAGATAAACATTTTACATTTTTCGAAAACTTTTCTTTATTATTCATTTTTTCCTAATATCTACAAAATATTGCACTCTTCTGTTATTGTTATAATTTTTTTCCTAAAGTGCTGTTTACACAGCACTATAAATACATACGCTGTTCAAAATAAAGTTCCTTATTCTTTAAAGCCTTTTTATAAGTATATCATTTTTCGATAAATGTTTATTTTTCTTCAATAATAATAATAAAGCTGTTATAATTATAACTAGAAAATTAATGTTTAGCATTTATTTATTCATTTAATGTGACTTACATGTCCAAATACTTTTTTTTTGGCAAATTAGTTTATATATAATAATAGTTTATATATAATTCTGTTTTAGTAGAAGTATATAATTTTTTTTTATTTTGTTGTCTTTTAAAATATTTCTTTATTTATTCATTTGTTAATTTTTTTTGGTGGCTTAAATCAATTTTGTAGCTCTGTAGTTACTTTTTAGGATTTATTTCCCTCACAATTGCTGGGGAGTAAAAATGTGGGAACAAATATAAAGTAATTAGGGAGTAGCAAACAAATGTTTTTGTGTCACCCCCTCCACCGCCACTATCTCTCCTCCCCCATCCTGCACTGGCAGCAGGTGCTCGGGCGCCTTGGCCAAGCCGAGTGTCACTTTCTCGAGCCCAGTATCGCCGCTCCCTCCTCCGTCTCAGCCGTGGGTGTTATATTATGATGAATTGCGTGTGTATTATGTTATGTCTTCCAAAAGATTGATATTCTCCTGACAGGCTGTTGTTGTAAATATGAATTCTTTCTTAAATTACTTGCCTGGATGAAGGTTAGTAATGATAATGATAAAAATGGTTTCTTGAAATTTTATCATCACATTGCATTTTCTCTCCATGCCTTTATGGTCAGAATGATGCGGTTTCTTCCTTCCTCCATCCCTCCTCCCTTTCCTCTTGTGTTGGGATGTTGTTTACATCTTGCAGTGTGCCTCACGCACAAGGTGGAGGAGGGTGTGTGTGTGTCAGTGTGTGTGTGTGTGTGTGTGTGCGAGCGTGCGTTTAAGTGCCTGAGGCAGAGTCGTGCTGTCATTGAGAGCTACTCATGGTGTCACACTGACTTTGAGCTCCACTACTCGCAGCTCTCTAGTACTCTATCACCTTCGGCACAACAGTAGAGCTGCAATGAAGTCATCGTAGCTCTGAGAGCCTGTATTCAAAAGAGCTGGAGGACAAAAATTAGACTAACGAATTCCCAATGCATTATCTTTGGTGATTTATGTGTGTTATTTGAGCCTTATCTGAATTAGCTCCTCATCACTGGTCTTTTGCCCATCAGTGATTGGATATGAAAAAAAAAACTCAATTAAGATGATTTGTTAACACTGATCATCTGATAACAGACTCTCGTTTCATTTTGTTCTGCTTCCCATAAGAAATTTGTCGCCATATGTTGAAATTAAAGCTGAATGGGGATTTGTTAGAGAGATTGGACTTGTATGTGTGCAGTCTCCGGTGGCATCTGTTCTACAAACTGGACCGAAGGGAATTTAGCTGCAGCCCCACATGCTGCTATAAATAAAGAATATGAAATGAAACGCCCCGTAAGGCTTGAAAATCAACACAATAGGCTGTTTAAGGAACTTGCAGACATTAATCATCTTTTTGAGAGGTAGGATTTAGTGCATAGTGAAATGCTGTCAGTACTTGTTCAATCTAATGAAGACCCATTTACACTCTTTAATGGTAGCGTGTAGAAAACTTTAAGCAAATGGTTGGGCACATTGGCATACATGCAGGCTATATTTTGATGCAGTGTCACTTGCCCACTTTTTTCTGAAGTTTGGTTGAGGTTTAGTATAGTATTCTGTAGTTTTATTTCTATTATGTGCGTAAATTCATCCCCTTCAGACCAACAATCCCATGTCCATACAAATGCATTGCATACAGATGTATACTGGCAGTCATATTTTGTATGAGCATTCTGTCATGAATGAGAGTTGTATTTAAGGCACTGTTTCAAGGTAAAATGGCCAATCATACTCATTTCAAACATGTTTTGTAATGCTTTTTCCAATTTCATTCTGCCCTGTCTACCTGTTTTTAAATGCAAATGAAGATTGAAGGGATTGAATCCCTTAAGATTGAATACTTGATTATTTGATCTTAAAAACATCATTTTGCATATCTCTGCTTCATAGTTGCAGGGAATTCCTTTTGATGCACTCCCAGTTTCAGTTAGGTCCATAAAATCCTTTTTCAGTGCTCTGTGGAAATGGCCTGTACATATACACACACACGTGCGATTAGAGTATGCTTTCTCTCAGTGTGTGTCCTTGTGAGTACAACTTAATTCACACCAAGGACACTTCAATGACTGAGACATTTTTATCACAACATAAAACAGCGTGCCCAGCTGCAGAGCAGACAGTAATTACAGTAATCATCTGCTCTGTAAGTCTGTTGAAAAATCTGATAAATGTGGGAAATGTGGCTGACTTAAAGGGATATGGAGCATTTAAGTTGACTCAAAAATGGATTTGGAATGATGGCTTACCTAAAATGTTGTGACAGAATTAGATCAGGAAGGCGAAAGCCCAAATGGGCCATGTAATCAGCATTCCTTCCTGTATCCCTCGTGTCAGGTGTGAGATAAGCACAGGGCTATCATAAAAGCCTGGAGCTTTATAAAATCCTATCATAGGACGTCTGCAAAGCTTAGCCTGTTTGATTGACGGAGGTGGAGCAGTTGTCAGGCGATATGGCCATTGCAACAGATGTCCTGACAGTGAGATCAGCGCTGATGTCATGCAGCCTAGCGACAGCATCTGCTAAGGATACCTGAGTGGAATTGGCGGAACTGGTCATCTCAGTAGGAGGTGCCATCACAGATGAGTTTGTTACTTTCTCAGGTTGTAGGTAGAGCACAGAAATTGGTTTGTCTACTTTTGAGCAATTAAAAGTCTGTTGTTTTGGGCAAGTTGCTGCCAGGCTGAAAATTGTAAATATAGGGTACACTCAAGTATAGCATAATGAGTTTGAGTTCAGGTTTTTTGTAGTTCCATGCTGTCTTTTAATTCATTATGGTTACTGAACGTGTTTTGTTGCTGATTATGACAGGTTCATATATTGCATTATTGCATTTACTTATTAAAAAAAAAAGGTCATGTTAAGACTACACTGGATATGGTTTTGAACAAATGTTGATTAAATGAATCAAATATGCTAACTGAAGCAGAGAGTATGACAATTAGATATTAAAATAGTTCAAATAAAAGGATGGGAACATATTGCCTTGGTCTTGTCAAATGTGTTTATATCCATAAATCCACTATGGATAGACAGCAAATGTTCTTGTTTTACCTCAACACTTGAGTCTGGGCTGTCAGCAACTGTGTGGTGGTTTCAGGATGAGAATTGCTAACACTGAGTGGTCAACATTTTCTTAGTCAAGAGATGCAGTGTAGCAGAAATGAATGGCTCTTTTGACAATAGCTTGTTTGATTTTGTGGATGTTCTTTTAGTAAAAAAAAAAATTGGATCTCTCACTTATTTTCATTTCTTTAGGAGGAATTCGGTGGCTTTAGCACAGTCAGTGACAACAGAAGAATACATAGCCCAGGAAGGACGTCAATAGGTAAAGTATCTTTTACATCTCTAATTCTGTCTCTCTCCAAATGTGTTGTAAAATCATTTTAACTCTCATCTTTTAAGATCCAGCTTGCTCTTTTGCTCAGGTCTAATTGAGATGCATTTTAACATTTAAACATGAATAAATGTACAGCAAATTAATGTAGTGCTTTTATTTTTCTTTCAGGTTCCATCTCCCCAGAAAAGAAACCCAGAGGGCGTCCTCCTAGGGCTCTAGCTGTGCAGAGAGTTGGCACTGATATTGAGACAGCCCCTTTGCCTCTCACCACAGCTCCTACAGAGAAGGTAAAACGACCACCAGGGAGGCCACCTGGCACTGGAGAACAAAAAAGAAGAGGCCGCCCACCTGCTTCAGCCAGCCAGAGAAGCTGGCAACAGAGCGGCCATGCACTCCCAGAAGAGGATGGGGATGGGGAACAGGAGTGCAGCTTCAGTTCCACACACCACAAGGACGGTGTGGAGGACGAAGACAAGGAGAAAAGGCAAACTCTGCTTGGTTCTGGGCATCAGGGATCTGAGGCTAAGCTTCACAAAATAAGCCGGGAGTCCAAGGTGACCAAACTGAAAAGATTGCGGGATGTCAAACTGAGCCCACTGAAGTCTAAGCTGAAGGCCATAGTGAGGAAGAGTGTCCCAGTTCCTGGTGTGCGAAGACGGGGGCGGGGCAGGCCACCTTCTGCCGAGCGCCTCAAAGCTGAAGCTGCCGCTGCTGCTGCTCAGGCTGCTAATGCCTCCTTGGCCCAGGAGATGTCCACTATGGCACCTGGGACTGCCAAACATAAGGCCTTCAGGGTTCGTGCCCGAACTCCACATGATCTCAAGCTCAGGGCTTCTCATCCTACTGATGAACGCACTAGCTCAGATCCCCATGACTCCCCTACAGTCAACCCGATGACCCCGACTAAACACGGGAGGCCGTTAGGGTTACGCCAGAGCCCTCGCCATATCAAACCTGTGCGGGTCATCCCTCCCTCCAAACGCACTGATGCCGCTATTGCAAAGCAGCTGCTGCAGCGGGCAAAGAAGGGGGCCCAGAAAAAGAAGCTATTGGGAAAAGAAGCTATTGGCACCCAGGGAAATGCAGGTCTTGAAGGTGGGAAGCACAGGAGGCGAACGCAACTAACAAACATCAGGCAATTTATCATGCCTGTTGTGAGCACAGTGTCGTTGCGCATCATCAAGACCCCAAAGCGGTTTATTGATGATGAGGGCAGTTTCAGCACTCCACCACCACACATGAAAATTGCTCGATTGGACACTGCAGCATCTGCTCCAGCACCTCAACCCATAACACCCGCCCCAGCTCTCGTTTCCACAGCTCCTGTCACAAGTGGAACCACACCCGGGGCAGGGCCTGCTGTAGACTCTCTCCCTCCTCCCCCACCTCCTGTTCCGACTGGCAGCGCCAACAACATTGCAGCCAGTCTCCTTAACAGCAGCTGCAATAATAGCACTAGCAACGGGAGATTCAGTAGTAGTGCGGCATCTTGTGGCTCTAGCGCTGTTTCTCAGCATTCCTCTCAGCTGTCTTCTGGTGAGTCGTCTCGTTCCAGCAGCCCTAGTCTTGATGACTCCTCTTGTGATTCCCAGGCCTCTGAGGGCACCCAAGCCCTCTCAGAAGAGGCAGATCATTCCCCTGCCTCTCAGGGAGAGACAGAGGCCAGCATGCACCACGCCTCACACCCACCATCACCACCATCTGAGCCGGAGCCAGACCATATAGTGCTGATGGAGCGCAGCAGTCGGGGTCGCAGAGGTCAGAGTCACAGGCGGGGTGCTTTAGTTGCACATGGTAGGGGCAGCCTGATTGGTGGAAGGAAACAGGCCATCATCAGCACAGCCACAGGGGTTTCACAAGCTGGATCTCAACAAGCCTCTTCCACAGCATCGTCATCCTCTTCCCCACCGCCGCCTCCTCTTCTCAGCCCTCCTCAGCCTCCCCAGGGGGCTTCATCTAATGCACCTGAGCATCACTCCCACTCTCCATGGATGATGTCACATTCCATTGCCCCTTTTCTGCCCACCCCTCCAATACTCTCCAGCTCTCACGACAAACGTCGCTCCATACTACGAGAGCCCACTTTCCGCTGGAAGTCTTTATCATGTGCTGAAAATAAGTACTTCTCCTCTGCCAAGTATGCAAAGGAGGGCCTTATCCGCAAGCCCACTTTTGACAACTTTCGTCCTCCGCCACTGACTGCTGAGGATGTGGGCCTCATGCCACCAGGACCTGGTGGAGGTGCGCCAGGAGGATTCCCAGTGCCTGGTGGTGCGACTGGGACAGGTTCCAGACTTTTCTCCCCCTTGCATCATCATCCTCACCACAATCACCACCAGCACACCTCGTCACGGTTTGAAACGCCACTCCAAAAGCGTAGCCCTCTTCTACGTCCCCCTTTCTTCACTCCAAGTCCGGCTCATTCCCGCATCTTTGAGTCGGTCACCCTCCCATCCTCATCAGGGAGCAGCCCTGGCTCTCTCTCCCCCCTTCAGGTCTCACCAACATCAAACAAAAAGAGAAAGGGTTCTAGGTTCTCACGTGGGCAACCCAGGTCACCCTCGCACTCTATGACTACCAGGAGCAGTCAGTCAGGAGTTCAAACAGGAAAGGCCTCCGAACAATCCATGATTAGCAGTTCTGTTCCCATAAGCGTGACTGGCAATTCCAGTCCATTGCCTGGAGTTGCAGTAAGTCCACTTGCTGCCAGTGCCTTATCACAAGCTTCTTTCAGTGGCTTCCCCTCAGGCTCCATTGGTCTTACGACCCACGGAGTTTCCGATGGGCGGCGAGCAGCAGGAGGTCTCGGTGTAAGTGGGAGTTCTGCTTCTTCTTCACAGCTCTTCCCACGTTTTACCCTCAGTAATCAAGGATCAGGTGGGGGAACTGGTAAAGCAGGAAGGGAACGGGGCATCTCTGCTACTAGAGACACGGGTACAAAGGAGAAGGACAGGGACACAGAGAAAATTAGAGAGCGTGAAAAGGAGAACAAACGGGATGGAAGGAAGGACTGGGATAAAAGAGGAAAAAACCTTGCATCAGAGGCTTCCCCTAATTCTACATCCAGCCTCTTTCCAATAGAGGCCAGGGACATTGAGGAATCTCTAACCCAAAAAAGGACAACTGGGCGAAAGAAGTCAGTCACAGTTGACTCTGGTGCAGAGGCCTCCCCAAGTGACTCTGCAGCAGTTCAACCTGTTGGGGCCTTGTCCTCCAAGGGTCGTCCGGCTAAAAAAGGCAGACCTTCAGAGAAGAGTATTGAAGCAGAGGCAGTAGAAAGAGAGAAGGAGAAATTGAGTGCTCCTACCCAAGCAGGGCAGATGGGAAAACCCCCTGCCACCACATCACTGGACTCCGTGTTAGATCATGCCGAGAAACAGCCAGTCACAGACAGGCGAGTCGCAAAACTGCTGAAAGAAGCTAAAGCTCAGCTTATTGAGATAGAGAAGAGAGAGGTACAACCTGGCGATCAACCCAAATTACCGGTATGTTCTGTCTTCTGGCTTTTTGTTTCAAACCAATTTTCAGGTTGTTTTGCCAAATGCACAGTTTGTTTTTCTTGTGCAGGGTCAAGAGAGTGACTCTTCTGAGGCGTCAGTTCGTGGTCCACGCATTAAGCATGTGTGTCGTCGTGCAGCTGTAGCTCTGGGTCGCAACCGTGCTGTGTTCCCAGATGATATGCCTACCCTTAGTGCCTTGCCATGGGAGGAGAGAGAAAAGATCTTGTCTTCCATGGGAAATGATGGTGAGAGAACATCTTATTACTTGTTAGATATATAAATTTATCTATTTATTTTAAGAAAAGTGTCATTGGTTTTAACACTTTCTTTAATGGTGCTTGAATAGACAAATCATCAGTGGCGGGATCTGAGGAAGCGGAGCCACCCACGCCTCCTATTAAGCCAGTAACAAGGCAGAAAACGGTCCATGAGGCCCCACCCAGGAAGGGGCGGCGCTCTCGACGCTGCGGGCAGTGTCCAGGCTGCCAAGTCCCAAATGACTGTGGGGTCTGCACTAACTGCCTGGATAAGCCCAAATTTGGGGGACGCAATATTAAAAAGCAGTGTTGCAAGTAAGTGTAAAATCGTTTTATTGTGGCTTTCAGAACTTTAAAAAGTGAAATTGCTCTTAAAACTTTGTGCTTGTGCCATCACAGAGTGCGAAAGTGTCAGAACTTGCAGTGGATGCCTTCAAAGTTTCTTCAGAAACAAGCAAAAGGTCAGTTTTCTGGAAACTCCCTTTTTATAGGCCAGATGTGCTCTAATGTTTCAATTAATTGCCTGTTTGAATCAACTACAGGTAAAAAAGACAGGAGGAGGAATAAATTATCAGAAAAAAAGGATTCACATCAAAAATCTCAGTGTTCTGAAGCAAGCCCTAAGCCAGCCCCTCCTCCAAAAGATGACCCTCCCCGTAAGAAAAGTGAATCTCCACCACCTATGCAGGGAGAGGACAAACAAAAGCAGGCACAACCTTCAGAGCCATCCTCACCAGCTTCCTCCCCAAAGGACCCTACGCTCTCTAGTCCATCTGATGACCCGAAACATTCCCAAACCCCTTTAAGCTCAACCTTTAGAAAGGAACGAAAGCAGCAGACTAGTTCTTCACCCACCCCTGTGTACACTGCCCCATCTTCCCCACCAGCACAGTCCCAGCAGTCCTTGCAGCAGCAAAGCCAATTGCCAGCAAAAAAGGAAAGTCTTGCAAAGTCCCAACCCACTGAGCCCAGGAAGAAATCTCAGCAACAAAGTCAGACCAGTTCCGCCACAGACACGGGTAAGGAGATGTGGAAATGGACTGTATGGATGAGTTACTGTTAACTTTACATTGGGGTGTCAAAATCTTACTCCTGCACAGCCACCTTCCAGCCTACTACTGGGCACTCCTGACTTAACATAACTTTTAATGTTTTTGTTTTATGGTCATGTCACCTTTTAGCATCTGAAACAAAGCTAAAGAAACAGCCCACTCGATGTGTTCAACCACTCAAGCCTAAACCAAAAGAAAAGGTAAGCAAATGTTTCAGCCCCTTTTGTATCATTTTTATGCCGTAAACATTTATAGACAAATAAGTCAGGGTTGTCTTCTCTTTCTCTGGATAGTGGTTGATATTTTTTATGATGCTGATGACTCCATAGCACAAGCAATGGTTGTACATGCTGATAAAATGTACCTTGAAAACACTATAAATCACTTTGTAAAAGCATATGCCATGATGTAATGTAAATGATTTATTTATTTATGTTTTACAGGAGAAACATACACCCAAACCTGACAGCAGTACTTTAAACTCCCAGAGCACTCCTTCGACTGAGGGCACCGCCAAGCAGAAAGCGCCCTGCGATGGAGTGCATCGAATCAGAGTAGATTTTAAGGAGGACTATGACATTGAGAATGTGTGGGACATGGGTGGACTCAGCATTCTCACCTCTGTGCCAATCACCCCGCAGGTGGTGTGCTTTCTCTGTGCCAGCAGTGGTAATGTAGAGGTGGGCTATATTTTGTTTATAACTCCTGAAACACACAAATGATGGGATGTGTTCTTATGGCTTGTCGTCTTCAGTTTGTTTTCTGCCAGGTGTGCTGTGAACCCTTCCACCTTTTCTGTTTGGGGGAGACAGAACGCCCCCATGAGGAACAGTGGGAGAACTGGTGTTGTCGCCGATGCCGCTTTTGCCACGTTTGTGGCCGGCAGTATCAGAAAACCAAAGTAAGACTTTCTATTCAGTTGCATTTGTGCAATAGTATGCAGAAATGCATTACGGTGCATTTAAGGTAACTAATGGTAGAAATACTATGCAAGTAACTCAGTGGCAGGTATTTTTCATGTTTTAGGGTCTTCTGCTAAAGAATTAAAGACAGTCAAAGACACTTTGATTTAGTATTTCAGAGTCTATGATCATAGGAAGTGCTTCCAACAATAACAGAACAGAAGAAGGAAAGATTTAAAGCGTTCATATTTAATAGGAACCAGTATATTATATATTAGACTGATTCAAGTATTTATTCCTAAAAAGCTTGTTCATTTCACACAATGCTAAGTCATAAGTCATATGACCATCAGATCTAAAAGGACAGGATGCACTGTGATGTAACGGATGAAGATAAATGGAAAATGTAATATTGAAAGCATGAGTTGGCTTGGATCACAAATGATGAATGTCCTCATTTGGTATGTGCTCGTGAAAAATATCTCCTTATGAAAGGCAAATACTTGTCAACTCTGTGGAATGATAATTTCCTTTTGGTACACTTAAGCCCATATTTGGAAGTTGCTTGGATGGTTATTATTTCTTTTTAAGAGCCATAGCTGCCCCCAAAACCTTCATAAGTGACAAACACTCAATACCCAGAAGGAATCAAAATTAAGAATAGCTTTTTTTTCATCATCTAGCAGCTACTGGAGTGTGACAAGTGCCGAAATAGCTATCACCCTGAGTGCCTGGGACCCAACCACCCTACCAGACCCACCAAGAAGAAAAGAGTCTGGGTAAACAATCAATCATAGATGTCTGTAACATCTGTGGTATTTTTTGCTGCATTCTCCCATGATTATTTTTCCTTCTGCTGCAGATTTGCACCAAGTGTGTGCGCTGTAAGAGCTGTGGAACCACCAAACCAGGGAAGGCCTGGGATGCTCAGTGGTCACATGATTTCTCTTTGTGTCATGACTGTGCCAAACTCTTAGCTAAAGGTCAGCGCAATTCATTCTGGATGTGTATTTTATGCCTTTTAAAGTTTAACTAAATTGTATATTTAATGTAAAAATCCCCCCCCCCCCCCTTCCCAGGCAACATCTGCCCACTCTGTAATAAGTGCTATGATGATGATGACTGTGATAGCAAAATGATGAAGTGCAGAAAGTGTGATCGCTGGGTCCATGCCAAATGTGAAAGTTTAACAGGTGAGTTATCAGGTTTTTTTTTTTCTCCATATCACTTATCTGGCATGTGAACATTAAATGAACAATTCTGCTGACAGAATAACAAAACCAACTAAAATTTAGATTTAAATTACAGAAACTTTGCTTAAATATGCACTACTGTTAAAACATTTGGGGTCTGTAAATTTTTCGGAGGGGAAAGAAAATTCTGAGAAAAAAAAAAGTATGTTTCCACAAACGTATTAAGCAGCATGACTGTTTTCAACATTGATAATAGAGTTTATTCTGAAGACTGGAGTAATGGGTTCTGAAAATTCAGCCTTGCCCGTGCTAAATTGTAATAAAATGGAATGAGTAATAATCCTTGCTGACTTTTGTATGGTAATGCAAGTCTTTAGTGGATGTTACTTTAATACTACACAGCAAATGTAATCTTTGCTTCTTCTTTTTTCTTTAGATGATATATATGAGCTTCTGACTAATCTGCCTGAGACTGTGGCCTACACCTGCACAAACTGCACTGAGCCCCATTCTGCTGAGTGGCGCACTGTCTTGGAGAAAGAAATTCAGAAGTCCATGCGGCAAGTTCTCACTGCCCTGCTCAACTCCCGCACATCCACTCACCTGCTTCGCTACAGACAGGTGAGTTGCCATCTTCAGTCCATCTTCAGTTCCCACCGGCTTTATTTTCATTACATAACCTGTTTATCGATCTTCTTTCTCAGGCGGTTATGAAGCCACCTGAGCTGAACCCAGAGACAGAAGAAAGCCTTCCCTCACGTCGTTCCCCAGAGGGCCCTGACCCCCCTGTGCTGACAGAGGTCTCTCCACCAAATGATTCGCCGCTCGATTTGGAGTCTGTGGAGAAGAAAATGGATTCTGGACGCTATAAATCTGTGGTAAGAGTTTTTGAGAATCTCTATTTGAATGAGTTTAAAGTAGAAAAATTTAGCTTTTATGTTTCTATTCTTCTTTGAAAGATTACCTGCCACGTTTTGAGCGTCTAATGCAGCAGGGTTCAGGTGCCGGTCACATGCATGTGAGAGCCAGGTGTCATTTTCGGCTTCTCTTTTTCAGCTGGAGTTCAGTGATGACATTGTGAAAATCATCCAGACAGCCTTCAATTCAGATGGAGGTCAGCTAGAGAGCAGGAAGGCCAACAGCATGCTTAAGTCCTTTTTTATTCGGGTGAGAAAAAGCTAGTGGACACACAATTTTTTACAATAGACATGGCGTGCAGTCCTACATAATTACTGAAAATTGCACTGTCTCTGTTGTTTGTTACAGCAAATGGAGAGAACGTTTTCATGGTACAAGGTGAAGGAGTCCAAATTCTGGGAGACGCACAAAGTCTCTCCTAAGTGAGTTTTTCCCATGTCTATTAAATGCTTTGTTGTTTATATTCGAGTAGTTTTGTCTGAAATTTTAGTTCTGAAAAATGTTCATGTTTGGTTTGATAGCGAGTAGTGAGGCCAGTTAAGCTAATATATGAGCATCGAGAACAAACTTGCCACTGTCTATTCTTTGCTCCTCCTAGAGCAGAAATATCACCTTTCCATAGGGAATGCAGCCTGTATGGTCTAGTTCCATTGTTTGAGGTCGACAGGCAGTGTCACATTTCGCATGGGTGCTTTGACAAGTCGTGTGATTGCCATTTGGTTTGCTTTTTTGTATACTTCATTTGTTGCCTTGAATTATTAACAACAGTGAAGCAAGTTTTTCTGTGTGTGTGCGTGCCTGATATTGAATACTGTCTCTTTAAAGAAAAAACCCAAATATTGATATTATTTCCTTTTGGATTTATGGCTTAACAGCTATCATTGGCAGCTTATCTGTATGAGCACTGCTGTTCCAAAGTATGGAGCATTTAATCTTTAATTCAATCTTTAATTCAAGGAGGATAAATTAAACATAAAAATTAAGTGACACAAGTTGGGAAAGGTATTTTACAAAATGATACAAAAGAGGATAAAAACATGAACTTGTTATAAATGCTAATGTTGATGTATAACAAAGACATGGCTAACAAGACAATGTTGTATCTTTGCAGTAGTGGACTGCTTCCGAATGCTGTGTTGCCCCCTTCTTTGGATCACAACTATGCCCAGTGGCAGGAGAGAGAGGAGATAGCCAGGGCTGAGAAGCCTGTGCTAATGAAAAAGATCATCCCGGCTCCCCACCCTAAAGCACCTGGAGAACCCGAATCCCTGATTGCCCCCACACCACCTCCTCCTCCACCCATGCTTATCCATGGTGAGAAAGTACATTTAAGCAATTTAAATCCGATCATGTAATACTGATATGGTACATTGTGTTAAAATCATTGCATCGTCTAAATCGAAAAATATATAGAAGAGAAAGTTAAAGTGTATGTAAGTTACAATATTTATTTGTGTTCAGACCCCAGCCCTGAAGACAGCCCTGACATTCCCCCTCCTCCTGGTGTAGGTGACAACAGACAATGTGCACTTTGTCTGAATTATGGAGATGAGAACACAAATGTGAGTATTTGCCCACAAAAAAAGAATGCATTAGCATGTCCTGGAGTCATGTTCATTTTGAAAGACATTTGTATGGTAATTTTGTTTTCTAGGATTGTGGGAGACTGCTTTATATTGGCCAGAATGAGTGGACCCACGTGAACTGCGCACTTTGGTCATCTGAGGTGTTCGAAGATGTTGATGGTGCACTCAAAAATGTCCACATGGCAGTCAAGAGAGGCAAACAGCTGGTACATAATCTAAGCCATGTGCTGTATTTGTTCATTAAATTACAGTGCCAGAAAATGCATTTGTGTAATTGTTTTTTTGTTTTCAAAAAAGCCTATTAAAAAGAGACTTTAAGCAACAAATCTTTCCCCTGTCTAAAATTAGACTGCGTTATGCTTTGTTTCCTCAGCAATGTGAAAATTGTCACAAACCTGGAGCCACAGTGAGTTGTTGTCTGACCTCCTGTACCAACAACTACCATTTCATGTGTGCACGTCAGCAGCAGTGTGCCTTTTTAGAGGACAAGAAGGTTTACTGTCAGCGTCACAGAGATCTCATAAAGGGCGAGGTAAGGAATTATACATGTAAGCAACTATTGGTTACATGTTTATAAAGTTTTGGGTTTATTGTAAATAATTAACCTTCTTTAAAGGTGGTGCCAGATTCAGGCTTTGAAGTTACTCGGAGGGTCCTTGTGGACTTTGAAGGAATAAGTCTGAGAAGAAAATTTGTTAATGGGCTTGAATCGGATAACGTCCACATGATGATAGGTCTGTATGTCTTTGCGAGGTATTTGCAGTTCACGAGAAATAAACTACAGTACATCAAAATGAAATACCACTTTTTTTGGTACAGGGTCTATGACCATCGACTGTCTTGGAATGTTAACTGATCTGTCTGATTGTGAGAGGAAGCTGTTTCCTGTGGGATACCAGTAAGTCTTAAATCATAGTGTTGTATTTCAATAAACATAACAAGATGTGAAATGGAGTAACCACTTGATGTATATACACAGATGCTCAAGGGTCTACTGGAGCACTCTCGATGCCCGCAAGCGCTGTGTCTATAAATGTAGGATTTTAGTGTGCCGCCCCTCTATGACTGAAACTACCAATAACAACACAGCAGCTCAAGAAGAAAACCACACAATTGCTCATAGTCCTTCATCTGTTTCAAGTAAAAAGATTTAGATTTGTTATTGTCATTCCAAAATGTTATTGGGTTTTTAAACACTAACCATTATTTAACATTTCAGCTGAGGTGGATGCTGCATTGATTGGACCTACAGATTCTACAAAACCTTCAAATGTGCCTTCCACACCAAAACCAAGAGTTTGTTTTAGGAACAGACACCCAAGCTACCCTCCATGCCATTGTTCTCCCTCGGCCAGACCACTTCCCTCCCCAGGTAAAAGTAATATACATTTAATTGCTTATATTTTGTATAGCTTATAGTTGAAAGCTTTTGTTAATATTATTCAATGTCTTTATTTCCCCATTAGATGGTTTTAGTAGCTCAGCACATGAAATTGTGACTGTGGGCGACCCTCTGCTGAGTTCCACCCTACGAAGCATAGGATCTCGTCGACATAGCACTTCTTCCATCTCTGCTCCACAACCAAGGCAAAAGGTTTCCTCTCCTCAACAGGGAGGCACAGTATCCATTCAGACAGGCAATTCATCTGCCCCATCCCTGTCCTTAACCACAAAGGAAACTTTAACCAGGGACACAGACAAAGGAAGAGCACCATCTGGAGAGAGATCTCACAATCGAGAGGCAAATTCCATGAACGCTGGGGCACAGCGTCGACTCAGTTTTGGTTTCGCTGAAAGAATAGAAGCAACCAAAAAGCAGGCAGATGGTGAGAGTTTGAAGTCATCTCAACCAGTTAGCATAAGTCAGGTGTCGCCACCTCCTGGAACTGCAGTATTAACAGGACATCAGAGAGGAAGTGACAGTTTAAAAACCGAGAAAGGGAAGCAAGCCACAAAGGATACTGACCTGCCAGCTGGAGCCACTTTTATGTCCAGTCATGCACTTGCCACACTTCCTAAGGACAAAGCTAATCCAGTCAAGGAAGGAAATGCGACATCATTGGCTGTATCAAAAGACACAGGAAAGACTGGGTCTCCACAACCTGTTTACAGCAAAAATAGGAAATCTCATGACTTTGTATCTGGTCCAGCTGCTGCAGCAGCCATGAAGCCTCTATGGTCATCTGGTGCCAAGGTTGGAGAGGAGGACATAAAGCGTGGCTTCCAGGCAAATACTGCCGTCACTGCTAGTCATGGAACCTCTAGCACCAAAGAAAAACACTCCAAAGTCAAAACGAATGTGAGCAAGGATGTTTCAAAAGAACGAAAAGAGACTGCTCAAAACCAAAACCCAGTTCTTAACAGCAACTCTAAAAACAGTAATGTCAAAACACAAGGTCAGGGTCCACCTCCTCACAACAGTAGCAATAAAGCCACAGCACTCACAGGGTCTAGCACAGTTGAAGTTAATAAATTTGATCAGAAGGAACTGGAGAAGCCATTAAAGTCCAAAGAGAGATTTAGCTTCGAGAAAAAGCAGGGACTGAAAGCAGGGACTGAAAAAAGTATAAGGCCACCACAGGTACACCCTAAATCAAGTAAGGAAGTTACTCCAGTAGTGAAAAAACATGAGAGGCTGCCTCTAATGTCTCAAAAAATGGATCCTAATGGAACCAAAGCTGTCAGCATGCCCCCTAACACAAACACGTACAGTTCTGTCAACCCTAGCAGTCAGGGCCCCCAAAGAAGGTCCTCTCGAGCAATGGTTTTCTCCCCATCTGCAAGCTCTGAAAGCTCAGAATCAGACGGTCACATTCACCCAGATGATTCTGATCACCAATGTGCTGATGATGGGGAGGACCATAATTTAGAGGATGAAGGCAGTGTTGATAAGCACCATGAGGATGATAGTGATGGTTCAGCAGGTTCAGCAAAGCGCAGATACCCAAGGCGGAGTGCACGTGCAAGATCAAACATGTTCTTTGGGCTAACCCCATTCTATGGTGTGCGATCATATGGGGAGGAAGACATACCATTCCGCAGAACTGGTGAAATCTCCATGAAAAAGCGCACTGGCAGCAGCAAGCGTTCAGCTGAAGGACAAGTTGATGGGGCTGATGATATGAGCACATCATCTTCAGCAGACAGTGGAGAGGATGAGGAAGGAGGAATTGTTTCAAACAAGGACACATATTATTACAACTTTACACGCACCATAATAAATCCAAACTCTGGTCTTCCACCTATTGCGGGTATTGATCAGTGTTTGGGAAGAGGGTCGCAGATCCACAGGTTCTTGAGGGACCAGGCAAAGGAGCAAGATGATGACAGTGATGAAGTGTCAACAGCAACCAAGAATTTGGAGCTGCAGCAAATTGGCCAGCTGGATGGCGTGGATGATGGTTCTGAGAGTGATGTTAGTATAAACACCAGCAGCACGACCACTGCTACTACTTCATCAACACACAAAAGTTCAACAAAGAGAAAAGGTAGAGAAAGGACAGAGAAAATAAGCATTGACTCGGGGAAGGAAACCGAAAATACCCCAAGTGGGAACAGTCGTAAAAATCAAAAGGATAACTGTCTTCCATTAGGGAATGTGAAAACACAAGGACAAGATCCCCTTGAAACTCAGTTGTCAATCACCACAGATCTCCTTAAGTCTGACTCTGATAACAACAACAGTGATGACTGTGGTAACATCCTACCCTCTGATATTATGGAGTTTGTACTCAATACCCCTTCAATGCAGGCTCTGGGACAGCAAACTGAAGCTCCTTCTGCTGAACCGTTCTCTTTAGATGAGAGTTACGGGGTGGATGTTAACCAAAGAAAGGACATGCTTTTTGAAGATTTCACTCAGCCACTGGCCAGTGCTGAACCTAATGAGAGTGGAGTGAACACCACCATTGCTGTTGAAGAGTCATATGGTCTTCCCCTTGAGCTGCCCTCTGACCTTTCTGTTCTGACAACTCGAAGTCCCACTGTAAATAATCAAAATCATGGCTCTCTGATCTCTGAAACCTCTGACCGCACCATGTTGGCTCTGGCCACAGAGGAATCAGGAGTTGAAAAAAGCGGGAAGAAACCAAGAACAGGGTCCACAGTATCCAGCAAAAGCCCACAGGACAGATGTGCCGATTCCCAGGTTACAGAAGGTCACATGACTCCAGAACACTTCATTCCTACACGCGTTGATGGTGACCATATCACGAGTCCTGGAGTAGCACCTGTGGGAGAGACGGGGAACCAAGATCTGACAAGAAATAGCAGCACGCCTGGTCTTCCCAGCTCACCCACTTTACCTCTCCAGGGTCAGAAGTTCATCCCTGCTGCCACTGTTAGCACAGGTCCCGCTCCGATTGCAAGCTCCGCTGTTCAAGCTACCGCCTCTCAATTGAAGCCTGGTCCAGAGAAACTGATAGTCCTAAATCAGCATTTGCAGCCACTCTATGTATTACAAACCCTTCCCAATGGTGTAACGCAGAAGATCCAGATTGCACCATCTGTTAGTGCAACAGGTGTCATGAACACTAGTGCTCCTGTCTTGACAGGCCTCAGTGGTAACATCTCCACTTCTCAGACCATTTTTCCTGCTGGCAGCAAAGGTTTAGTGCCTGTATCTCATCACCCACAAATCCATGCGTTCACAAGCACCACTCAGACAGGTTTCCAGCCAGTCATTCCTAGCACCACATCCGGGCTCCTCATAGGAGTCACCTCCCACGATCCCCAAATTGGTGTGACAGAGGCAGGAAACAGGCATGATCATGCCTCTGGTGTTGCAATGGTATCTAGTCCTTCATCCATCACCCCAGCACCAACTATGCTCCCCTCTGGACATGGCAAGAAACGCCTCATATCTCGTCTTCAGAGCAATAAGAGCAAAAAACAGGCTCGTCCAAAGACCCAACCCACACTTGCTCCTTCTGATGTAGGGCCCAATATGACCCTCATAAACTTGTCACCTTCACAAATTGCTGCAGGAATCCCTGCTCAGACGGGCCTAATGGAACTGGGCACTATAACTACTACGCCTCATCGAAAGATCCCTAACATTATAAAACGGCCAAAGCAAGGGGTGATGTACTTGGAGCCCATGCCCATTTCAACCACAACTCAGCCTGGCATGTTGGGACATGATTCTTCGACTCAGCTGCTTCCATGCACTGTGTCAGGGCTCAACCCCAGTCAGTCCGTTTTAAATGTGGTGTCGGTGCCTCCCTCTGTACCCGGAAACTTTTTAGGAGCAGGCTCTGTATCGCTGAGCTCCCCAGGCCTCATAAGTTCAACTGAGATCACAGGATCTATAAGTAACCTTCTTATCAAAGCCAACCCTCACAACCTGGGCCTTCCAGAGCAACAGATGGTTCTTCATTCAGGAACCTCTATGCTGTCTCATTTTACTAATCCTGCCCAGACATCGATTGCCAGTAGCATCTGTGTATTTCCCCCAAACCAAAGCATAAGCATGTCTGTCAACCAGCAGGTAGAGAAAGAGGGCAGCGTTCATCTCCAGCACCCAGTCAGTCGAGTCCTGACAGATAAAACCCTTGACCCAAATGTCAATTCAGCTGGTCAAGTGTCTCTTGCCCCTAATCCCATCGCTCAAGACTTGAAAGTTGTTGGTGTCCTCACTCAGAGTTCACGAACTTCTCCCATTTCTCGACCACCACATCAGCAGCAGTCCTCAAAGTTATCTGCTGGAGCTGCATCCACAGCCGTTGGGAAGGGAAAGCAAAAGGCCAAAAGACCTCGATCAAGCGCAGATAAGAGCAGTGGAAAGAAACACAAAGGACTCCACTCAGACACACCAACTGTTGACGCATCTGCAATTCAGTTATCATATTTACCAGGGTAAGAGCCTGACATTTATAAAACTTATTGTTGGAATAAAAATAAACATGCTAAAAAATATTGTTTGTTTTAGGGACCGGGAACTTTCATCGCCTGAGCCAATGGATACAGGGCAGTCAAATGAAATGGGTTCAAAAACAAAGTAAACAATTATAAAGATCAATCACAACTTTACAGTTTACTTAATTCTATCTGACCTATTAAAACTTTTTTTCCTTCATAGTGACTCTGCTACTGAGACAGCTTCTCTTAAACGTAAAACCATGGACACTCATGATGAGAAGGCAAAGACTGCAGGTGAGTAAAATGCTAGGCCTCACTTTCCCATCTCTCAGTTGAATGTTTCAGTGCTAATAGCTTTTTTATTTTATTTTTTTTATTTTTTGTAAAATATTTTGCAGGACTGCCTGGTAAGGGTGATGGAAAAGGATCTAAAACATTTTCAGTGGAGACGCCTGATCAAAGAGAAAGTGGCAGAGACTCCTCTATGGACTGCAAGCCCAAGAAAGGACTCATATTTGAAATCTGCAGCGATGACGGATTTCAGATTCGCTGTGAAAGTATTGAGGGTAAGTGAGATCTAGATAATAAAGTATAATGCAGAGTTACAGCCTCACTAAGGAGTATGATGTTCTTTTGTTTGGTAATTACAGTCAGTCTTCTGTGAAATTAATTTCCTGTTTCCCGTTTCTTTTCAGAGGCCTGGAAGTCCCTGACAGATAAAGTGCAAGAAGCTCGGTCTAATGCTAGACTCAAGGCACTTTCATTTGATGGTATAGACATATTAGAGTGTTTATTTTAATCCTTGCACACATGTGTTTTATGAATTTAACGAGCACATCTTGTATTTCACATCGTCTTTCAGGAGTAAATGGGTTGAAGATGCTGGGAGTGGTTCACGATGCTGTAGTGTTTCTACTTGAGCAGCTATATGGAGCCAGGCATTGCCGAAACTACAGATTCCGCTTCCACAAACCTGAGGAGTCAGAAGATCTTCCTATCAACCCTCATGGGTCTGCCCGTGCTGAGGTGTACCACAGGTGTGTCATGATCAGGCTGGTCAGGGTTCATTTCTGCAATACCTGAAAATCCTAAACCTTTCTACAATGGAGAATGCAAAGTTTGATTGTGATTACATTTTTAGGCGATCAGCTTTGGACATGTTTAATTTCCTGGCCTCCAAACACCGTCAGCCTCCTGTATATAACCCTCGGGAGGAAGATGAGGAGGAGATGCAGCAGAAGTCTGCTCGGTGAGTTATAGTTCTGACTATTTCACATTTGTGGATTAAAACATCCCTACATCTGTTTTTTTTTTTTGTTGTTGTTTTTTTTTTCTTCACAGACGGGCCACCAGCATGGACTTACCACTGCCTATGAGGTTCAGGCACCTAAAGAAAGCATCCAGGGAAGCTGTAGGTGTCTACAGGTATAAATGCTTTCTATTCAAAACAAAAATGGTTGGACTGAGGAATGAAAAGCATGCATCTTTATTGTGTATTATAATTTGTTTCCTGTGTATCGCTTGCAGATCAGCCATACACGGCAGAGGTCTGTTCTGCAGGAAAAACATTGACGCTGGAGAGATGGTGATTGAATATTCTGGCAATGTCATTCGTTCTGTCCTCACTGACAAGCGGGAGAAGTACTATCACAGCAAGGTAGAAATCTAATGCTTAGTCTATCAGTATGATTCCTTTAAAACACCAATAGCACTGTTCCTCATGGATTTCTCTTTTTTTGCTTTTACTTAGGACATTGGCTGCTACATGTTTCGTATCGATGACTATGAGGTGGTGGATGCCACCATGCATGGCAATGCAGCTCGATTCATTAACCACTCATGTGAGCCCAACTGCTACTCCCGCGTGGTCAGTGTTGATGGTCAGAAGCACATTGTCATTTTCGCCACACGCAGAATCTATAAAGGCGAGGAGCTCACGTACGATTACAAGTTCCCCATCGAAGAACCAGGCAATAAGCTGCCTTGCAAATGCAGGGCAAAGAAGTGTCGCAAGTTCCTCAACTGAAGCAAACTCACAAGCTTATTCTCTCTGTGAATGCTATCAAGAGTGTATTCTTGCCAGGGAAGAGACATTTTAAATGTTGTGTTTTTTTTATTTTTACTGAAGCAGGCTCAGGTTATCAGAAGGCTAATGGTATTGTGCCTCTTAAGTTGTTTGGTTTTTAGAAACAAGTGAGCGGAGTCGCAAATGGAGAAGACTGCCCTTGTGCCCCCTTTATTAATGCCCAATTTAAGAGATTAGTGCCCCTCATTCTTAACTTTTGTATCTGATCTTTTATTTTTACTTTTTTGTTTAATTTTTTTTGTTTTAAAAGAAGGATATTGTGAAAAGTTTAAAATTTGTAATGAGTCGAGTCTGGCCTGCCCTTACTGAGTGTGACAAATTACTGAAAAATTGCCACATCGTTCCATTCTACACCAAAGTGCAATTTCGGAAGGGAAAGATTTAATGTTTTTAGATTGACGATACATAATCCTTTTTTTTTTTTTTTTAGCCTGACCTGTTTAGACATCTCTCCCTTTTTGAATGTACATCAAAGCCTTCAGAGCATCCATGGTCATCCTTGCCGAGCTGGGCCAGATTCTCTGTATGGAAGACACTGTAAATATCTCATAGGAGAGATGATGAGGGAAAACACTAGGGGGAGCAGTGGTCCCAGGAATAGATTGTCTGAAGAAAAAATGGTAAATGTTCTTTTTTGGCAATGGTAGAAAAAATGTGTTATGAAGGGTAGGCAACGAAGAGTTTGAGATGTGTGACTGGCAGGTTGAGATCCTGGTGGACTGACCAATGGACCAGAGCCATTTCTGAGGCTCTGGGGGGGAATAACATTTTACTTACTATCTGTTTTTATAGTAATTCAGAGAGAAGGTAGCTTAATTGCATTGTTTAATTTGCATGTTGTTACAAAATCTCATAGGATTTTGAGTCCAAATGCTATTACCAGTTTATTTATTGTGCCTCACCATTAGGGAGGTTTTTTTTTTTTACTCCCTAGGCCCGTATTTGTGTATAAAATTATAATATAAAATTTTTGAGGCAATTTAAAACTATTTTTGTTGTCTCGTTTCACTGATGGAAATATCATTCGTTGAATAATGTAAATAATATGTATATTTTTCAATACAAATGACTAAAAAAGCACTCATTGGTGAATAGCACTTAACAATGGTATTTATATTTTTAATACATTGTATTTATTTTATCAACATTTTTGTAGGAAAGAATAGACATAGAACACTAATGCTTTGTTCAGACATTTTTATAGCACTGTCTCAAGTTTTTTTTTTTTCTTTGTAGCTGAAGCAGTTACTGTTCCCACAGAGTGGGGTCCACCAGAGGCTCTCATTGCCAACCCAGGTCAAGCATGGACATTTCAAATAGGGTGTGTAGGTTTAGTGAACTTTTCTAAGTGCAGATCGGTTTGATGCGACTCTCCTTTTTTAGTGCCAGCCTTAAAATCACATGCAAGAACAGCCCACCTTCCCTTAAAAGTCCCTCTTTGCGTTTTCTAAACCTAGAGGAAAGATGCATAAAATCCTTCTCTAGCATTCTAGCAACTGACAAGTCCCAAAGTTTATTCCATATATTTTGTTATATCAAAATATTTTCTTAGAGATTGGTGTAATGCAAGGAATCGCCACAGAGGCTATCCCGTGTTAAACTACTTGTAAAGCACTATATAAAATATATATATATATATATTATATATATTATATAGTGCTTATATGGAGGAGGAGAGGGCAGAGGGCTCTTGTTTCCTCACGGTCTTGTGCACTGAAGATCAGTCTTCTTCCCAGTCTTCTTCAACACATGTTGCCTTGGCACTGCATGGACGCTCCAGCCAGCCATTCAGTCAGTGCACATTATTGGCTCATATCATCTCTTCATTTTCTTGTAAATGTTGACACTCCCCATACCTGTTCCCATCTGGGCCCTTTTCAGAGCTCGAGTTCTGTTTGACCTCCCTATTGGAATAAGGCTAAGACAGATGTGGCTTTATTAATTTTGTGGATGTTCTGGGGATTGTTCTTCCATCTTTCAGATCAGAAGTTTGGTGCCTTCTCTGTAAAATTCTCTGGTTGTCGTTTTCATTTTTGCCGTCAGAACTTGTTCGGATGGTCAGCTGAGGAGCTCCAGACTATGGAGAAACGTTCAAAGCTGTTTTCACTAGGGCACAAACAGATTCCACTTGAAATTTGACTCTTGTTTTATTTTACTTGTAACGTTACGATGGTTTTTAAAGGGATGCTGTAGCTTGGCTCGGGATCTGTACTTACCTCTAGACAAAGCTGCTTTGTGCAACCGTGGCTTCTTTAGCAAGCCACTTTCAAGGCCAGTTCCTCTGTATCTCATTGCCTCATAAGTTAAAATTTTAAGTTTATAACTCTAAAACAATTGTTTTCTTTGTTTTTGTTTTCCTTGGCCACTGCAGACCCCCTCCTGCCCTCACTGTATCTAGGCTGCAATAATTTTGACTTTTCCCAGCATTTCACTTTTGACTATGGCACTGAAGATCAGAGTTATATACATTTCCTCACATTGAACATTTGTTGGCTGCTGCCTCATATTTGTTTATACTGATCAGAATTTGCGGTTTAGCCATCCTTTTCAGGGATTCTTGGGGGTCTCGCCCAACTTTCCTCTCGCCCTGGCACCCCTGTGGAACAGGACGTGCTGAACTCTGCAGCTAGGCCGTTGTTGAATGTATTCTAGAATCTTTTTATTTATTTTTTTTTTGCCCCCCCCGTTTTTTTTTTTTTTTTTTTGAAACATGAAAGGCTGGGAAGATACGGGACAGCTTTTTATTGCATAAAATAGGAGGATTATACAGCAGGGTTCTACAGAAACTATTGCTCAGTCTAACGAAATAAGATTTTTATTTTATTAATATATTTTTTTTGTAATGCAGTTACTAATCCTAAGGGCTTTGTAATAGACTCCTGCACAGACATCAATACAACGTCAGATGCTCCATAAACCAGTGTAACAGCGCTCGGTCAGTGTTTCAGAAGCAGACATGGTCTGTCGTTTTCCTGGACTTTACTCTTCCACACCACTCAAGTGGTACCACACCTTGTCCTGTAATTATAATCAACAGTATATATGTATACACAATATACATGGATATATTTAAACTAAACGTGTATGAATAGTAACTTGTACTTCAATATCTACACAATATACGGAATGGACAGACAAACTTAGTTACAGTAGCAAACAGCAGCTTCATAATGGTTAATTGCAATGTTCAGTGTATAATCTATAATGGTTTTGTGTTACAGATAAACTTTAGAGTAACTAATGTGCATCATTTTAATATCAAGATCAAGAACCAGTTTTCCTGTGCCTGTATATGCTCCCTCAATGGAGCATTGCAGTTGTTTTTTATTTTTGTTTTCTTTTAATTTTGTTGTAACTTTTTTTTTTTTTTAATTATTATTATTCTGAAAGGAGCGTTATTTATATAATGAAACGAGTTCATGTAAAATGTGGTTGTAAACTTTTTGAGCATTGATGATTTGTTTGCTTTTGATGGTGTAGTCTGCTTTATTTTACTCTGTACATTTTTAACAGTTTGTGGACATCAGGAAAAATGTCCTTGCCTAAACCCAGCCATGTCACCTATACCTCTCTCTCCTATTGGATCTTAAGTTGTACTTTTTCTTATGTGATGTTCTGTAATGAGTAATGGTAACCATTCTATTTATTTATTTCTGCAAACATCTCTAGATGTACACCGAGGTAAAGCTCCTTCTGAGAGCAGGTGACTGCGCTCCCTGTTTTTGGAATTTTAACATGGTTCACTTTGTACAGAAATGAGTTTGCGGACCATCTGAGGTACTTTAGGGAATCTGAGAGATCTTGAGAGGGAGAGATTTTTAACTCCTTACTCTTTCCATTGTCTTACCAACACTTCCTTTCCCCTGTAGCTTCGAGAGATCATGTTGATGTTAGTACTGACTTTTTTGAGGTTTTTATTACTTATTTTTTTTCTCCAAGTTGCCCCATCAGTGTTTTACCATTTTACAGAAAAATGAAGGAAAATTTGTTAATCTAAAATATTCAACCACAAACTACTTAAGGATGAATGTATGATGAGGAAAAAAATTGTACATAACAACTGTAAAAAGGAAAATTTCTAATCATGTTTATTTTCTATGCACTTTTTTATTTAAGTGATAGTTTAAATAATAAACATGTCTTGTTTACTCAAACTTGATATCTTGTCGTTTTACTTTCCTAGTACTGTCAAACCAGGTTCTGGACCTCAAATGGCGACATGATGGTTCCAAAAGGGAATTTTGCAGCACTGCTACAATTTGGGTTCCCAGAAGAAACTTAAAGGTTCATCAAATGCAAAATTCACTTTACAAGTTATTTTAAGGTGTTCTTTATGTTAAGACGGTGTCCTAAGAGCTAGTTAGCCAAGAGTAATCGGTTTTATTTTTTGTATTTACCTAATACAAAGTAATACCTGATACCTAGACTAATATACTTTTTTTTTTTTTTTTTTTTTTTTTGTAAATGCATTTTTAAAAATCGTGACCAGTCTTAAAGAAAAATTTAACTGACTAACTTTTAAGTCTAGTCTTAATCACTTAATCAGACACGTCTGAGGCCGGTTGCATAAAAGGCGTTTTGCTGTTGGATGTAATAATGAGTATAACCAGGGTTTGAAATTAACAGCAAACCCGCCAAATCAGTGTTGCATTTTTCAGACCCCCTTGACGACATTTTCCAAAAAAGCAAATCTAGCGACTCTTTGGCGCCGCTTGTTTTTCCAACGCACGCACGCCTCTCTCTGTGTCTTCTGTTCACCGAGCGGCTGAGAGGAGCAGAGCTTTCAGTTAAAAAGAGATTATGTTGCTTCTAACTCTATTTATTATGTAAATGTAGCCAAAATCACAGCAGAGCCATTGTCTATATCTTACGTGTATTTGATTTCATCAGAAAACGGCTTGATTATAAATCAGGATATTAATCCAGATTAACATCTTGTAAGGTAGAGCTAATTTAACCTAATAATGGGGTGCATTTCAGTCACTATTTCATATTCATTCTGTTTTTCTGACAACAGAAACCGTTAAATAAGTGAAAACGGTTATATTGAGAATTTGGGTGCATTAAATGACATTATGTGACTACAGAGAAGCAAGATAATATGACGCATGATGTCATCTAGTGACTTTTCAAGCTGGCTTTAGCTACTTTCCATTAAAAAAAGTTGGCAATACTGCGCCAAATGCAGGTTAAAAATCATTTTGGTGGGTATTGATAAAAACTTATCAATTGCATTCGCATATATTCGTTTTTAAAGGGACAGCAGCCTAATTTAGTTGCTATTGTCAAAGTCATGTTAATCAAGTAACAAAAGTAAAATCACTCGATGTCCCTGACTGAATAATGTAGTACTTAGTAGTTCTAAAGATTCATGTAAATTTATTTATATAAAAAAATATTATTGCTTGAAAGAATGAATAATATGATAAACAATAAAGAATGCATAATTAGCCTATATAACCATTGGTATTTCATTGAAAAGCAGACCATGTTCTTGTTCAGACCATGACCTTAACGAGAAGTGGTTATATAACGTCCAAAATATAGAGAAGGTTAAGTTTAATTGTAAATGGCAGACAGGTCGTCATTGGCTAGTGTTTGATAGTAAAAATGTGGTCATGTTTTGTCAGATTTGCCGTGAGTACACGAAAGAAAAAAATAAAACAGTGGTGGGGACCAGTAATTTTAATTATTGTGTTTTTCTGTGCGTTTTTCATGCACTGTTAATAAAATGATACAATTTTCATTCAGTGGCATTCATAATCTCTTATTTTCACCACGTAAAAATTTGTCTAGTGGAAATTCTGATTGGCTGGTGATCAAAAAAGTTAGTTTCGAACCCTGAATATAACGTTAGCAGTCGTCATTTACTCTCGACATCTGGGCTGCAGAGGATTTACATCATCTTTAAGGGTATATGTGTTTGATGAATATTTGCAACTTGTCATTCTTAATAATGTATTAACCAGTTTTTTGGCTGAAGTTAACAGTCTGCTCGTCACTCCATGGAAGAGAGGGGCGGGGTCAGCAGAGCTCATTAGCATTTAAAGTGAGAATGACTTCTTTTTTTCTTTTTTTTACACTGCCGTTGAGAAATTTTAACCAAAATATGCTATAGACTTCATTAAGACCATAAAGAATCATATAAACTTTTGGAAAATGGGCATCCGATGACCCCTTTAATGAACCTTTCTCAACCATAAGAACCTTGTAAGGAAATGTTTAGTGGATGTTAAATGTTCTTCATTGAAGTGTAGGTGTCAAAAAAAAGCCCTATAATGTTTTTGTGTTTAATATTGGTGTTTGGATTTGAGAACATGACCCAACCAGTCATGTTAACCAACAAGAAGGAACTAAAGCAGATGGTATTCTTCTCAAACAACGAAAGAAAAAAACAACTACACAAAAAGCAATGTGCTCTGCATGTGCATCTGAAGGGCTGCATAAGTTTATTTTCAACAGCTGATTCCTTATTTTAGTCTGCTTTACTGTTTGTGTAACAAATTTGGTCATTCTTTTGTAATATAACACAGGCCTTGCAAATTAAGGCTTGCTTGCCTTGGTTTAGCATCAAAAACAAAAAAAACTTAGCTTTAATGGTTAGAGAGACTAAAAAGCATTCATAATGGAGAGCTAATCTAGCATTACAATGTAAATATTTAACTTTTTATTGAAACCATTCACACTAAGTGATCAAGAAAAGGGTGTTTAGTTGCAACCAGTTGTTCATAATGTGTACCAGTACCTGGTCTCATGAATCTCTACAGACAACTAGGAGCCACTAGCAGTTTCCCTAAAGTAGTTTATGAGCCATTAGATTTAAAATGCTGAATAGGTGTTTTAAACAGGCCTGGGTACCCCTAATGGGAAAGCTTTGTCCTCCAAATAAAGCTGCCAAAGTAACTAGAACCATGTGTCTGTGAACTGCCACCCACATCAGCACATCCAACCATCTTCCATTCATCCCTGCAGATTTTCATTGCTCCTTTAAACTCAGAAATAACCACATCGTTTTTCTCTTGATGTGGCGACAATGAATCCAGAAGATTTGTTTATCACATGGTCATCAGCACTGTTTAGAAAGTATGCTTTGCTTTTTTTTAAAAAGCAAGAATAGTTACATCTCTTACTTGACCACAGGGCTGTAATCCCCAAACGCTTTATTTCTTTCAAATTCGCCAGCCACAATGAACTGGCATCTTTCCTTTGTAAACCCCACTCTAATTAAATACATGCAGACTGTTCACTGGCGCCCAAGACCCCTTCTCTAGGGCTCTACTGTATCAAATAATGTTTATGCTTGTAAAGTTGGACAAGCTACAAACATTTAGTCTCCGTCCCTTGGATGATCCCTCTTTCTCCCTCCCCATCTCCCACCCTCCCTGTTTCTAATTGGCTTCCAATAGCTTCCCATTTCCTCTGAAGACTAGGCGTGCTCATTTTTTCCCAGAAGCCTTGGACGGCAAAGAAAAGAGGAGTCACACTGCTCGTTTCTCCTTCGTCTGCTCAATCCTGTCAATCCAGCAAAGATTCAAAAAACGTAGATGGTGAGTTAAAATTTTTGTTTATTTCTTTTCATAGCTAAAATTTGTTATGGAAACCTTTTTTATAGGCGAATTCTTAACATTTTTGTGTAGACGGTCTGCCATTTAGACACTCTTATGCAGATCTAACTCTTGTATTCCACTTTGACTAACAGTAAGAGTGAAATAACTCCACTCTAAATGGAAACATTATCAAGTCTCTTACATAACTTTTGTTTTTGTCAAGATTGTTTACCATCAATGCTCATTTACTTTGAGTAAAGATACTGCTTACTGCAAATCACATTTCTTAAGGCAGTTATTTGAAAACTAAGAACTAACTATTAGCTTTTTTTACAATACCTAATACCATTTCTTTACTAATAATGAATACTAATATGTACTTTTTACAATTTAAATAGGTACTTTTTTCCCCTGAGCGTACTAATTTATAATGCATTGAAGCTTAAAAATAAGCACTGAAAGAGAAAACTGATTCTTTCCATTTTCAACCCAAAGTTTTATTTTTAGTATAGTATAAATGATGCTGTGAAATTGAGGAAATGAACCCCAATGTTATTATTTTGTTGCAATAATAAATATTATGGCAGCCTTGTACACAATAACACAGTGCTTCAGTAATGAACACCGTGAAGCATACAAGTGAGTAATGTGCTTTGTTTGGAAATCAGACTTGAGCTGGAATGACACTCTTTGGCAGTCATTCCACTTCTGTCCTAACATGGCTCACTGTTTGAACTGCTTTAAGAATTTAGAATCAAAACACATAAACAAGGTCCTGAGACAACTGGCCAGATGTCCTTAAACAGATGTGTCTATTAAACTGAAGATGCCAGTGCTTTAACTGATTCTGCAGAATTTGAAAAATGCTTGGTGGTCTGGTTGTATTTCTCAAGGTGAATCATCAGCCGTTTCTCTTTAACTTATAAGAAACAGCTGTTTGACAGACAGCAGACTTGAGTCGAACCTGCTGATTTACAGCAAGGCATAAAATTTTGGAAATGCTTCGTTCCAGGCAGGATTACGAGAGCTGACAAGCCCATGAATACATCCTTTTTTAGAGACTGTGTGTGTTTGAGGCCTGATTATTGACTGCACTTCAGCACCTCATCAATGACAGATGGTAGACAGTAAAATTTATTATAGTAATTAGCATTTTCGCTACTCTTCTGCTAACTATAATTTTGTTTTCAACCCCTCAAACTGCAGATGATATCCAGAGCTTTTTTCAGGAAATGTGAATTGATATTTTGAACTACAGAGATTGTATATTAGTACCACAATATTTCCCCAAATGTTGTCCTATTATGTCATATTGGAAAACATTGCTCCCGGCGTGCATTGCAGTGTAAATCTTTAGTTCTTACTGTTATAAACAGTTATTTTGATTTTTTAAGAATTTATTGTTTGCACAAGACCAAGAATCTGCTTCATATTAGCTGATAAAATAGTTAAAATATGTACTGAGGCTGTCAGGCTCTAAAATAAATAAAATCACTACAGTGATGGATATGACTTTTTTCATATTCCACATATTTCAATATTTTTCCATATTCCAAGTCAGAATCCCAAGTTATTCTGGTTTTTTTTAAATAGTGCTTCTGCATCCTGAAAGTTTTGTTTTAAAGGCTTCACTTGGTTGCAGACTATAAAACATAAATTCATAATAAGCGATATTTCTATATCCTCTTCATCTGCATTTACACTTACACCACAGAGCTTGTGCTTTAGTAATTATGAGGTACTGTCACCTTTCCCTTGGCATATTCACCCTATTGACTAAGAGGTGAGATCATGCAGCTCTCTGAGTTGTGCTTTGCTGCTTTTCACATTATGTTCAGATTTTTATTTTCAGTCTTCATCTGAAATCATCTTGAAACAAGATACAAGCTTATGAGGCTTGTTTTTCACTTCCATTTTTCTTCCACAGACTGAGCAATGACATCTCTGCAGGCATGGCCTCTTTCTTTGCTGCTTGTTATTGCAGTGCATCGTTCTAACTCGCTCGAAGACAACAAGATCCCCAGTTTGTGCACAGGAAGCCCAGGCATTCCAGGATCCCCTGGGTTACATGGCAGCCCCGGTCAGCCTGGCAGGGATGGACGAGATGGTCGTGATGCTCAACCCGGAGAGAAAGGGGATAGAGGAGACAGAGGAGAACCAGGTACAAAAATAACGTCCTCAATGATGTTCTTCTCACCTTCTCCTCCCATCGAGTGCTGCAGGGATGACAGGGTTTTTAGGAAATTAATATCACCCTGGTTCCTTTGTGGATTTTTCCACTTTCATTTGGAATGTTGTGGAAAATTAGATTCTTACATTTTATTCCATGTGAGGATAATGTTCACAAATTAACAACATTTGAATTTTAAAGTGCCCTTATAATGGGTTATGAAAGGTTCATATTTTGGTTTTGGAATTCCCAACAACAGGTTGACATACAAGCAAGGTCAAAAAACACTTTCTTTGTGTTATAATATGCATTTATGCTTTGCCTTGCTCAACAACTCCCAAACGATTCGCTCAATGATTCTGATAAAGCAGGTTTGTGAGCTCAGTGCTGCTTTGTGTACACAAAATATCAGGGAAACCACTATATTGCCATTTTTTTTTTTGTGGGAAAAAATACATTTGCATTTTCATTCAGACCAACGGGAAAGACGAACACATGGATGGCAATAAGCTAATATTATAGTCAACATGAAACGGCTTGAAACAGATTTCTTTCAGTGATTCAGAGGCGACTCTGAGACAGTAACTTTATACACTTTGCACTTTCAGATTTACAACTTTGCACTATGTTTTCATTCACTTAGAACTGTGCTACACACTGCATAAAAAATCCATAACAGGGGCACTTTAAAGCCTAAATTTTATTGCTACACCATGTTAGCAAGACTTCAACATCAGCACCATTGAGCTTTCAACAACTGCAAAAATAGACCTTATTTCAGGCATTCAACCAAAAACCCAATAAAAAAAACTTACTGACTTCATAATGATGTACTGTAAGTGGAAGCACTAAAGTGCTTGTTTTCAGGGTATGGCTTCCAAAAATGTGTTATCCCTGCACATCTCTACTGAATGTCAATATTAAAACATGAAAATCCCATGATGCTTATCACAGGTCAGTCGGGCTTGAGGGGCCTTACGGGAGACAGAGGAGATCCAGGAGATAAGGGAGAAAGAGGAACCCCGGGCGAGTGTGCGGTGGCCCCCAAATCAGCTTTTAGCGCCAAACTGTCTGAATCCCGCACAAGCCCTTTGGCGGTAGGAGATGCAGTACGTTTTGATAAAATCATTCTGAACGAGCAGGGGGATTACAATCCAGAGACAGGACGATTCACCTGCAGAGTGCCGGGCGTCTACTACTTCGCTGTTCATGCCACAGTGTACCGCTCCAGCTTGCAGTTTGACCTCATAAAGAACGGAAACACTGTGGCCTCTTACTTTCAAATCTTCGGGAACTGGTCCAAACCAGCCTCACTGTCTGGAGGAACACTAGTGCACCTGATTCCAGGAGATCAGGTGTGGGTGCAGATGGCCATGGGAGAGTACACTGGCTTTTACTCCAGTTCCAAGACAGACAGCACTTTCACTGGCTTCTTAGTGTACTCCGACTGGAAAAACTCAGCTGTTTTTGCATAGATTTAAAGCACAATGCAAATGACTTTCTGTCTGTCTCATGCAGGTTTCATGAATTAGAAAAAACCTTTCATGGGTAAGACAAAGGCTTTGATTGGCCTTCATATGCAATAATTTCATTAGAATCAGATATGCATTGCACAAATGATTACGTTCTAAGCACATGTAGTCATACAGAATAAAATGACTGGTGTATTTCCATGCAAGTAAATCAAGTTTTAAAGTTAATAATGAAACATAGAACTTTTTTGGAAATATGGAATAAAAAATTAAATACTGAAAAAGAAAACCTTCTGCGGTTACAGATAATGTTTATTCTGGTGTCAGTCTATATTTACTTTCCAACACTTCTCTGGAATATGACTTCAATAAAAAATGATTCTCATAATTACCTAATTCGTCAGTAAATGTAGCAAGGAAAAGCCATTTTCTACTGCTGGGAAACTGTGAGCTGTGGTTTCAGATTACATGGCGCATTTAAAGCAATATTTCATATTTAACAGGAAGTGCTGTAATTATTTATTCGCTCTCAAGTTGTTCCAAACCCAAATGAAGCTTTATCACACCAAGAGCTTAAGATAAGTTAACTACTAGCATCACACCAATGCACAAACACGTGTTTATTCTAAACACGTGCAGCAGTTATGTTCTCTGCCAAAATGCTCGAGCTCTTTAAAGTTGTGTGGATTCTGAATGGCTGTCGATGTTTCTTTTTTCTTTTCTTTTTTTTTTAATCATTCATCAGCTGGGGAAACATTTTCCACACGAGGATTCATTATGGTCACATGGATTCACTTTGTTGTCCAGCAGAAAGATGTTTATTTTGGAAGTGACGTCTGAGTAGCGGTAATTACTTTATTGATATTGGATTTTTTTCTTCTTCTCATTAATATGACTAACCCTTAAAAATTGTGTATGTGTAGAAAGCCAGAATCCGTGATTTGTGTTTGGTTACCTCTGAGGGCTGAGCCACACAGTAAGCAAGCCTCATTACACAGACAAAGCTTGAGCTTTGACTCTTGTCTTCTTTCTCTTATTCTTTCTATCCTTTCTTCTGCATGTTTTTGTTTTAAGAAAGATTTTTCCAATTGTCCCCAGGCTGCTGGCAGAGACGTCCACAAAATGTTTTTGCAGTAACACTGAGAAGAATGAGAGGTACATTTGTATCCTCCCTTTGTGCAGTTCATTTCCATGAAGTCATGGCCTTCCCCTTCACAGCTGTTAGCAGAGCACTTCAACCAGACAGAAACGAGCTCGGGAGGGCGTCTGAATCCAAGTCCAGAAGAACTCCCAAATGCTTTTATCATTACCATTCACAGCACTATTTATTGGTCTTAATGGCAGGGCTTTTGGGAGTTGGTTTAACAGGCATATGAAACATAAAAACAGTATATAAAGGTCCACATTATGCTACATACATCAATTCTAAAAGCATTTTGAATTGAAATTTGAATCTAGTTTGGTGTATTTTTTCTATAACAATAATGCAAAGTGGCATAAATATAACAATATGTTATATTAGTAGCCAGTATACTCTTCTTAATCGATTAAATGAAATGATACATCTTTTACATATGCAAAAAATAAATGAATAACTACATAAATAATATATATATATACACACATATAAACCTAAACTGTATTTAAGATAAAGTGAATTCTTTCTTTAATGAAATCGGAAGTTGTAACGATTTGCAGCTCTAATGCTTTTATTACGAAACATATTATGTTTTTATTAATGTCAGCAGAGGGCGTCCCTCCATTATCCTCGGAGGACTCAGGCCTGTCTTAGATTATTTTCCCAGTTCATATTTTAGGTTTTGTTTTTGGTTTAATAACAGCAGAGGGCGTGCTTTCATCATCAACCACACTAATGCACGATTTTGCATCCAGAAGCAAGAATAAACATGGTCTAGTTCAGAGTCACTTACCCAAGAAAGATCTGGGTAAAATAAGGAGGGTTATTAACCAGTTATTCTAATTGCTCTCATAATGTGGAACAGGACTCTAAATGTGCTGCTTCCACAAAAGTAGCATTTTTGTTTTCACAAATTACTTTCCGTTCAATTAGTAATTGCCCAAGTGGAAGTTCATGTATAACGGAAGGCGTAATGGAAGTCCCCTGTGAAGTAGACGTTTTTGTGTGGGTGTGAGGAACGGGTGTTTTTCTCCGTTCTCATCCTCAGAGACGCAGAGACGGGAACGTTCCTATTGACCCAGAGGCTGGACTTCCTATTTGTAAGATAAAGTCATATTGGTTCAGTTGGCCCGGGGCCAGACACACTTGCATATACACTGTGAATTGAATGACCCTCTGAACCGAGCTGAGTCTATTCTAGCTGTGCTAAACTTAGAAGACGACATCCCTGCATGAGTATTAGAATCTTGTTTTTCAGGAAGTTTATAGAAACGTTAAGGGTAGAGTATCATGTTTGTGCTCTTTCTAAATGCTACAACAGTATTATATTTTAATATCAACTGTCTGTGTGAGATTCATCGTAAAAGTTACAAATACAAAAAAGATCACAAATGAATTCATGAGAAATATGTTGAAAAAAATTTCCCGTATGTGCTTAGAATTTAATTCCCATACTCTATAAGCTCTAGACTAACAAGAATGTCTTAAAAAAGACATTTAAAAGATCTTAATCTACTGACTCGTTGCAGTGTAGTGTGAATAATGGTCAAAGAAGTGGTGCTTAGTTTTATTTCAAGGAACAACATAAATAAAGGGAAATCCTCTTACAGCTCTGTTTAAAACATAGGACACTTTACTCTGTTAAATTAATTAATGTGCTTCACTTCCTAAGCTTTAGGTTATTTTTAAAAGCATTGTTCTCAAGTATGCAGTGGGAGACAAAAGACGTATCCGACTGCAAGTACTCTGGGAATTGATTGAATGCTGTTTCTAAGTGCAATGTAAGATTCAGATTTCCATTTGCTAAAATGCTGGAATGTGGAGCTGTCCAGTGCTGAATGTGCCTCTTTTTATACTTCTAAAAAAAATGCTTGCATTTCACATGCATATCATGAGCCACTTAAAATCTTTGAGTTCAATCTATATATCAACACTCAGAGTCAGAAATAACTTAAGGATTTATTTTTTTCTTACTGAAAGAACTTTCTGAAGTTAACAAATGCTGCATTATTCATAAATAATACAGCAAAAACAGTGATATTGTGAAATATTATTACAATTTAAAA
>JAUMHI010000057.1:8846666-8871063 GCA_032359435.1 Enteromius unitaeniatus | reverse complement strand
TGCTTGCATTTCACATGCATATCATGAGCCACTTAAAATCTTTGAGTTCAATCTATATATCAACACTCAGAGTCAGATTTATTTTTTTCTTACTGAAAGAACTTTCTCAAGTTAACAAATGCTGCATTATTCATAAATAATACAGCAAAAACAGTGATATTGTGAAATATTATTACAATTTAAAATAATTCATTTTTAAAAAAATATGTATTTGATCAACAAATCAAAATATTAGAAAGGTTCCGACAGATCATGTGACACTGAAGACTGGAGCATTAGCTTCTGAAAACTGATTTGCCATCAAATATCAGCCTTGGCGAGCATAAGAGAACTACTTACAAAAACATTAAAAGTCCCAAGTTTGATCGATAGTGTAGCTGAGTTGAACTCTAGTTCTATTAGACTGCATGTGAAGTAGATAACACTAGATCAGGCTTCAGGAAACTCCCTTCCCATGATTTAACCACTGAAGGAAGTGGCCTCCATTATACTCCTACAGGTCCTACACCCACGATCAGCGGCTTAAAACCTTGTCTTGTGTGCTGATCTCAGCATAGAAGCGGCATAAGTCATTTATCACAATCAGAGACATTGTTGTGAATTGCATTTTAGTCCAATGACGAAACTGCTACAAGTTGACAAAGACAATATGACCGCAGAGTCATATACTGTTTATTGTTCATTTGGATAGTCAGTGAATGTGGATTTGATATTATCCAGGCCTCTGGAGAGACAGACATCTGCTCTACCCACAAACATCATCACTGGAGACCTTCATAGAAAACAAACATCTGTGGTACAAGAATACAAAAGGCTTGGGGCTTAATATGGAATGAAATCACAGCTTTTTTAAAAACCTTCAAATTACAGTGATGAACCATGGGTTAGTGCTTGTCAGCTGCATTGTGCAGAATTGAGAGAGACCGAAATAACTGGGGAGTTATTTTTTTATATTTTTAAAAGGGACAACAGCTTGCATGGTCCTTGCAAATGCTTTTTTTCGATTAAATGCATCTGATTGTCTTGCGCATTGTGCCTTTCTGAATCACGTAAGACCAAAATAATTGAGATAAACCAGAAAAGCCTGTACTACCTCGTTTCTGTAATGCATAAGATGTTTTCCAAAATAGTGATTTCTAACACAATCCCCTGCTCAATGCTGAGCTAAAAGCCTTTCTGCCTCTGTTTATACCGGTAACAGAATTGAATTACTGTCTCTCAAAACAAAAAAAAACTAGCACAAAATTTCGATTTTGAAATGCATTAATCAATACCACTTAAGCAGTGAGAGAGCCTTAATGCTGTTCAATAATAAATGACAAAAACAGCATGAATCAGATTGTAGAATGGCTTTGGAAAATGTTGTAGTGACACTTGTACTTAAAAAGAGTGCAAAACTTTGGTGGAATGATTACAATGTCTGCAGAACAAAAAATAATAATGTAGATGCTCCCATGAAACCTTTGATCACCTTTACACTCAGGCAAAAAAATAATAATAATACGCAGACAACTAACATACTAAGGCCCAATATTAGTTGTAGCATACAAATATTCCTCATAAACATCACAATAATTCACAAGTAACTGACAAGACTTCAATCCAGCAATTAACATTGAAAATATGCATGTTTCTAAGAAACATTTGAACTTTATAATTTCTGGCAATTTTAACACTTCCTCCAGTTAAAAAGGCCATCCCATGTTGTCCTCTTGCATCAAAATCCACCGACATGTTTGTTTTCGCTTGTAAACGTTGCTTAATCTTTGCATATTTCTCTTCCGATTCGGACTTCAACAGACAGACTATGGATAAAATAATCTTTTGGAATGGTTTGAAGTTTAAAATGCCTTAATGATGGATCTGCATATTATAAAAACACAGCTTTATGCTTTAAATAGCTGGACGGGAGACATGTGAATGACTTGTGGATTACTGTGAGTTTTCAAAAGTTCCCATGAAACCTTTTACAGTCAGGCTAAAAAAAAACATCAAGTAGACAACAATTCATACTATAAGGCCCAATGTTAGTATTGTAGCACACAAATGTTCCCCATTAACACTTGACAATTATAAATCTTTGATCTTCACAATTAACACTTCTTTGTTTTATAATACAAAGCTTACATTCATGATATTGCTGCATGAGAAAAATAGTGTTGCTCCTACAAGCAGATCAAAAAAATGACAATGAATATAAAACCATAAGACAGCATGGTCACTCATCAGACTCGCCATCACGATTTATAAAAAGTTGTGATTTAAATCTATATACAAGCAACAGTAGTGGAATGAACAACATCTATGAAAAAGGAACGAGTGGTTTTCCACATTTCGAGAACAGTGCTGCTCAAAAAAACCTGAGGACGACAGAAACGCATCCGTAAATGCTTCCCTCAGAGATACACGTCCATGGTCTGAAGGATCATGTGGCGGCACAGGGGGCAGTTTTGTTGGTAGATAGGCTGGCTGAGCAAAATGTTGGTGCAGTCTCTACACAAGCACAAGTGACGGCATGGCAGGAGCACGACAGTCTTGGTGCTGTCCTGACAGATCACGCACTTCTTCCTCTCCTCTTGCTCCTGCAGAAGAGTCAGCAGGTTGTCAGCCGGAGGGCCTTTGCAGCTGTCCTCCGAAGGAAACTTCCGGAGTGGCCTCTGAGTGCTGGAACTGGGAAGCGGCGGGTTTGTTGGGTCGTCCACTTGGTGGGCATCCTCAGGTGCATTTTCTGGCACATTTAGGTCAGCTTGAAGCTCAGGGTTGGGATCAGGCAGTCTAGCGTCCCTCTCTGCCACTTCCATCCTCGCAGGAACCATTATCTGGCTGCGATGCCATGCCAATCGCCGCCATACATTCCTCTCCAGCACATAAAGGCAGTGCAGAGCCCTCTGGACACGCCGCAGGATAGGAACAGCGTTGATGTAGTTGAGTACACGCATACATAAAAGTCGTGGGAGTGCAGGGTTTAGATACACAGTGGCACTCGCAATTATGATCAACGTGAGCAGCAGCCCGTAAGAGTTGAGCAGGAAAATGCTCACAAACACATGGCACACGGATCCCAAAAACTCCATGGCCAGTCTGCATGGCGTCCACAGCAGGATGGAGGTACCGACAAGACTGCTGTAAAGAAACGTCAGCACAGTCAACGTCAGCTCAAGAGCTTTCTGCAAAGGGCAGGACACCGCTTCCACCGTGCTGACCACCACCGAGTATAAATTCTGCGTTCCTATGAGCAGCAGGTTGATGATGGTGTTGATGAAATACAGCAGCAAGCTGAACACAATTCCACAGCCTTCCCAGGCCTGTCGCAGCAAGCCGTGTCCCGACAACAGTCCGCGGTGGAGAAGCTCTTTGGTGCGGAGCAGTAGATGCGAAGACAGGTATCCGATCATCTTGAAGCTTTCCAGGACGCCTCCCAGCAGCTGCATCCAGCCTCCGACCATGTTATGGGTCACAACAGTCACTCCGTCCCTCATGGTTATGATGCAAAGCAGACTGAGATTCCAGCACTCCGACAATGAATTTGTGAGTAGCATGGGCAGACTATTGATAAAAGAGACCACTGCCACCAACAGCTGAATTACTGAGCTGACGATCACAAAATTTAAATCCAGGAGGAGGCAAATGACATCTATGCATTTTCCAATTAAGATAAAAACAAAGTTCAGTAGACCCATAATAAGGATGTCCGCTTGTGAAACTGTCGCCTTTGTTTGCCAAAATGGACTATATGTTATCTGGCGTATTATTTACGCTGTCAAACCAAATAATTGAGTCTGTAGTTATACAAACAAACAGCTCTCGTAGCCACGTTAGCTCGCGTGCTAACCCATTCGCATCTTTAGAAACGCTGACGGCTTGGCAAACCACTTGGTGTTAAAATAAAATGAAGGCAAGTCGTATTATATCTGACCATTAGCTTGGAATGGCATGTCCTCTGTTTTGGACCCAAACACTCATCCGAAACATGGGTAGCATAGTGAAGTGGCAGCTCACACATGGACCGGAACTGCGCGGCTGATGTTTACGTTTGAAAATCGAAACTGCTGGCGTTGTTTGGTTGTGTAAAGATGTATCCCTCGTAGACGTTCATTCTCGCAGACGGTGTCATTCAAGCGTCTGCGTTATTTTGTGAAGCTCCGAAACTCGCGTCTTTGTTTGGATTATTAATGAGTTAAAAAAGAAAGGCTCTTCTCGCTGTTTCAGTCCTGTTGTTTCCGCTTTTTCCACGCGTGTTTGAAGAGGATCAGCCCGGCGCTCGGGCTGCGCAGAAAAGTGCCTTTCCACCTTCTCTCGGTCATTTTAATATGCATGCATTGATTTTATTACAAACAATGTCGTTTTGTGTGTGTGGAGATTAAGAGGATGGGGGAAATTAAATCATTCGTGATCAGCTTTATAAACAAATAAATCCTTATCTGTCCTGTTTTCAATTTCGAACAGCATGCTTGATTAAATCACTGCCTTCGTTTATTTATTTATTTATTTGTTTGGCTGGTTGGTTCAGACATTTGGTTTTTATCCTTAGAATAGTTTCCATTTGAAATGCTTTTACAGTTTCGATTCCCAAAACATAGGCCCACAAAGGTACACAGTACACATGTCCTTATATTATAAATACTTGTTTTACTGTTTAAAATCAGCTAAAAATGTAATTACAGTTTTATGATGGCTCTCATTTTGAATTCTTACCTCATTCAGTATGACAACATGCCCCACTATTGTGGCAAAATGAGAATGTGTGTTCAACAAACTATTATACCTAAGCAAAAATGGTAGAAATGTTCAATAGTCTTTTATAGCCAAGGATTATGTGCAGAAAATTACTGTCAAAAACATACATACGTTGAGAAATATTTATTGCCCTGATCTCGCCACTTTTATTGTTATTGTTTTATAAATATTTATAAATAGCTAACAACCTATCTGGTTGTTAATATTTTCCAGCTCAGTCATCACAGTATCTGTTCTGTCATGTTGTGAATTTATTTAAAATTTAAAAGGTAATAATGTTCTTGTCTGCTCATTGAGATGGACAAATAAACCAAATTATGATTTCCGTTTTTGTCAGTCAAGCTTAAAGAAAATAAATCACTGATTAATGGCTTACAGAGCAAAAGAGAATGCCGATAGAGAAAGAATAGTCAAATTAGCTAGTATTGCATTCACAAATGCCTCTATTAATATTTAAAGAGCAAAGGTCACACACACACACAGACATATAGACACATGCAAACACACAAACAATGTGATTTGTTGAAACACACAACTGCTGCTTTGCTAAGCATTTGTCAGAGCCAGCAGGTCGAATACTCTTTAACCTTCATCTGAGGCCAAACAGACATTTTCTCAGCTAAGGGGGCCTCTTGGGAAAATAAACAAACTATACTGATCTGAGGCCCCCATTTGGAAGTAACAAAGCCCTGGAGAATAGATTTACTTAGACAGATTTCCTTCTTCTGGAGCATAAAGTAAAACATATCTGTATTTTCCATTCCTACGGGTCACTTCCACACCATTAAACTCAATGACAGTCCTCAAGTGCTCCTGTCTGCTCCTTGTTTGAGCATTAAAGGAAACCTTCTCTCACAAGGAAAACAAAATACCAGTGACTTGATTTTGTTGAAGGCTATTCTATTGTCTAGCTGACCCTTTTCTTAAGAAAACATGTATTTCCTCTCATATGTGACGATAGCTGTTGGATTCTGTTCAAAGAACAACATGGAAATATGTTTAATGTGCTTTCTTAGCAAATGTTTGTTGAATTGGAAATATTGTTAAAAAATTAATTATGTACAGGGAAACATTTGCAGTTGTTTCGTGTTAAGCAATCTTAAAGATTTAGAAGTAGTTCTGTCACGTTGGAGGTTTTTTTTGTGTGGCTACCATTATGGAGAAAAGCTTAGCTTGCTTAGCTTGTTTGCTAATAAATACTGAGAGTGAAAGGTGTTTTATCTGTTAGCATGCGAGCATGTGCATTGTTAGCAATCAGCTGGAAAAACCTCAACAGTGAGGATTACTTTTGATTTTTCTTAAACTTAAAGAAATTATTCACCCAAAAATTTAAATCCTGTCATCATTTACTAATTTACAATCTTGTTGGTCCATTTTATCTGTTAATTAAAGGCATTTAGACAGACCCAAAATAACATGTTTTATGTATTTTGTTTATCAGTAGAAACTTGCACCACACTGATAGCACACACTATATTTTATCGGTTTATACAGGACTATTTTGCTGGAAATCGAAACTTGAGTAACTTCCAGCAAACTGTTCATGAATAAACTGATAAGTAGCACTTGGTTTCAACTACTACAGCAAAACTCACAGAGATGCTTTTTCACACTTCTGTTTAAAATGGATATGATACTATTTATCATATTGAGTTTATAGAAAACATTCTTTAAATGTTAGGTACACCGTAAAAAAATTGGCAGCCTGATGCCAGTAACTTACTGTAGATTTATATTTATGTTATTTAATATGCAACAGTTCGTTCAAAGTTAAGTGAACTTTAAGCATTAAAAAGTTTTTATCTTTACAAAAAATAAATTAAATAAAAGCCTCATCCAAAGCATTTCCGGGAACCAATATCAGAAAAAAACAAAAAAAGCTTTATGAATTCCCAGAATGCTTTGCATGAGGCTGTTTTTAATAGTTTTATTCTGTAAAGATAAAAACTTTCTTTTATTTTTGAACAAACTGATGCCAATAAATGTATATTTATGAATTTACAGTAAGGTATTGGCATTCAGCTGCATAATTACAGCAAATTTACTGTACAGTGTACAGTTTAAAAAATATGTTCTGATAGACTTGGACTAAATTGGACAATTGGATCAAATTAAAGTTTTACCTTTTAACAGATGTTTCTATTTTTTATTAATGTGATTTGTATTAATTTTATTGAATCCCATTATGGTCAACTGACCCCAAACATAATGATCTGTGTTGGCTCAGGAAGTTTATCAAAACCAATATGAGGAGAATTATTTATAGAATTATTTATATAGTATATTCAGTTAGACAGACTTATGCAGTAATCCAGAAGCGTCTATGGGAAAACACAAACTCTCAACAGAAGAAACCACTGGTGTGCTGTCTGGTCAAAACCTAGGCTACGACCTCACATACCACAGCAACCCACGAGCTCCAGCCAAGTTCAACACTTGAACGAGCTTAAAAACAAGGATAGGACGGGAAATAGAGAAAATATTGATATGTTCAATTGGACAATCCCTTGGGCTTATAGTCTTAGTATGTGAAAATTTGCCTTCCCAGTGATATAATCTTTAAAAGGGCATAATCTTTCTGTATCAGATTTAGGCATAAAAAAAAAATTTAAAAAAAAAATTGAAATGCTGCATAGTTGTGCTATAAAGTTTCTAAGATATGCATATTCAAGCAACAAAGGGTAACCTTCATTTCAGGCCCCCATGTTCTGCCACCAAAGAGAGAGAGAGAGAGAGAGAGAGAGGGGAAAAATACTATATATATATATATATATATATAAAATGATATATATAAATATAAATATATAACACATAAATGACCCTGGAGCACAAAACCAGTCACAGAAGTATATTTATAGCAATAAATACATATAAAAATTATCGATTTTGCTTTTATGCCAAAATCATAAGGATATTAAGTAAAGATCATGTTCCATGAAGATATTTATTAAATTCCTACTCTAAATATATTAAAACTAAATTTTTGATTAATATGCATTGCTAAGAACTTCATTTGGACATCTTTGAAGGTGATTTTCTCAGTATTATCTATTACTGATAATTTTTTTGTATCCTCAATTTCCAGATTTTCAAATGGTTGTCTCTCAGCCAAACATTGTCCTATCCTAATAAACTGGAATCAGTGGAAATTGAAAGCTTTTTATTAACCTTTTTAGATGATGGATAAATCTCCATTTTAAAAAACTGACATTTTTTGTGGTCCAAGGTAACATGTATTCCCAAAAGACCAGGTCAAATTATTTTATATCTTCTCTTTTATATCTTCTTCTTCTTTATATCTTATATTATTTATATCTTCCCATCACCACAGAAACACCCCTCACCATGATCAAGACCATTGATGTCAGTGTCTCCTTGAAACAAACCCTGTTTTTGTAAAGACTCTTTAGCGCACATATAGGACCCTAAATGTCTTCTGCTCCCTGGCCTTGAGCCCCTTCACTCGTCAGACGTTCACAGCTACCACCCTTGTGTTTAACAGACAATAGCCCCTCTCATACAAGCAGGCAACTCCAAAAAACATTCCCCAGGGTCCAGAATGGAAAGAATGACTTCTTTCCTATTTCCTTCCTGTCGTTGAAGGAAAGCATGGTTCTTTCCACTACTTCAAGAAAGCAAGACAATGCTATGCGGGATTCACAGATCTTATCATTCTGGGTTATCAACAGTAAAATCACAACTGATTGTCTATTGTACATTACTTAAGGTTGCACAATAGAAGTTGTACTGTGGTTTTTGCTGATAAAAAAGGACTAAAAGGCCAACAGGACTTTATTGATCTATTTCTCCTAGACACGTGAATGGCACTAATTGCAGAACAACATGTTGTGGTAGGCAGAGCGTGTCTAACATGATCCACCTTTAATAGACTGAAAAGAAAGACATGTATGCCCCATATGCTTGTCTAAATTTTGTATTCATCTTGTCGGTATGAGTCCAAGCAGCTGATAAAAACATTACAGTAATCCAAAACACAACTGTAGTCAATCTGTTTGTAAGAAATAAATACACACTTAATCATTTTAACTTTGTCGCTTTTCGTCAAAATACAAATCTATTTATAATGCTTCCTCCTATTTTAACTGTTATTTGATTTTTTTTTAATATATGCTTTCTTTAAATAGTGATTTTGTTGTTATATAATGCAGCTTCATTCATACATTTTTAAGTGAGCCAATTCTGTTCTATTACCCAGCTAGCACAGGACATCAATATTATGTCAGGTTGATGTTGGACATGACGTCAGACAGACATTTTGCATTTTGGTTGAGACAAAATCAGGTTGACGTCAGTATGTTGTGCCAATGTGACATTGACTTAATGTTGTTTTTTTTTTAAACAACCTAAAAACAACCAATATCAACATCAGCTGATGTCCATACTACACCTCGAATTAACATTGAAATTAGAAGTTGAACTCACATTGAATTTTGGTCCCCCGGCATTGCAATCAAAACTGAACCAAATATCAATGTCCTATGATGTTGTGTGTCTGGGTAGCTTTTACTATAATATGAAATATAGACATTTCTGGGTTATACTTTAAACCAGTTGGTAAAACTTGATATTCACCTCATGATACTGAGATCTCATACACAATTTTAATTTGCTATAAAAAGTGATGTAAAATGAGATCGAATTAATTAGCATCTCTTGTTTTTCATCAACAGAGCAGCACCACACTCTCCTCCAGGTGTTCAAACATTACCCGAGGTCTCCAGAGCACGTCTGTCAACATCATACTCACAAACTACAGCCAGCAACCTATTACTGCCTTCATTTCATACTCTCTGAAACTCTGAGCTCTGAAACTAAAAATTAGCATCTCAAAAGGGATTCGACTTGGTGGGTCATGTGAGGGAATAAACCATGTCAAATCGATTTTCGACTTTAGTCCCACAGGAAATCTTCAGCCTATTTTCAAATACATACTCCTTGGTTTGTCTTGTAGTTAGTTCTCAGCAGTAGATCATTGAATGGCTGATCAGATTACAGGCTCTCAGAATCTGTTTTTCATCCACTAATGGTAGACGGTTCAAATAAAGTCAATTTAGAAACTATTTAAAAAGACAACTAAAAGCCTCATTATCAAGAGCAATAGAATTTATAATGACAGTTGATAAATATAGAAAGCACTGATTAAAACCTCAGGCTCCATTGCCTAAATAAATATCAGGTCAAGATATTGCTCATGCGCTTAGAATGCATGTCAGAAAATATAAGTCATCTACTCCAGGAGACACATGTCTCTCAGCCAAACAGCAGTAACTAAATGTATTTTCATGAGAAAACAATCAATATTTCATACTGTACATTGACACTAGAAATTTTTCTCTGTATTACTGCATACATGTTAGCGGCATAGTGATCATATCTCCCTGGTTAAATGATAATTTCAGAAATCTGTAGAATAGCCCTTCAAAAAATAAATAAATAAATAAATAACACCAATATTTTGGTTAAAATTTTAATTTCTGGTTTGTTGTTGTTATTATTGGTGATTAACTTGAAATCAAACATAATATATATCAAATATATTATTAATACACTTTAAGGTTTAAAAAATAAAAAGAACAAAAAAAGACAACTAAAATTAGACAGTCCTAAAAAGGGAAGTTCTTGTTAACACAGACTAGTTTAACTTCAGATTAATTGTAGGCCAGGAATGTCAAACTCAGTCCCTGGAGGACCAGAGCCCTATAGAGTTCAGATGCAAATTAAACACACCTGATGCGACTAATAAAAAACTGCATAGATGTGTGTTGGAACAGGGTTGAAAATAAACTCTGCGGGGCTCCAGCCTCCAGAAACTGAGTTTGACACCCCGTAGTAGACCTTCTTACGTTGTCACTCACATGTTGTTTATTTTATTAATAGTAGACAACCTCAGGTTGTCACTTACCCAAAATCAGGTAAGTCTGATGTCAAGACTTTTAAGAGACTATTATTATTATTATTTAGAGAATATTTTAATAGAAAATATTTTTTCTGAGAATATTATAATTATATTAAATCTGATATTTTTTTATTAATTATTATAATTAATTATCTTAATGTTTATCATTCTTATTTCCCTGGCTTGACCACAAATAACAACTGAAACTTTAAGATTATGGGACAAATTCCTTCAGGCTGAAGTGAAATGTATGCAGAAATGTCTTAAGCGTTCATAAATTGCGTAATTTCCAGCCAATAGGGTGATAATATGTTCACTCTAAACATGTTCGTGAGTATTTTAGCTAAATATTTTAGCGTTTCATGTGCATAAACAGAGAGTGTGGCACACAGAGCGCAGCCCACTAGGTCCCTCCCTCCCTCTCTTCTGTCTCAGTGCAATCGTCTGCCCTCTGATGATCTACAGGACACTTTAGCTCTCCGGCGCACTCACTCTCCTCGCATTGAAGCTCGGATCAGGGAGACATGACCCTCCGTTATATCGCGCTCGTGATCGCGGGACTCGGCGTCCTCACGTGCAAAAGTAAGTCAAAGTTTAACCGAGCACGACAGAATCAGGTACGTAGCCAACAAGAAAGTTTATGCAGGTATAAGTAATGAATGAGAACATTGAATATGTACGCAATTCATGCTGCATGTGGGGTGATACAAGCGCAACTCTTCAAATACTAAGTATCATTGTAATTAATTCTAATTTTGTTCTAATGTTTTTTTTTCTAATTCTAATGTTTTTTTTTAAAGCAAAATCACTTTATGTCATTAAAATGCTATAGCCTACGATAATTTTGTATATAAGCTTGTAAACAAATCACAAGAAAGTATTCAAGTAAATTTAAATGTAAATGGCAACACCTCGCGTGCATAACATTAAAAGAAAGTGAAAAGAATTGTGCTTTCAGATATTTTTAAAGTCTTTATTGAGTATTCAGTTTTTTTTTCAGAATTTCAGTATTCAGTTTTGATTTTTTTATGGATTAAATTACCTTAAGTTGAACGATTTTTAAAAAGCCACCTTATTTAGTTAATAAATAATAATAATAAAAATAAACGATTTTATATATAATATTTTTGTTGATATTTTATTATTATTATTGATTAATAATAACTATTTTTGGAACATTTGGACACATTCATAATTCTGTTATTTAAAAAAAAGATTCTTCAATTTAGTAGACAAAGACACAAGCAGTGTTAAAAACACTATAAAAATATTTTTGAGGTATAAAAACACATGTTTGGAGTATGTTTTACAAGAAAAGTTCAGTTGTTCTGCTTCAAATCTTCATGTCTAATTTAACGTGTTGCTTGCCAGTGCTTAGGAATTATTTGTAAAATGTACTAGCACTTGCGTGAAAATTGTTTCAACGTCAGATGTCTTAGGTGTGGGTAAAACAACATCATTTATAGCATTATGTATAATCGAAGGAGCCTTCATTGTGGGAGACGTTCATAACTGGAGGAGCTTCAGTCAGAACACTGAAAGGAGTTGTGCTGAGGACACAGTAGAAGGTTTTTTCATTCTCTTCACAGACCATGGGACCGTTAGATAACATTAGTGCTTTTAAGACTGTTTACCACGAGGTGGTCTCATTTATAATGAAGCACTGGATCATAAGTTGGAGATGTGAACTGAATACATGATGGAGTGGCCTACTACTTTTTACTGTATAATTAGACACGGGGATCGACAAGGAAGGATCTGCATCCTCTTCAAAGGCATTTTCTTTGTTCAGAAGAAGCATCTGTTAACTGACATGTGAGTTCATAGCTGGACATTGTTTCCATTCACCCTTTAATCTTCACATCTGTGCTGAACTTCCTCACCGTTTCTTCATTTTTCCTTATTCTTTTTGCGTAATTATCCCCTCTTCCGTTGACCACCATTCATGCTTTTCCTTATTGTACTGACCTCCTGCTTTTTTCCGTCTCCTTTCCTGCACACCTTTGGAGTTCTGACCTAATCTATTGTAGCTCAGTACATCCCTATGCATTGCTGAGAATATGAGTCACAAAATATAGGTGCTTTATTGCACCACTTACAGAACTTAGGTCTTAGGTTTTAGTGTCTTTTTGAGTAGGCTATATACCAAAAACTTTACCAATTACCAAAAATAAACTCTGGAATGCACTTAAACACTTTTTTTTTTCCAGTTCAGGACATTTAATAACATTTTATAGCTTACATTATATAAAAAACAAGGGCCAGTATACATAAGTTCTAATATAAAGTCTAATGTAAATGGATTTGGCCTGTGAATTTGTGTAATATTATCCAGAACTGTACCTAGTAATTCTAAATGCACAGCAATATTCAGGATGTCTATCCCAAAGTAAGTGCACTTTTAGATTTACTTAAATTGGCTAAATCCATGAGCAAAAAAGATAATGCATTGTTTTAGGCAACAATTAAGGCAGCTGTGTTTTATTTCTTTTTTTTTTTTTAGCAGTTTTGTACGAACACGTTCTTGTGTGTGGCATGTGTTAGTGTTTTGCAGCTGTCTTATTTTTCTGTGTCAGATTTTGTGGGTTTGAACATGGCATTTGTGAAGTGCACGCAGTGAACGAAGCTTCTGTGAGCGGAGCCGCTTTTATGTGCGTTCATTGGTATGAAGTCACTGAAAGACTTACAACACTTGGATCTCAACATTTTGGACACCATCTATTTAAGGGTTAAAGGACATTTTCTGCCTTGAGATTGTGTCAGAGATGATGAGTGCTTACTCTTACAAAGGCATGTAGTGAAACAGTAAAGGTCTTTGTATGGAGTTGTGCATAAATATAAATAATGAAGTAAGCATCGTTAAAGCATGCAGCAGTGCTACTGTTGAAAAAGTCTTTAAAGCGTAGTCTATGAAAGTACCCCTTTATGTAAAACAGCTGTGGAATTAGAGGTAGAATACCTTTAAATTGTCATCTCTCTTGAGACTGAAACTGATGCAGTTATTAATGCCGAAGGAACTAAAAGTACTATTCAACATAAGATTTGTGTTGGACTTTTGGGAAGAAACAAGTTTTTTTTTTTTAGTATATGTTTTTCTTTTGTTGTACTGTTTTGAAAACCGTGAAAGGATTTTTTTGATGAAAGTAACTTGATTCTGATTGGCTCGTCATGCTCTTCGCCTTGACCCATGGCAATGTTATCTGTTTATCTGGGTATTACTTATCCTGCCATTACCTTCTTATCTCTTGTATTGCTCACATCTCTTTTCTCAATCAAACCAATTATGATATCATGATTTTGGCTCAAATCGATGCTCCACGTCCCCATATGTATTATTTTTAGCCATCTATTTCAACAGTTAATACTTAATTATTTTTCAAACTGATTTTTCAGGGCAGTCTTTAGAACATTATTTCATTTATTCTGTGAGGCTGAAAAGTAAACCGTGGCATAGGAATGACCACTTCTCATATGACCGCACCCTGATCTTGGATTTCTGGCTTAAAGTCACTTTCCATTTTCAGAATGAGCATACGGTCGAACCTTGTGCAAAGAACCAATCAGAGAGCATCGTTCTGAAGCACATGTGATAATTGCTGCATGCCTTGCATTCAGTGTGTGCTACAGTACAGTGAGTCTGCAGTGTTTGTTGTTGATGAGAGGCATTCTGGGTCTGAGCCCTGGTTTATTTGAGTGATGGATAGCAGCTGACCGTCCATTAGCGTTCAATCGCTGTGCACGACTGAGAGTCATTTCCCCTTCATTTTTCTCTCTGTCTCTGCTCAGACCTAGAGCTTCTCCAGTGTGGCCTTTTTGCCACTCTGTTTCCAGGAATAATCCGAATGCTTATAATGCCTAGGATATGCATTGCTTTTTAGTTCTATCCGTATCCATCCACTAAAAATCTGTCCTTATAACAGAAGAAGAATCCCGCTTCTGCATGTGATATTCTGCCTCTATCAGTGTTTTATAAATATGTGTCTGGGTAATGCAGTATTGTTGAGATTAGGCTGACAGTATCCAGATCTCTGCAAGTGGAAAAAGCGCTGCACTCTTGTTAAACTAACCTGAAGTTAGGCATGCTTTCCCATTATTTTGAACTTATTTTATTTTGGTGAGGAGATGTCACTTATTTTCAGTGTTATTTTTATGTTTAAATATTTATGATAGCTACTAGCAAACAATTCATAGGTTGAATTACCTCTCATTGTCCGATCAATGGCAGCCAGGTTACCCAGGTATAGTATTCTAGAAATATGTTTAAAATAGTATTTATTTTTGGTGACATTAATGCATAGGCCTATAATGTTGTACTTCCTGCACTTCTGTCACAAGCATTAACTAAGCAGGCTCTATAAACTTTGCCAAAGCTTTTTAGATTTCAAGTTTTTGTAAAAGGCATGGCGCTTATCAGCTAGCATTTCCCAGAAGGAGCATAAAACAGCTTCAGAGGAAGTGAGTGCATATGACTGAGTGAGAGAGAGGGAACAGAACAAGATAATTGTGACTTTAAACTCTTTCCTGATGATGGTAGATGATATTGAACTCTGTAAGTGACCATTGAGTTAAGAGGCTCCACAATTCCTTTGTAGCTGGATTTATTAATGTTCGATTCCTTGCAGCTTAGTCATTTCCAAAAAAAGTGTGTGTATTTTTCCTATTCCTATTCCTCCATCAGATACGGCATGTTTTATAATATTTCAAGCATTGCAAAATGTTTTCATTTAAAATTAGGAGTGTATGTGTAAAACAAATGGGTTGTGCAAACATTACATTAAAATTGCACTGTACACTTTAAAGATTTTAAGCAAGGATATCATTAGGGTTTTGGATATCATCTGTGAAGCTGTGTGTGAAGGAAACAAGTCCAGCGTGCTAAGAAACAACTTTATATTCTGTAAAAGAAATGATGCAGTTCATCTTTCAAACTTAATCTTGTTTTAAGGATGTTTACTCAAAAACACTAGTTAAGAGATTTATTTGCAGTGCAGCTTTAGCTGTTAGATGTCACCGAACCTGACTTCAGATCTCTCATACTGATTTCACTCTTCTGTACACAGCTGCCCACACCTGGCATTCAAACATTCACAAAACATGCTTAAGTTCAGGTTTCAGAATGCGAGTGCTGCCCACCCCCACAACAACAGCTCTCCTGCTGGGTTACAGCAATGAGCCATAAGATTCATTCTGATTGCTCAAACACAGAGTCTGCCTGTGAGTGGCTGTATTACCTTTTATGACCAGCACATACTATTTAGAACAGTCATCTTTTGGGAATGTGGCTGATAATCTCTATGAATGGTCACGCTCATTATACATAGCTCTGGATCACATAACCTGCGGAGGTTAGTCCTGTAATAGAGGCCGTCAATCACTGTCTACTTCGAAGAATAGATCACAGAACAGATCATTAGGAAATAGTTCTCATTAGTGGACTATTATTTTTAACATCTTCAGAGAAGCAATGTAATGTCCCACTGTAATTTCACTTCTTTTTTCCGTAGGTTTGGGAATTTAGTAGCAGCCTGTAAAGTAACAAAGAAACCAAAACTGTGAAGTTAGATATAGAAATATCATTTGAGATCTAATCTGTGAAGTTAATTAAACAGTAAAACTATGTGAAAAAGAACATACGCTAGTGTTAAAAAAATGTGGGGACTGAAAGTCAAATATTTAATTATTGTATTATTATACAATCAGAAATGCAGTAAGCACTGTAATATGCTGAATATATTATTATAGTTTAATATAGCAGTTTATTTTAATATTGAAGTTTAGTGTATTTCTGAGATGGTAAAGCAATGAAACTTTTTGTAAGAATTCTTTGAGTAGAAAGTTCAAAATATAAAATCTTTCAATTTACCTTCACATCAATTTAATGCACTTTTGCAAAAAAAGACAATAACGTAATGTTCTTCTCTGGTTTCAACCCAAAAATAATTCCCAGATTAATTTGTTCTCTGGAGCATTCGGTTTACTTTGGGGAGATGATATTCATAATGGTTAGAGGAAATAGTATTGTGGTCTGAAGGCCAAACTCTTCAATTAACAAAAGTTGGGCGGGCATGCAGGCCTGCCCGCTGGAACTCAGAAGGCCTGAATGTGGCTCTTGTTCTGAAGGTCTGGAGACTCAGTCTGTCGAGGCCTCAGAGGAACTGCACTCTGCTCATCTCTGGCCATGTGCCACAGTCCAACTGCTTTTAACATGCTGCTACCCCTGGCTACTTTAACTCAATAAGAGCAAATCAGGCTAAACTACAAGTTTCCTCTTAGGTACCTCTATTATAAAGTTGTATATGAATATAAAAAGTGTCTAAATGCTTATGTGCTATGGGAAAAATCAGTTTAAAGCTGTTCTGTTTGCTTCACACACAGTGAATGACTTAAACACCACTGTCTGCAGCGGTTTGTCATTTTCAATGGGTATGAGTTGTAGTAATGGATCAAGTTGCATCAATGCAATGTTTGCAGGTGCGGGGTAAAATCAAATAATGCACGCCACTAAGTCATTGGTTTGACACTTATGGATGGCGTAGTACTGCAGGGCATGGTACGTCGTTGTAGTTGTACATCAGTCTTGAGTTTGTTTGGAGTTCATTCAGGATATTTTGTTGGCAAGTAATATTTTAAAATGTATACTTTAGAAATCTAAATATTTTTAGGGCACGGCCGAGTGACTTTAAACAGAGCCACAGTCCAGTTTTGCAGAACATCAGTTTGTCAGCATACAAATCCCGAGCCTGAAATATTTTTATGTTTGTAAATCATGTTCTGTTGAATTTGCTGTCTGAGAATCGCTGGAAGCTTGGAGCCAGGTTTTAACAGCCTTGGTTTAATGGTTAATATGAAGGCTGCGTGGTGGCAGTTAAGTAAACTGGCATTGTGATTGGCCTCATTTTTGTGGTTTTCTGAAAGTATTTAGCATTTATGTGCTCTTAAAATAAAGTTCTGGATGGTATTGTGCAGCAGATTGGGATGGAAATCATGAGCTGTGGATGGTAAGGCCAGAGGGTGATTGTCTTCTGAATGGGGGTAGTGTCTTTCAATAGCCCTTAAAATGTGAAACGCACACAACTGGATATTTAATTATAAATAATCACATGGCAATGAATCAGGAATTAAAACCTAGAGAGCTGAGGAACCAGACAAGTGATCAAATTGGAAAGCCTTACATAGGCAACACTATGTGAGAGACTCTACGTTTAGTTTCCATAGTGTGACATTATAATGTTGCTAAACTAACAGTAGATAGTAGAGTAAAATAATAAAATGTGACTATACTGAAAATTAAGCTAAACGCACATAATAAGTGGTTTGAATGATGAATGAGTGAAAATATTTATCAATGCTTGTTGGCATGGAACGGAAAAAAATATATAAACCACAGTTCCAAGACGTTGCAATGCATTTTAGAATTGGCTTTTTATCTGTATAAATGATGTGTGACATGCTAAAATGGGGTCTCTGAGGAGCTTTCTTGAAACCGTACTGTTCTGTTTTGTTATGCGGTTAAAAAAACAACACTTTTTGTGGTTTATTTTTTGTCAGGCTATAGACCTCCTAAAGTATCAAGCTGCTGGTTCACATGTATTTTGCTTTATGACTATATTCTCATGCCTTAAGCATTTTATATACTTTGACAAATGGATGGGAAAATACTTTACAAATCTCAAATGTATATATTAATTGAGTCTTGATTATTAATGAAAATCATTAATATGTACTGAAATAATACACCATGTCATGTCTGTTCATAAACAGTTTCTTAATCTAAGAACCAACTCACACCATTAGTTGATCCTGAAGTCGACTCCTGTCAGATCACTCTAACAGAGCAATGGTTTAAAGCCACAGTGTTTACACTCTTCTGGGAAATCAGTTTATGAATGGCTTGCTTATAGTTGTGCCTCACATTAAGCTGGGTAGGAGAAAGTATTTTAACATTTAAAAACTGCACACTTCAGCTTTAATGGACACATCAGTTCTGACATCATCTTGATGAAAGAGAGAAATTCCTGAGAAATACGTTTTCATTTGATTAGACACAAGACGGAAAAACATATTAGTAAGAAATGTAGATGGCAGTGGTTTAAACACAGACAGCAAACAAGGATTTCAGGCTCAAACACCTTCATAATGCCCACAGGGTTCAGCCGTTTTGAAACAGATTCCTGTCTGTCTCTGATAGCAGGCCAAATATAAGTCAGAAGTGTTGATTTATATGCTGTGGCTTGCTGTTTTGAGAAATCCTGCAGTTTTTTGCTGACATCTGTGTAGTCCAGGGGTGCCTAACCCTGCTCCTGGCGATCGACTGTCCTGCAAAGTTTAGCTACACTCTATTCAAACACACATGCCTTTAATTTTCAAACGATCGTAAAAAAGGTAATTAGTTGCTTCAGGTGTGTTTGATTAGAGTTGGAGCTAAACTCTGCAGGTCAGTCGATTGCTAGGAGCAGGGTTGAGCACCCCTGGTGTAGTCTATGGCCATATTCTACATGCTAGAATATTCCTATTTGATTGACAATGATTTTGAAGCATTTAAATTTTAAAGTCTATAGAAAAACTGTACTATACACAATTTTTGTCTAATTAAATCCTCTATGATAACGTCTCTTACCCTAATAGCAGCCATTGACTAGCATTAGCACCATTGCTGAAAGAAACAGTATATGCTGGTTAAAGTTTTGATTCTGGGATGCTGGTTTAAGCTGGTCCTTTGCTGGTTTATGCTTGTTTAAGCTGGTCATTTTGCTGGTTTATGCTGGTCTTTTTGTTGGTTTATGCTGGTCCTTTGTTGGTTTAAGCTGGTCCTTTGCTGGTTTATGCTGGTCACATGCTGGCAAAGGACCAGCAAATGACCAGCTTAAACCAGCATGCCAGCATCAAAACATACCTAATCAGCATATGCAGTTTTTTTCAGCATGGGTCTACACTTTTTTTTTTTAAATGGAAAGTGCATGTGTCAGTGCTGAATAGAAAACTGGATTTATCAAGTAATTTCATGGGCTCTTCGGACACAGTAGAGTAATTTATGAGGCTCTCAACCTCGTAACCTCTGTCACAAAGACCCCTCCGTGTTCTCAGCCAAGGATTCATGACCTGAGAAATAGTTTTGTCATTGTGAATCCTTCATATATCCTGATCTGGCACAGCCGTGCCTAATCTCTGTAGAATGGTGCCTCCTTTCCCACTTGCAAGTGAAACGGACACTTGTGGGGTTAGTGGCTGATGACAGAGCGTGAATTGTGGAGTGTCTGGCTTGTGGGACCGAGGGTGCTCCATAATGGTCATCTTATCCCAGCCATCATATGGCTAAAGATGCCAAGCATTCCTCAGAGACTTCCCTCTGTTTCCTTCCCTGCTAGAGTCTTCCCCAGCAATATATACCACCACAAATCCCTCTAGATGGTTCTTTACAAAACATATCAAATTCTCATCCACTGGCACCTTCTCACCTTTATGCAGTAGACCTGAAACCAGTAATGTGTTTTCTGAAATTGACAGCTGGCTTCAGAATGATTTCTGAAGGATTGTGTGACAGTGACAATAATGGCTGTTAAAAATTAAACTAATGATATTATGCTTGCATCTCAGCTATGGGTATTTTCTGTGCAGCAAAATGCAGGGTATTTTTTTTACTTCTAAACTGTTTTATTATTCCATCAGCTGTCTTTCTGGGTGGGTAAATGCCACATGGACCATTGTGTGGTCTCTGCCCCTGCTCATGTTACCCAGTTAGAGCAGGTGAAATGTCCTATAAACTTGAGTTTACTGGTTTAAGTAGCTCAAAGGCAGATTTCAATAGTTACTGTAACTTTAAGGAAGTATTTTTTGAACTGCAAACATGCAAACTTCTGTGAATCTGTGTGCACTTTTTAAGCTAAAAGCTCCTGATCTTATGTTCAAACACTACGTTCGTGTCTGTTTTCGATTGTGGACTTCCTTTCGTCTTGATGTAGCCCCTGGGGACCTTTTACAGGCTTGCAGGGATCCATTTGCATCCATGAAGAGAAGCAGGTTGTAAACAGCCACTGGCTCATGCTTTGAAGCCCTTAGCTAGCTATTAGCTAGTGAACAGGGATTGATGTTCCTCAGGGAGCTGATGTTGACAAGGAAAGGCAGCATCTTCTCTTCCTTTATTTATGCAACTAAATAATTTATGGGGTTTCCTGAAACATCCATCTCTGCTGATCACAAACATCTAAGAAGCCTTTTACGGCTAGTGTGAATGTCTCCTTCTTAGCCAGACACAACAGCTCACAGTTTTGAGCCAACAGGAATGTGCTGTTTGAATCAATGAACCGCTTGAGATTATCTTGGCATGTAAATGTGAAAAACTCTAAATGTAATCAGTGTCTGATTCAGAGAGTGATGTAATGGACCCTCTGATCATCTTTTTAAGAGATTTGTAAAGATCTAGTGACGGTGTAATGAGTTTTCTGGACATACTGCCAATGTTTTGTAATTTATGGAGATTGTGCTTTTCTACTGAGGATGGTTTGGCAGGAGTTGGTAGTTTTTCTTCTAATATTGCACTACTGCTGAGTTACACTGGGTCACCAATGCTTGACCCTCAAGAAGTAAACTCCAGTAGTTTCTGTGTTTAGACAAATGTGGGTAATAGATCACACTTAGGAAATACAAAAATCTTTCTGAAAGCAATTTTATTTACAGAATGGGCGTTTCTTCAACTATTGACACTTTTGGCCCTGTGGACTTTTAGAAAATAAACTCTTTCGAAAAACATTCCACACTTTGACTAGTTTATTTAATGTGTCCATTAGCAAAGGAGTCATTTCCACGACATCTTGAATTATGTGTTTTGTTAATTTATGCTTTTTTGGTTAAATAATTAAATGTTAAATTAAATGTTAAATGTTAAATAACATTTGTTCAGTTGTAATGATGCTCTCAAGACGCTAGCACAAAAACTTCAACCACACATTGTTGAATGTTGAGTGTTCCTCTAACTTTAAAAAAATATGACTTTAATACAGGTTTCAGGTGGTTTAGACAAAATTCAAAAGTAACCTTCCCATAATGTTTGCAAAATTATTCTATAAGTTCTATAAGTTCTATAAGTTCTATAATGTTCAAATAACCAAGAAAAAGTTAATAGTCGGAAAAACTATAATATTTACTATAACTATGTATATTCAGAGAACTTTGGGATAATGCTTTTACAAGTTAACAGGAACATTAGCAAAACATTCTAGGAGCATAATTTGTTAGTTTACTAACTTGAATGAAAGAATAAATGAAAATTTGACTTGACCGTTAATAGTTACGTTTACATCCCATTTCCCATCTATATCTTTAAAACGTTTCAAATATGAAGTTTTTATAAGCCGTTATTAACCCCTTAGAGCCATGTCGAGTAGGCTTTAATTATCATCATAGAAAGCACTTTTTTGGGCTTTAAAATAATGACCACCATTCCCTGACATTTATAAAGCTTGAAAAAGCCATGATTTTTTAAATTATAAGTCTGATTGTATTCTTCTGAAAAATGAAAGTCATGTACACCTATGATGGCTTGAGGGTTAGTTAATCATGGGGTAATTTTCTTGTTTGTTTTTTGTTAACTATCCCTTTAAGTAGGTTGATTTAGATGTATTGTATTACTTAAAGGTTCTGTGAGTTTTCTCCCGGTCAGTTTCCCAAAAGCATGGTTAGCTAACTATGATTGTTAGTTCCACTGAACTCTATTGGTAACGATGGAACTTGCGCCCATACGAACCCCCGAGCAGTTCTCTCTGTGATCTTCTGTTTAGATAATTCTGGCCTCCAGAATATGAGACTTCCAGTTTTTCTGTCATCACAACATTCCATTTCTGAAGATAAAAAGATGTTTAACTTAACAAACATTTTTTTTTTATCTTTGAATGCAGTGTCTTTAATAGCTATCAGGCATACTTGTGTGTCACATGGTAAATGCTTTTTCTTTGGCACACTGGGAGGCTTGTGATGCAGAACCATCATGCCACTTTCTAGTGCACCAAAAAAGGAATGGGCCACTCTCCAGTGCTCCATCACGGCGGGTTACAGCCTATCTTTAGAGCTTAGATCTGCTTAACCAATGAGAGATCTCCATCGCGTATCCCATACTTCTCAGGGCAAGTCATCACAATCAGTGCAGCATAAATAATGTCTTGCTGCTTGTTCCCATACCCCAGAAATCAGCAGCTATTTTTGCTGCTATTTCAGCATGATTCGTCCAAGACGTGGGAAAAAGGGACAGAAGGGAAGTGGAGGTTCATGGGAGGATTCTTGGGAAAAAAAGTCCACAGAGATCATTGCTAATACACACCAGAGATGAAGCCCATTTGTTATGATTGTTGAGTTTTTATGTGTGTGTTTGTGAGCTCAGTCAGATGCTAACCAAACAGGACTAAGTGCACCATTTATCCTTTTAAATCTCAGAGGATGTCGTGGGGGGCGACGGCGCTGACGTGCCATGTTGTAGGTCGCTGGTGTGTGTGTGACGGAGTTTAACAGCTGCATTTGTATGTATTATCTCCACTTGAGAGGAATAATAAAACAGTCCATCTGACAGACAGTACGATTTTGCAGGGTCACCACAATTTTGGGCTTATAAATAGTGCTTATGATCTCATTACTTTAACTCTGTTGTTAAACTGCTGTAAAGATTTTGCGATAACATAAAAGCTTTGTCTCATTTGGCTCAGTCTGCTTTTCTGAAGGCCTTCCAACAGTCTGTCCATGTCATTCAGCAGTCTGGACTGAAGGAACTCCACTCTAAACCCATTAAAGCCTTTTAAAAGAAACTCTGAACCTTAGGTCTGGGCAATAATTAGCTAGGAAGAAGTGCCTGCTGTTTGAGCTTTAATAGAGAGTCCTACTCATCTTCACAGCAGACCTGTGCTACTGGTGAGGAGGCATATACTGTACGTAAAGCTTTCATGCACATGATAGAAGGCTTAAAGGCTGCTTTTTAAGTGTTGTCCTTGAGATAAGCTCAGTTTTGCTGGACTTGACTGAATACTGGAAACATGAATTTGAACTAGCAGTGGCTGCATGTCTCAGATTACTGAACAATGAAAGGTGGTTTTATTCATGAACAGGTAGCACATTTAAGGTCATAAATGTAGCTAATAATAATAATACAATTAATTAACTTTTTTCCCAAGAAACCTTACACAATTTTAAATACATATCCATTCATAGAAATGCTTTAATTTAGAACAAAATTATATTATATTTAAAAACTCTGCACTTGGATAACGTATAAATTAATTTGTTTAAACTGTATGGATTAAATTCAACAACAACAGCAAAAGTTAATTAAATCACGTTTTAAGGAACAATTTGGACAAATTAGGAGATTATTTTTATATTTATCCATTTATAAAATGTTTTATTAAATAAAAATTTAATGCAGCAAAAAAATGAGTTTGTTTATTTTAAAAATATTTTGTTAAAAGCTACATATGAGTATGAATAAATTGAATAAATAATAGTAGTAATAATAATAATAAAACATTTTTAATGAACACCTGTCACGTACGGTCCCAGAGATGACTCTGGAGGGTGCACGGGGTGCGCTGACGACTCTGGAGGGCACTCTGGCGGCGCGAGTTCAAGGGGGCGCTCGGGCGGGCTCTGGAGGATCGGGCCATGTTGACAGGTCCTCCTCCACCATTAACGCTGGTGGTTCGGGCCATGGTGGCAGGTCCTCCTCCACCATTAGCGCTGGTGGTTCGGGCCATGGTGGCAGGTCCT
>JAUMHI010000057.1:8805897-8833963 GCA_032359435.1 Enteromius unitaeniatus | reverse complement strand
TGGAGCGGTTATTATTTGAAAAGAACGAACCTGCAAATGTCTCAACTGACCAATCAGAATCAAGCATTCCAGAGAGCGGTGTAATAAATAACAATAATATATTATTTGCTATTATAATAATAATATTATTAGTAGTAGTAGTATTAGTAGTAGTAGTATTAGTACTATATTATTATTCATATTTTTATTTATTAATAAATATAATATTTTTCTACTCCAGATTATGGAATAATTGGGTTGTAATTGTACTAAAGCCTCAAAAAATTAAAGTGATTTATTTGGAAACACATTTTTATTTATATAAGGATTTTTGGAATGATATATTGATATTTTAGTAAAAACTATTAATAAAATAAGAAAAACAAATGAGTGAAAACCACATAAATAATATGAATTTATCTTCCATCTATCTATTCGTTAATTTGAAAGAAAATAATGCCCTTAAATTAGTCAACAAGGGAAATGCCATTTTTGATATACTACTTTGTAATTGTTTGTTCTTTAAACCCCCTAGTAACCCTACACTCTTATAAGAAGTGCAGACAAGATGCTAAAATGTCCAAAGCGATGTTTGAATATAACTTATGTTTGGTAACACAAACCCTTGTCGTCACAGGACCAGGATTAACCGTTCCACCACAACAACCACGTACAGGTTTGTTTCGCGATGCTGAAGAGCAGCCTGACCACTCATGCTCCACCATCACCCCCAGCCTCGATCACATGAGCACTGTCACTCAGGCTGTGTACAAACCATTTCTCTCACTAATCTGCACTGGCCGCCAAAGTGTGACCATCTTTCTGGAATACTTGGCTTTCTGTACAATCGCCCCTAAGACCTAGTCACACATCATCAATGCTTTTCTCATTCGCTCAGCACTCTCAGAACGCACTTAACTCACAGCACTTTTGGAAATGAAGTGTTACGGCGAAGGCTTTGTATATTTCAGTCAAACATAGAGGTACTGTATTTCAGCTTTTCCTCTGTCTGTGTGCGTTTCTTCTCTCACCGCAGGAGGTGGAAGTGGAGTCATTATAGCCGTCATCATCATCTGCCTCCTCCTCATAGCCATACTGGGCAGCGTGCTCTACTTCCTCTACAAGAAAGGGAAGCTGGCCTGTGGACGCTCGGGAAAGCAGGATTTGTATGTTTTTCTTTTTGCAAAAACACATCATTTGAATATAATAAGTTTAATTAACATAGACTTAATTAGCTTTATTCTTTTAAATATATTTATAACTCTTCATTTTTAACTTCTTTTTTCAATTCTATTTACTTTAAAAATATATATATGTATGTTTTGTTATATGTGTGACTCTCTCTCTCTCTATCTCTGTAAATATATATTACTAAATGTAAATGTAAATATAAAAGTATATAAATAATACAAAAATAACACTGTACCTTGAAATTAAAGCAAAATATTCTCATATTTATCATCGTAATGCCCTAGTATCTATGTCCAGATAGATGTACATGAATAAGTATTTTCCAATACACCATCATTCAAAGCATTAATATCTGTTATTTTCATTCTCCAGCATGAAGGAAAAGACCAGTGATGATGTTATTGTGAGGGAGATGAAAAGCGGTAAATCTGAAGAGACAGTGCTTCTACAAGGAGTCAATGGAGACAAAAAGTCCCCCACCGAATAGGTCATTACTTCAGAACAATGATGGCCATTATTAGCTCTTTTATAGTCCACTGAACTCAAATCCAATCTTAAACAAGACCCAAGACTTGTAAGGCTGACACTTCCCATGCTACGGAGACCTGATATTTTCTTTCAATTAAAGTCAAAGACTGAAAAATATGTGGAGAGACGCTAGCGGCCTCTGTCCTACAGCGCTCCGTCTCAGGGTGAATCCCAATCTGAGTGCTCCGAGTCCTCCCCTCTACCTGAATTCCCACTTAATTCTGCTTTCTTCTGCCCATGATTTATATTTGAAATGCTATAATCTGACTCAATATACAGTAAGAAGATTCAAAAAGCGCCAAGTTCATTACGGACGACTCCACTTCAGTATTTACAAATTGTATATAAATATGAAATACTGTATATATTTAGCTATATTTAAAAATGCCTGAGAGATTTGAAAGGTTGTGCTCGAGTATTTTTTGATAATGCAAGTCTCTTTGTTGAGGGGCATTTGAAGAGTGCCGAATGGTCTTTATGTGTTGCGCTGTGTCTGATCTGAACCTGCTCTCACCTCTGCCACACCATAGTCCATGCACTGAAGCGTCTTTACCACTGTAAACACTCATCTGTCCTCTGGATCAGCACTGAAACTGCCCAATGATAAAGCTTGAGGGCAGTTTCTCTACAAATTAAATTGTCAGGGAAAGTCTCTGACATGGCTGACCTTTTTTCCAAATATGTAAGCAAAATGTTGGGTTCATGTCATGGCTCTGGTTTTATTTTTATAATGTTATTAGCTTTATCAAATTAAGCGAGTGAGTGGCGTTAATGTCAGTTTGAGCTAAAAATGTCCCTTTAGCCTGAGAAAAATGGAAGTGTCCCGTTGAGCTGAGAATTTTTTTTTAAATGCCATTACCTGCTGTCCTCATCTTGCACTGAATGTAAATAATAAAAGAAAAACATGACCAACCCTCCCATTTACAAATCTTATAGGAAGTATTAAAATGCATGTGACTGCATTCATTTATCATATTGGAGGGAGTGTATCAAGAAAAAAAAAAGCAGGTGTGATTTTTATACTTAGAAATTTTTTTTTAAACAGCATATATTTTATTAGATTTTTTTCAAACCATATTTTGAAGGTTTATAAGTTGTACCAATCTATGCAGTATGTACCCTGTACTGTACGCAAATCAGACCCACAAGTGGGATACAATGGTCATTATTACACTGAAGTTCACCCGTTTCATTTCCTCTGGTTTTTCACATGGTTTTGTTTTTGTGTCAGTGGTATTTTTGTTAATTCTTGTTTTTGTAGTGTCCTGGTATTTCTATTAAAAAGGGCTGGCTTACTCAAGCCTTAATTTTGTCACTGTTTGGCCTATTCATTTATGCTCACCAGAAACAGCTCTTTCACACAATAGTTTTCGAATTTTTCTTAAGGTTTAAAGAAAGGGTAAAATCAAAAACAGATACTTCTTTTTAACTTAGAATGTTTGGGTAGGCTTCTAATAAATGAAAAATTACAGCATTTCACACAGAACACCTCTTTTTGTTGAAAAACGCTCAAGTTTAGAGCCACGATTTATTTCCGGTAAGAGCAAAAAACGCCGCGCGAACCGGAAGTTGCTACCGATTGTTTTTAGCTGTCCCTTACAGTAAGGCTCAGTTCTGCCATGTCGAAGTAGGTATTTCTATAAAAAGGACAAATGAGGGCATCCCCAAAGGGAGATTTTGTCAGGTTATATTCTCACCTCACTTTTGGGTATAAAATTGTTTTTTTACACACACACACACACAGACAAAAACACACACTTTAAGCTTTAAGACAGACACTGTGGCCATGACGTTTGTTCTATTGTTTTAATTAACAGTATAGCGCTGTGCATACTTCCAAAGTGATATGAGAACTAGCACAAAAGAAAGAAACCCTGAAATACTCAGGCAAGTTATGGCAGAATGAGGAGCGAGCTCCCTCTTGTGGTCTGATTCGAGACATTCCAGTAAACAGACATATTCACTATGATGTCACTGACCAAGCCAAAGAAGCAACAATGGAAACGTTTTCCCAAAAAATTCATGAGGGATATCATTCACTCTTTACACTAAACAAGGCCTTTTTTCCGGGTAGCAGAACAAAACTTACGGACATATCTAAACATATGGCACTGCTCACAGTAATATTCACATCAGTAAACAAAAATAAAATTCTGACATGTACAGGAATGCAAAAATGAAACAAAACATTGCCATTTCCACGTATTCTATGTATAAGTAACTTTACACGCTTGATTTTAAAGTGACAGTATCACAGCACAAATTGGTACACCGTGCCAAATATTGTACACACAACCTCACACACATCCATCACACATCATCAAGAAATAGTAGTACAGTAAAATGAAATGATAAAAAAGGATCACCTTCTCATCTCTAAACTTCATATGGTGCAGTAAAAAAAAAAAAAAAAAAAAATCCGTAATAAACCATCATATGCTTCTTCAAGGCAACAGAATCTACAAACCAAGAGACAACAGCTTACAACTTGAAACTAACCAGGCCGCCTTATCGTAAGCTCTCAAGGTTGCATGTGTACCTACAAGATTGAGACGTCGTGGAAGTACCTGCAATCCCAGTGCAACATTTTCAAGAACACTAGGGGCTAGTAGCACTACTAAAACTGGGCCAGTGTTGATGTCGGCGACATCAATCATGAGTCCTCCAGTCCCACACGAGAGACTCAAACTCACTTTAATGTATTCATAGTGCATTCAAATGTGCTGGTGCAATAACAAACAATAACTGGAAATTTTAAAGGCACAGTTCACCCAAAAATAAAAAATGGCATTATTAATTAATACTCATGTCATTCCAAAGCTTTCTTTCCTTTTGTTTTTATGTGCACAATGGAAGCCAACGGGGACCGGTTTCATTTTGACATTCACAACAGATTTGGAATGACATGAGGGTGAGTAAATAATGAAAGAATTCATTTCTTTGTGAACTGTCCCTTTAAGGAACACAGACTAAGGAATTTGATGCTGATGTTGTTGAGAAAGTAGTCTAGAATTGTGTTCACCCTGAAAACGAGACGGTCTTGCACTGGTATAAAGTACGGAGTCACTCATGTAGATTCTGTTGAAATGTACGGTATTCCTGAGTACAAAGGGGAGAGCGGGAAGAACCTTCTCCCTAACAGCAGGCGGACTATGGACACTGTGATCATGGCTTGAACAGGGCTGCCACTGAAAGATCGATCCAATCAGGGCGGGCTGAACACCAAATCCTTGTAGTACAAGGAAAGAACTGAAAAATAAGGCCTTCTGCGATGAGCCTTGTGACGCATTTCATCATTTCGCGAAATGAAAAACGCATGTATTTCAAGCAAAATGTAACGTACCTGGATGAAAACAAGACGTCCCCCACACACACACACACACACACACACACACACACAGACTGAATAAATCATCTGGGCTCACACCTGCGCAAGTTGCTTCTGATTTCAAGTATGCTACATTACCAAATTACACACAACCGATACTGTCACTTTAAAATGGGTTAAACACAATATTCACAAATGTACATTTAAGGCTTAATTGTTTAGCACTAACAATAATAGCAGCAGTAAAGCACTTCTGTATTAATAACAATAAATCAAAAAAAAAAAAAATTACATTAATAATATATTAAGGTGATCAAATGAAATGGTTTCTAAGATGAACAGCTTCATACAAGAGTCCGAACCTCCCCAAGAGTGATTTCAGTCCCCACCGAATACAGAAACTTGGCCAGGCCTTGGACCTTTTAAGCAAATACTTCTCTCTCTTTTTTTTTTTTTTACTAAGTAGATTCACTTGCCCTTTATCTGTTAAAGAACACTATCTTTAGTAAACACGCTACTTCACAAAAGTCGAAGACCACCATATTAATGACACATTCAGATTAGAGCAAAACAAATGACATGTCCGCTGACATCAGACGCGTGTACCCTTCATCAGCACGTTCCTACAGGGAATCTGAAGGACTGGCTGTCCTTAAAACATTTGGGAAGTCAATTTATGGTACAGTACAGTTACAGTAATGCTACACAGATGTAACAAGGCTGACGGAGAGCCCATTTCCGATGCCAGCCACCACCACGCGCCTTAAAAAAATTAAAAAATCCCATAGTACCCTGGAGGTCAAGGGCAAGCGGAGAACGGGTTGCTTTGGGCTGAGCGGTATTTTTGAAACAGGCGACTGCGCTGGGGGGGACCGACATGTACGGCATGCTACAAGACAGACGAAAAATGAAAAAAAAAAAAAATATCACACACTAGAAAACAAAACGTACCAAAGCAACACAAGTAAAGGCCATTTTTCACGCCAGAAAATGCTCGGCTGCAGGCTGCTGTTTAACTCCCTTTAGCTATTCGAACTCCGAGGCCTAATACTTCACACACCCTGATCTCTGCAGCTGAACCTCTCCAACATACATGTGTATATATTAACTATACTCAATATTCTGATTTATATATTAAATCATATATAAACACATACATGTTTTTGTCTTTTTTGTTTTTTGTCCTTAGGGGACATGCGTTGCCTTCGGGCTGAAGAAGCGGCCGCAACGAACCCCTCGCTCTTCCGCACACACGGAGGAGGACAGAGAATCCGAGAAGTGTTATGGAGAAAGAGTCTCTCGCCATCACTAGGGCTAGAATGCAAGGTTTGCACTCTATTCTTCCGGAGTCTAGACGAATGCATGATGAGCGTGGCTGGGTCGCGACAGGATGCTCGGAGAAGTTTTGCTATGTTAAGATATGTGCAGTAGAAGGGATGGACACAAACTCCCTCAGGATGTTCTTGGCCATCTCGATATTGTTCTGTGCAATCATAAGGGCTTTTTGGATGTCCTGATGGGAGTAGCCCTGGCTCAAGAGGTGCTCGATCTCGCTGCTGATCTGTTGGCTGGGCCCTGGGCTCGCTCCGGGGGGAACTGGGCTGGGCCTGCGATCTGAGTTGAAGCGACGGGGAAGAGGCTTGGGAGGTCGCTCGGGGGCTTCACTGGGGTCCATGGCTGCTGAAGACACAACGTAGAGTAAAAACCATGTCAGTATATAGACACTGAAGTATGAGATGATGACTATACTCCAGTTGCTGTTCTAAAATAAGGAAGCCATGATGCTCTCACGGGGTTGAAATACGATCTAAAATAAATATAGGTGGAAAAAGGAAATGGCAGTGCTATATTTGCTCTGTAAATATATTTAAAAAATATTGACTACAATAGATATCAGAAGGCTGGACTGTGTATCCTCATCTAAAAAAATCTTTTGATGTTAAGAGTGCTGGAAGCTGTTGATTTATAAAGTAAAATATAAATATTACATAACTAAAACATATATACAATTACATACAACACGCAATTACATACAAATACTGTATATATAGTGCTTGAAGCTGTTGATGAGTTATAAAGTAAAATATAAATAACAGGGGGTGTAGTTGGGTAGGTTTAGGGATATGTAGTGGGTGGAGTTGATGCACCTCTGTAATACCAGTGTATGCACACATGGTAACTCGTCAGGAACCACCCACTTAATATAAAGTGTAACATTCTGGATACCGACCACAATTTATAATGTAAAGCCTAATTTATCGCTGCTGTGTAACATCAGTAGTAATTACATGCTAAATACATAGCAACTGTCTGTTTAATATACAGTGTAACACTTTATTTACCAAAAAGTGCTGTTAGTCCTTTCATTACCAAAAAAAGTGTTGTTACCAATGTCGTGTTACACATTTGTACTTACACACACCATTCTGAGGGTTATTATAGCTGTAGATACTATGTACCGGTGTGTACTTACACTGTGGTTACATACTACATACACATCTAGTTACTATGGAAGTACACAGGTATTAGGGATACTAAGTCCACGTTTAAAGTAAGACGATTCGATCTGCGTCATTTCCATCTGCCGTTTATTTACTTACATTATGTTGTCTTTGAAGAAAAGCTATCTGGAGCATTTACAAACTGATTTTAATCCTTAATAGGGCTGTCATAATTCAAAGCAAACAAAACAACTGCTGTACAATGCCGGCCGCAATCAGTTGAACTGGTCACATGACTGCATCATATGACTAAAATGCGTCATCGTTTTCGAAAGCCTCCGTTTTCACAGTCGGTGTAAAAAGGCGTTATCAGAAATCTCCACTTTGGCCGAAGTTTTTAGAAATAATCGTTTTCTGTGATAAAAAACTGGGTATTCGTGTAAATGAGAGGACAAACCGCAGGGAAATATCTGCGCTTTCCCTTTGTGTAAACGGGGCCTTAATATAAAGTGGGACCCAATATGTTAATACATATTAAATCCTTATTATTTACATAAAGAGTATTTGAATAATATAAATATAACAATTAGTGAATTATAATTATTATAAATAATAATTTGTGCTGTCTTTTTTTTTTTTAAGCCACAGGAAGTGTCCTCATAAACCATGTTTAATTTGTAGTACCCATGTCATTATACGCATATGTGTCCTCGTAAACCACAAATGCCTGTACACACACACACACATACAAACAAACAAATGCTAAAATAACACTTGGTATGGCTTACTTGCTGTCGCTCCAAGCTCACTGTCAATTGAAAGGCGGCTGAAGGCTGAGGATGTAGGGTTAATATCTGAAAGTGTGCGTCGGGCGAGGTTGGTGGGTATATGGGGCTTGGGATAGTCATAGCTATTCTCCTCTTCCTCCTCACCACATGCACCAACAGGATCCCTCGGGCCATTAGAGCAGGTCAAAGGAGGCAGTTCAGAGTAATCTAAACAATCAAGAAATACCACACTACACATTGCAGAATACACTGGCAGAATACCTGTATAAAGATGAGGAGCTTTAAACATCACAGTACCTGAGTCTCTGGCCTGATGTGATGCAGAGGCAGTAAGGGCCTGGGCTTGAATGTTGTACATGGCTTCGTACATCTGTGGGCTTTCTGACTCCATTTCACTGAGCATACTCCTGCAGATGTAAACATGAGTGTCAGTACGCTGAAAGAGATCTGATATCTAGGTCTAGTCTATTCAGAGTGTCTCTTGGGTGTTTTACGCCACCATGGCTTGCTAAAACAAGTTTACCTGGGACTGAGAGAAAGTGGAGGAGGTGGTCTAGGCACAGCTTCATCCGCAGCAGAGGGCAGCACCGGCCGAGAAGATGGAGTCATGTACTCCGACTCTTCATCGTTCTCACAGTTGTCCTCCCCGGCCTGAGCCTTGACTGCTGGGAGTGGCCTGTCAGCACAGGAGAAAGAGTCAACACACATGTGACTGCTCGCTTTACTAACAGGTTCAGAGTCTGTGAAGGAAGTGAGGGGGTGTTTTTATGATAGATAAATTGGCTGATAGACCAAAATTATTTTATTTATAGAGCGATTGTATAATGACTATTCTAATATTAACGTCTTAATTTTCTTTTCATTTTCAGATTTTGAAGCATAGTTTAAAGTTTGCTGATGAATATAGATGTGATAATAGAAAGATAATGTGTTTCAGCTTCTCAGAACAGCTTGTTTCACACATGTAAATGAAAATAGCACACAAGTGTTTAACTATTGCGTTAAGTGCAATTTCCTTTCGATATGCAGCACTTTGTGTTGCACTTGTCTTTTGTGTGCGATGTCGACTCAGTGGCACCCACCGTATTGCCAAGGAATAGATGGCATTAGCCGAGGCAGATGGCTTTACTTTCGGGCTATCGTAATCTGACCCAGGATTGGATGATCCGAAACTCTGCACACGAAGCAAATGAAAGTTAGGTAAAAGTTCAGATTAGGCTTCTGTTAATGTGTAAATACAGCATGTGCATCCTCACCAGCTGGTGGTCGAGGCTGGGAGGGCCGTTGTTCCGCGGGCCTTCTGCTCTGGCGTCGAGCGTGGAGGGCAGTTGGAGAGGCAGAGAGTGTCGGTTTGAGAGTTCACGAGACCCACGGGAGTCTCCGCTTGCTGGTGGCTGTGATGGAGCTTTGGGTACGGGCCGAGAGTTCCAGTCTGGCATGTTGCGGTTAGGTGGAGCAGGAGGCAGTTTGTCCCGAGGAGGTTCTCCAGGCGTACTGGGGAGAGGGCGTCTCGGGAGCCGGTTGTCTGATCCGGTTGGGTGTGGTCGGTCTGGGGGGGGAGGTGGCGGCAGGTCCCTAAGGGCTGGGGGCAGTGGTAATGGCTTGTCCTTGTGATGGGATGGGGCCTGGGGATAGGAGGAATAAAGCAGATATTACATCAACAAGCACTCGTCCAATGCTAATTTTCTTCTGAAGTGTTTAAAAAGAATGCTTAACACATTCCAAATTATGGTACTTGAAACTTGGCGAAACATTCCTTGCTAGTGCATTTACCTTGGATGTGGCGCCTGGACTAGAGGCCCCGGGAGGGTTGGTGGGTCTGAGAGGAAGCAGATCCAGCCGAGGAGGTACTGGGGGAACGACGGACTGAGGGGCAGCTGACAGCGGTGAGGGCGGCCTCTCCACCTGAAACAAGCCAAACTATTCAGTATACAGCTATACTGATGCTAAACGCCGACATTTCTGAGCCTTTACTACAATCTGGAGCCGAGTAATACTGAAGTATCTACAGGAGAAGTTATTTGATTGGGATTTGTATGGGATATACAATATTCAATTTCAAAACAGAAGCCTCGAAAACACTACTAAAATAATATTTACTGAGACAGGTGACAGCTTAATCGATACTGTTCATTGAAAAATGGGTTTTTGCAGGTTTAGCAAAGCATAATTTTCAAAAATTCATAATGAGATCAAGTTGTTCTTACTTTAGCACCAACCAGCTTGCTAATCATGAAAGGAGAGTCCTCCAAGCGATCATCATCATCATCATCGTAGCTGGGCGAAGGGGCTCCCTCGGCCCCAAACATCCCCCGGCAGCCTCCGTAGGAGCCTCCACTATTGGGGTCTTTGGGATCGAAGGGGTCAACAACGATGGGTTCAGTACCCTTAATTTCACAGCGACAGAACGGGCAGCCCTGGCCTTCTGACTCCTGAGTGAGCAAATTGACAAAGAATGAGGAAAACACACGTATGTATCCACATTACTGGATAGCTGAAGGTTCTTCTGGTTTACCTGCCAGGCTGTGAGACAGGAAGTGCACATGAGGTGGCCGCAGGGCTCGATCTTTACATCCTTGTCATTCTCAGCACAGATCTTACACAGCTGGAAAGTTGAGCCCATCTCACAATAGAGCTCATATTGCTCCTGTAAGCAAAGAAAAAGAGGGGGGTTACACAGATTATCCAAAACACTGGATGCATTTAGGTGTCTGAGATTAAAAAAACAAAAAAAAACAAAACAGACCTGTGTGACTTTGATATGGTCTTGAGGTGAGGGCTCACACAGCCCAGTGAGGTCAGGGTTCTGTGTGCGGCCATCAGGGAAAAGATAGCTAAATGGGAATAAAATCAGTCTGTAAAGTTAATCTGAAGTGTGACATCTGATGATTCATTACACATCAAAATATTTAAATTGTGAGGTTTAGACTGAAATGCTGCGTTGACTTACAATCCTTCCCTAAAGCCGTCAATGAGGGCCTGGAAGAGGGGTTTGTTGTGAGGAATGGTCTGCAAGATATTTCCATCAGCTGTGACATAACCAATAGCCCACTGGCCTAGCCGTGTACAGCTCAGCCTAAAAATATAGCTGTAACCAAGAGAAAACGTGACTGTTACAACAAATACTTATGACATGAGATAAAAAAGAAAAAAACAGTACAATCTAACAGTGTCAGATCAAGTCATCATTGAGAAACGCGTCTCGTTGCATTAAGGGTGGTCATATGATTGCTCTCTTTGAATTGAGAGCACTTGTGACATCATGGTACTTTTACAATACATCTATTGATGGGAGGTACCATGCTGTCCTTCGGGCCACTTAGAGTGGGGATTCAAGCAACTAATGGTGCATTGTCCCATGCAAGTCCTGTCACTGTTTATGTAAGAGTCGAGGATAATGCTGTTGTGACAAGGCCATGAACACATCTGAAAATAATGACTTGGGTGAATGGCTGAAGCCCAAGACACTTGATTACTGGAACTAAATAGATAGCTGAAAGAAAAATCATAATACAAGATTGTAACCACACTATTGTCATTATACAAATGACTAGGTGATTTTTTTTCCCCGGAGAACTATCCTTTAAACAGTGATGTGTGCAAGTGTTTGTATTACCTGCCGGGCTTGTGGATGAATTTTTGCAGACGAGCTTTGACTTCATCATATGTGAGAAAGGCCATGTAGCCCGGATGAGTCACTGCCAGGCTGTTCCAGTTTCTTAGCAATGATGACCATGGCTATATATATATATATATATATATATATATAAAAAAAAAAAGAAAAAAAAGACAATGCATAGTTATTTCCTCTCCACACTGTGAATGAAGTTGCATGTATATACAGATTACATCTGACAGCAGAGACACCCATAGTCCCTTATGTGATGGCCTCTAATATCCATTTTAGAGATGATGAGAGTCTGAGTCACAGAGACAGAGTGTGTTGTGGATGGAGTGGTGGGTCACTTTGTACAGATCTCTGTATATAAACATCACTAACGTCAGTCCAATTAGTCAAACAGGCATTTCGTTCAATGGCAAGATTCCAATGTGAAGCCACACCTAGTGACATATACTGACAAATTTAAAACACACGGTAATCTTATTTTCCCTTTCTTATTTCCCTAAAGCGCATCCAAAACCACAGTACTGCTGTTCACAGACACAGTTTATCAATAGAGACAAATGGCCAGTATATATATTACACATGAATGAAGTCCTTTAAAAGCACTGAGAAAAACTGTCATCTGCTTAATTGACGTAGCCTATAGATTATAATCAAATGAGCACATGACTTTTAGGGTGACCGTATTATTTAAGTACTACTTTTAAATGACTTTGTCCATGTGTTCATGACATCTTCCTCAGGCAAAACTAGCACTTCCTCTCACTGACAAACACTTCTGAGAATTTGTCTTGTTCCTTTTTTTTTTTTTTTTTTAAACACTGATCAACAGCTTGCCCTTACGCAATTTTTAAGATGTCAGAGAAAAAAAAACTTGCTTCCCAGCCTATAAAATCGGCCTAGTGTTCTTTTTCTTTGTTCGAAAGCCATTTTATCAGCTGGACTAAGAATCACAGAGTTCAAATTAAAAGCTATAAACAGACCGAAAGAAAGACTGAAGACTTTCAGACTGAAAGTGTGTGATTTAGTATGCATTCAGTCGACATACAGTTCTGATGATTGGATCATTTTATTGATATATTTGAAATTCATCAAATTCAGCTTGTGATATATATATATATATATATATACTTTCTTTTTTTTAAAGAAATCTCATAAAGGCTGCATTTATTTGATTAAAAATGATGTTGCATAATATTAAAATAACACGTTTACAGCTTCATATATTCTAATTTCCTTCCTGTGATGGCAAAGCTGAATTTCCAGCAATCATTACTCCAGTCCAGTCTCATATGATGCAATATGCTAATTTCCTGCTCCTTTCAAAAAACTGTGCTGGTTAATGTTTTTGTGTAAAGCATGCTACATTTTTCTTCATCACTGTGTGATAAATAGAAAGTTCAAAGAACAGTCATTTTCATTTTGATGCATCATTGCTAAATAAAAGTATTAACTAGACTAAGCAAAGTCCACAATCCACCTTGTTAGTTTGCGGACTTGACAATAGTGGCTCCGGCACAGTGTGTGAAAAAGTATTTTCCATCACCTCAGAGCGGGCTGCATTCACACATTTTCAAAATGCATTGTGCATCAGCTAAAACACCTCCTGACACTTAAACAGCTACAGAGCAAATATGGGTCAACCAATCTCTCAGATTACATATTATCATTTTTAGAAATCTTCGGTATTTACTACCCTATTCCAGAACGGCTAATAATGCTTGTGTACGCTGAGCAAACACATAAAACAAAACCGGTTTTTATACCGAGCCACCAGTCTCGCAAAAGTCCACTCACAGTCAAAAGTCTGTCAAATCGAAGGAATAAAAAAAGGCCTGTCATTAGTTCTTGAGCGGGACGGGTTCATTCAGATGCTGATGAGAAGTGTGACCTTGCTACGTGGAGCTTCGTCAAAGAGCTTTGCGGGCTCTCTGTAAACAGCCGGTCTATTTCTGGCTGCATGAATAAAGCTGAGGTACGGTGCAGAGCAGTGGCTCTCTACTGCAACTAGTGCCACGGCCGTTTTAAGTGCTCTAACAGACCAACATACCGACTTGAATTATGACATGCTGTCAGTGTTAGCTCGATTATTAGCTGTATCAAAAAGGCCGCATTTGATTATAGTCGTAAAAATGATCTTGACCCCATTTTCCCCCCAAATTAGCTCTGATGTTAAGGAAGGAAGGCTAATTAAAGGATAGATGTGATTATGGCCTATTGAGAAGAGAGGGGAAAGAGAAAGCTCTGGGCCGCTGTGATGTCTGTGCTAGGGCACTCTGAATAATGAGCTCATTACATAGACAGCACTGCACTGCCAAGCATCCGTCAGATGATGTATTCAACAGCTGCTATATTATAGATTCATATTCTAATCTGTTCCACAGAAAAATCAACATGACTAGATTTTTACATTTTCTGAAAACAACGCCTAAACTCGTCATCAGGATGCGAGGGTGTTTTGGATGGTTGCCAGGGCATTGCTATGCAGATGTTAAGGTACACTACCATTCAAAAAGATTTGGGTTACTTGGATTATTTTTCTTTTCTTTTTTTAATTTTATTTGGCAAGAAAGCATTCAATTAATCAGAGTGACTTATAAAATATATTTTACACGATTACAGTTTTGAATGCATTTTTGAACAAATAAGTGCAGTCTTGATGAGCATTACAGACTTTAAAAACCAAAAGAAGGTGAAAGCTAAGTATAACAGCTTGAAATAATAGCATGATTGAAGTATGACTCATGTTTGTAGCACAGAAGGCTTGCATAAACACTTTTCCCTACTGGGTTAAATCTACACACTTTCGATTTGGAATAGGATTTCGATTCTGGTGTCGACTTTGGTTATCATCTGTTGACTAGCTAAATACTTGGGGTTAGGGATTTGAACCAACCTCAAGTATGCGCAGTATAGTTATCGTAATCTTGCCCTAGCAAATGCCACTAATTATGTGGTTCCAGAATAAAAAGTGTGGGTACGCACAAATCAAGTAGAAGAACAGAAAAACCTCAGACATCTCTGTTCTGCATTGTTGCTTTTGAAGTGTATATAATTAGAGCAAAAAAAACCCAGAGAGGTTAGCAGCAGTTGCCATTAAAATAGGTCAAACAGCTCTCTTCTAAAGCTGAGGCACTTTTAAATAATCTCTCGCCCCCTACTCTCAGGAAATCGTGTGCTCGGAGGAGAGCAGACAAGCCTTTTCGAGCTACAAAAGGCGATAAGAGGCCTCCATTCAGGCTGGCTTTCAGCCATGAGAACTGAAGCATCAGCACCGACTCAAACAGCGCCTTTATACCCACAGCACACAGCCACACAACAATAGTCATTGTCAGACCTTCCTCTACACAGAGCTCAGGCACAATAGAGCTAGTCTGTGCTTGGAGGAAGTGATGGAGTGATTAAATGACGCACCTGGAAAAGCCTGGTGAAGATGTCGAACTCAAAGACGGAGATGTAGTCGTTGCAGGTGAGGTCGATGGTGGATTTGAGAGCCATGGCCTCCAGGCCCGAGCTGATGGGGTGAAACTCATGCAGGGCCTGCCGGAACACCTTCCAAGGCACGATGGTCCTGAAATTCAGAGAAATTCCAATTATAAGAATCAGACTGCTTGCTGCTCCTTAAGCTTGTCAAAGTCCAACTTCTTTTGTTTTTCCATGAAAATGTGGCATGTTAATCTGTTACGGGAACAAAGAACACATTAAGCGTCTCACTTGTCCCCAAACGATTTTCTCCAGAACTCTGCGGCATCCGCTTTGGTGATTCTGAAGTTATCCCCTTGAAACAGGCCGTTAGGAAAGATGGCTTTGAGCTCGGCGAGCATGTGACTGAATATCAGTGACAATTTCGTCAGGTTCCGTCTGAAAGAGGAAAAAGAAGACTTTAAGACCAAGAAATTGAATAGAACACAATAAAACCAATATGGTCTCTGCATGGAAATGTCTTGTATTAAAAATGCTTCAAAGTTTGAAAAAGCTTCCAAAAGATTTTTCCACCAATTCATTAACAACAAAACAAAACAAAACAATACAAAACAATAACCTTATGGCTTGAATACCAACTACTACACAGAAATAACTTTTTTTTAATCATTTGATAACAGTATTTCTTAAATATTTTTGTTCTATTTCTGTCTTTTATGCAGTGCAAATGAATAAATATTCTTAAATTAAAATATTGAAGCAAAATGACAAAAGAGAAGGTTGTGATTAAAAAGTATTTTGCCACATTTAATGCAACGGCTATATGAATGTAACACTTTCTGCTCCAATTAAATTTTACAATTCTACATTTTTACATGGAAGGTTGAATTAAGTATTAAGGCCATTTTAAGTCCTGCAGGAACCTGTGATAACAATTAAGGGCCATGTTTTTTTTATTAAACTTGTTAAAGGAGACCTCTTATGCTTCTTTTTATCTTGTATCCTTTTGAAAAGGCTGTTTTTGTGCATGTCTCTTTAAATGCAAATAAGCCGCAGCTCATTGTCCCCTTTTCCAGAATAGACATGTACATCATAAAACATATCCGTTTAAACTTGTAATATATTTTTCTGAGCACACACATCCAAAGCATGCACACAGAAACCTGCCGAGTAATAACCTAAGCTCTCATTCATGTCTCCTAGTGCTTAAAAAGTTCATCAAAAACAAACCAGGTAAAAAAAAAAAAAAAAAAAAAGAAAGAAAGAAAGAAACAGTAAGTTAGGGTAAGTGTAACCATTAAGCCCACCGAAATCTTAGTTTAGGTATTTTCAAAGATATTGACATTGTTTATAAGAAAATGTTTGTTAAAATGCAAGATTTCTCTCTCATTTGAAAATGCATTAATTAGTTGATGTGCATTTTAGAATATAAAATGTAGATATTTTACGAATAAAGTCAACAGTCTGAAGTTTGAAGGCCTCTGGGTAATAAGTACATTAAGGTTAATGGTTAGTCATTTAAAAGCATACACATTTTTTTGTTATTAAACACTTTCACTTAGAAAATTAATAAAAGTTAGTAATTAGATCCCTCATTAAAAAACATTAAAGTGGGCTTGGTTCCACAGTTAATACTGAAAGAAATAAGGTAGGCTTAAATGGTACACAGTGAGTAATGGTGAAAAAAGAATGTTTTTCTTTAAAAATGTAAGATATGTTTACAAAAACGCACATGGAACTGAAATATACTGTGTACCTTGCACCATTGCCATTTTTATTGTGCCCTCATTAAGAAATGTTACTTTTTTGTTTTCATTTAAGGTTGGCATGTGCTGGCTATAGTTTCAATGTGTTTTATGGCACTGTACCATTTAAGCACATCTTTAAAACTAGTTAATTCATTAAAATATGCCCTACATAACGATCTATGATGCATTTATTTGTAAATGAATATACAATAATAAAAAAATAAAAAATAAACACTCAGTGTTTGTAGTTCACACGCTTAAGTCTATCTTTCAATAAGGCTAATGGTTTGATCTTCGTCAAATGTGTGGACCAATGTTTTGGGGTATCTTTGTGTGAAACCCCCTGAGGCAGCATGCACAAGGGTGGGGATAACTCAGAATTGCCAAATGTGATTGGTATACAATTAAAATGTCTAGAAATTAACAAATTACTGGATAGGTTAAAATAATGATCAACATAAAATACTTTCTCTTTTTTTATTTGATGTCAAAGTTGAAAGTGGGCTTAAAGGGTACACATATGTCTATAAAGGTAAACAGCTGGGAAAGAAACGGCATAATACCGTTTAACAGGCAACAAGTACAGATAAGTATCTCCTTATCTCCTGAGCCACTGCACAAAGGAACAAAATATATCCAACACTATAAATCAGTTCAAATAGTTTTCAGATTACACATCTGTTATGCTACCTTTACACTCTTCCACGATTGAAGTTCTGACTATAATATTTTTCAGCAACATTACATGACCAAAACACACAGCAATCTGAGGTTATTACACACACTCAAAAGGTGGTTTGAAGTGAGTATACATATAAATATAAATCTTATTTATTGTCTTATGTAGCAATAATGCTACAGTGTGCATTAACGTTCACGTAACATGCACTTTTGGTCATGTCGACGAAGATCTTTTCTGAAAAGCAGTGGAAATGCTCGTATGGATGAGGATCATCTTCATTTTAAAACAAAAACGCACCAGTAACATAGCCTTTCAAGGTTGTTAGGACGTTTTCACACTACCGCCTCATCTAGTCACACCCACCTTTGACTGTGACCGGCGTAAACTATGTGTGTTCATACTATGGGAGGCCAAAAAAACCCCAAAATGCAGGACTAAACAGAGCAGTGTTAAAGAGTTCACATTTAAATCTGAGTATGAAATATGATGCGTCTCATCTACAGTGATATTAGAAGTTATTTCTCTAAAACCAGCAAAGAAAAGTGAAAACATCAGCAGATTCTGATAGGCCTGTATCAGCAAGGACTGAATGCCTGCTGCATTTTTCTGATTCCACCGACTCTGGGCACATGAGCCCAAGGCAGGCAGGCGAGAGCAGGGAGGGTCGTGCTGCACGGTAGGGGGAGGAAGTGGAAAGAAAGCCATGATTTACAGGGCAGCACAGTGGGGGATTGTACAAGCGCTCCAGTCTGGGGAATTGACATGCACAAGAGAGAGTCTGAGTGTGGCAGCGCCGCAGCTGCCTCCAAATTCTGAATCCTTACTTGGACTACAAGGAAAAAAGGGAGAAAAGGGGTGTAATAAAAACAATTCCAAGAGTGGAGTGTAACTACAAGAAATGAGAGCAAGCAAATGAGAAAAATAGCTTACTATGCCTAGTAGTTTATATATAAACAACTTGGGTAGATGCAATATTTAATTCCAAGAGTGGAGTGTAACTACAAGAAATGAAAGCAAGCAAATGAGAAAAATAGCTTACTATGCCTACTAGTTTATATATAAACTACTAGGGTAGATGCAATATTTAGTTTGATGTATTGCAACACCTTAAATTCCCCACTGGCTTCATAGCTTGAGTTTACATACTTCTTTATCTAAAGCTTTGGGAACAGTTGTTGTTTGTGGCATAAGGGTGCCAACGTGCCTTCTGGGGAAGCCAGCTGTGCCATGTTTCCCCTCTCCAAGAGGACACATAAGAGGACTTTGGCGATGACATTTGTGTGGTGAGGCTGCAGGTCTTTGGTTTAATACCGAGTGGCACTATCAACCAAAATGTTTGCGAGCACGTGCATGCTTGAAAGAGCGACACACACAAGTGAATAAAGTGAAGCATGAAGGAGATCCAGGACACGTCCGACTCCGTATATTTACGTAGATTTAAACCATGAGGGAGAAGAGAGGCTTTCGGCAGGAGATTCAGACTAAGTAGGGCACAGATGCACAGAAAGCCCAGGCTCATGCAGCAGAGCTTGCTCAATCACTCACTAAAGCTGTCGTACGAGGACGCCCTTTGAGAGCTGCACTCAGCTAATCCTGGAGTCAGAGGCGTCACTCTTCAGAACAATAACTCAAGCCCTCATGCTGACAAACAATCAATTCTTTGAATTGGCTAATTCACATCAGAAAGGGAAATCCAACACATCCTATGCACAAATAATACGCAGAAGGTAAGTCAAATGAGTCAAATGTCAGATTAAATGAATGACACGCTGCATCTGCTGAAAAATGTACAGCCAGTGGACACCTAACTATTCCATAAGACCTTAATGAGTTGTTAAAAATAAAACAACACCATAAAATTATTGTTATTATCATTAAAAAAAAAAAAAATTGCATCCTCAAGTACACACACATTTCTACTACACAGTAGGTCTATTGGAGCAAAAAAACAAACAAACAAAAAACTGGATGCCAGACTGAATGCCTTATTTAATTTGATGTAAACAAAAACTAAGCTTATTATTATTTAAACAAATAAATTATGTGTTTAAATATGCATGCATTTCTAATACACAGTAGGCCTTTTAAGAGGTGCTGAAATTAATTGTTTCGTCCATGCAGACGAGGATGATTACATATCTGTTCAGTAATAGATCAACCGTTAATAATATATTGACGCTTTTCTGATGTCATGTGTCACATATGTGCTTTGTTGCAATAGCATACCATGACGATGGGAGGCGAATAAGCGTAACTACAATTGCTCCAACTTGGGCCTCACAATTAAGTGCATTTTAAACTCGATAACTATATCCACCTTTCTCAGTTGATTAAAAACAAACAATCATCAGGACATTGACATTTATCCTAAAAGAATGCTTTTAAATTGGTATCTGCAAAAGAATATCCAACACAATGAATCAGTGCAAATTAGTTTTAATAAAGTTCAAATAGTTTTCAGTTTACACATCTGTTATGCTACCTTTACACTAGTGCATTAGTATTTATTCTTACAATAGACTGGGCGGGATTATTCACGTGTCGTTATAGTCACGCTGCCTCTACTGCTGTGACATTATCGTAAACGCGCCACAAACAAGCACACAACAATGGAGCATATCGACGGAATGGTGTTCTTCATTCTCGGCATGTGGATGTTCTTAACAGCAAGACGTCTGTACTTCCTCAATAGACCACGAAACAGCCATTTTTGGCTTATATAAAAAGGGGCGTTTCTTCAAACAAAAAAGTTGAGTCCAATCCTTCGCCGGCTGTGCTGATTTAAATCTAGCGGGTCTGTTGTGTCTCGTGTTGCATGTTCCGTGATGCAGTAATGAGGATTTTCTCTGGCCAATCAGTGACCAGCAGAGTTTACACGTCATGTTTTGGTAACGGTTTGTCTAGCTTGGAACCTTGGCTAATGTGGTACTAAAAAAAAGGACCCAGTGGAAAACCCCCCAAAAGTGAGCTGTACTGAATTGCCATGCTGTACTATGCAATGGAAAAGCACCATTATTAGCTCAATGACGTTGATAAGCTTAACACCTATAGGTATTAAAATTGGGTACTGACCAACGAGACGTTTGTCGATACTCGGTTGTATTAAGGCAATTCAGTCGGTATCTAAAAAGGACCAACCTTGATACCCAGCCCTACTGATGATATGAAAATATACATGTGCTGGAGTTTAGCAATCACTCCACAGCGATTTTTGCTTACATGAAAGAGTCATACAGCCGACGTGTTTTTTGTTTTGTTTTTTTGAGGAATGCTTTGCTGCTTTTGCTACATGTGGCAATACAATAGGGGCAATGTACAAAAATGTGAATTATTTGAGGATACATTAGGAGTTTCCAAAGTTTTTACCAGTTTTAATAAATGTTAATCAGTTGAACATGGCACGGCAATGTTACTGAATTAATGATCTTCCAGCAAAGGTACAACTCAAACTGAATGGATTGTCTAATTGGTGAACAAATGGCCACTAAGAAAATCTCATGTGAATACAGAACACAAAACATGAATATTATCAAAACAAAACAAAACCATGAATATTATCAGAGCTGGCTCAAAAGAGTCAGTGTAAGTTTGGTAAAGGTCTAGTAAAACTGAAAATTCAGGATGCAGTGCATTGTCAATGCAACATGATATCAAATTGAAGTAAAAATCCATGACATGACAATAAAAACTATACAACTATAGCAACATGGCTCCAGTTTGTTAAGGTTCACGCTTTTCAGTATGGGAATTCGGACACAGCCATAATGCTTCATTACTGATGCTTCATGACTGCTTGCATTAAAACAATCCATCTGACCCCTCCTCCTCCCCAATCTCTCGGTTGGCCAGCCTCTCCTTGCAGTTGCTGTAGGCCAAGCCCTGCCTTGATACTGTGCTTTTGTCAGCTTCCCTCCCCTTTAGGCCTGACCTTTGACCTGCAGCTGGCTGCTCCCTTCCTGTTTCCTGTTTTCTGTGATAAAACAGCCAAGCCAACTGGAGGAAGCAAAAGCGGTCGGCTCGTGCCCACGGCTGATTGTCAGAGTCTATAGCCCAGAAGCGCCACACCTTCAGTCTCCCTTCAGCACTGACCTCTCTTAAAAAAAAAAAAAAAATAGATGGGCCAGTTTGCACTAGCTTACACTTTGCATTGCTCAACTAAAGTGCATTTCAAAAGCCAACTTCCCCATAACTTCTAACATTTCCCCAAACATTAGACCTGTAGGTGTCTAAGGAAGTGACTTTCTCTGCTGCTAGACACTATTTAGGTATAAACACTGTGTTCATGAGAATATGTGAACAGATCATGGGTTCCGTGTTTCCTTGTCAACGCAGCCACCCTTTGCCAATTTTAACTGTCCGGAACTGGCTTCACACCGGATCTCTGTCAGGAAGTGGTGGTGACAGCAGTCATACACCCAAGCAAACACACACCCCTTTAAATAAAACACATTCACACAAACAAATTTGGTGATCTCTATTTCTATTCATTGTGTCATATTGGGTGACTTCCAGAGAAGTGGTCCCCTGGTGGGATGCAGGATTATTTTAATAAATGCAAATAACACAATGCAACTAAGCATACAATAACGCAAGACTGTGATAACAAAATAAACAGGCTTTAAAATGGGGAAACAATATATCCTCTTCCAGGTTATTCATCTGACACACCAAGTACGCTATTCAAATAACATGGACAGATTATGTGGCATGCTATTATTTCCCAGATTTCCATATTCCATAACTCATTTAGTTTTTTATTTTACATACACACTAGCTTCAAAAGTTTGGGGTTGGTATGTTTTACATTATATATGTTAGAATGTAAATTATTTCTTTAATGCAGCAGTCCTTGCTCCAAACTTTAGTGTTACATAATCCTTCACAAATTCAACATATCAAGAAACATTTCTTTTTATCCAAATCAAAATCAGTCGGGCCTTAAATAAAACAACCTTTATTTTTAATATTTCATCAAGATTCAATGGGGTCCAACGAGTTTGGAATGATGACAGAATCATCTTTTTCAGGTGAACTATGCCTTTAAAAGAACAGTGTTTTAGAGGAAGAACTAAAGAACAGAATGAATTCCAGTTTAACATAACCCTTGACCAGGAAACAGGAGAAGTGTGACTTTGAAAGCTAAAGACATGGCATGCTTTCTTTCTGTTGTCTTTACACAGAAGAGGAGAACAACACAGAAAGAGTATGAGAGCTGCATTATCAGTTATTGTTCAGTCTGCCAGTGTGTTCAGTAGGCCATAAATAAATACAGTCCCACTGCTTGTGTGCGGCTCTCAAACGTGCTTAACTGGGCTCTGTGTGGAGCGAGATGCAGGACGTAGTAACTCGAGCTGCAATACAATCCTCGGACGTGTTAACAGTGTTTCCATCCGAAATGCTCCCTGTGTGCGCTAACTCATGAAAAACAGACAAAACCATCTCTTTGACGGAAGTTTAGATGTGATTATCACTTGGTTCATGACATTGTAGCACTGGCTGCTCAGCTCCATTGCTTTCAGGCTTGTTGGTTCCTGCGATCCCTTGAGAACCATACAACTCACTAAACAATGAATGATTAATACAAAGAAAGCTTAATTAACACCCCACAGACGTGAGCCTTGAGCTACACCCTCCAGCGTGATATTTTAAGACTTTAGATTTTTTTTTTTTTTGCTTGTTTGATTGTGTTGTTTGATGGCACTTGTGTTTCCTCTGATAAGAGTAGGAGGTACTACATTTTTTAACCACAAAACATAGGAGAACATCACTGTCTACGAGTTCATTTATACGTTTATCTATAGCTTTACGACTTGAAAATGTACACAAACAAAGCAAAACAAAAACAAAAAACATTTCAAAACGAATGAAACAAAAGACAAAACAACACACAAAAGCTTGTTTAAAAACCAAACAAAAGAAAAACTAACGAACAAAGATTCAAAGTATTTTTTATTTGCTGTGTAAAAGAAACAAAACTGATCGGCATGTTAGGCCATCTGTAAATTCCCATTCGTTTCTCTCTAGAAATCAATGGAAACTAGGCACTGTAGCAAACTTGAAACGCTCCCCCACAGTTACGCGTTGCCTCTCCTGTCTACTGCATTTATGTAGTCTGAAACGTTTCCTTTGTTCTATTCCAGATTTTCTGCTACATCTCATTTACACTTTCCAAGTTCAAAACAATTCACAGAAAGAAACATGTAGAAGGATGTTAAGAATTTAAATACGGAACATGAGCGACACGTCTTCACCACAACAAACGACAGCTCATCTTATGACAGAGCTGCGACAACAACAAAAAGGAAATTGTACGCTGTAAAAGCTGACAAATTTCAGTTATGCCGCACAACTGTAAAACGCCTTAACGCGATAAACACAGCAGATGCACAAGTATCAGACTTCACCTATCTGCTGCGTATTTCCCTACTGCTATAAATGCTCCTTTCATGCAGACCAGTAACATGCAGATAAGATGAAAAGATAACCAAACTACATGGAGAGGGAAACATGAGTACGGAAAAGTCACAGTCCAAATTTAGTGACCCGAAGAAAGTGTGGATGCATAAGCTTAGGACAACTCAATTACATAACACAACTACTATAGCACAGGATACAACTGTCAGAAAGCGTGTACAAAATTAGTTTGCTTAATTGACAACAGCTGCGTGGCACACACATAACCTCAGGCTACCTAAATTGAGAGCACATGCAATTTCACAGAGATGGATATCAGAGCGCTACGCATTGCTTCAGAAGGAAGCCCTGCAATGAAAGACAAATAGAGAAAATATGTGGCAGAAGATTCCAACTTCGGAGTTTCATTTTTGTGAGTGTCTAGCATGGATCGAAGATTTAAGAGACATGATGGAGCTGCTGTCCTGCCTCTTATTTGTAAAGATTCAGTCACAATTAGGATTGCTCTGTAAAAATTTAACGGGACAAATCCAGTCATTTCAAAAGGAAACCACACGTTTCATGTGATGGGGAAAAAGTTCTCTTTTGCTTATGTTCAGTTGGTCATGTGAAATAGGCACACTTACCAAGAGGAAGTCATTTAGTTTAGAAAAAGTGACTTTTGTGTGAGCGGTACTTCATACATTGCTACCCTACTTACAACAGAATTTTTTTTGTGCAAAAGTTTGCTGAATAGTCACTAATGGCATACTTTTTTTTAGTTCAGCCAATTGAGTTTGCCATCAAGCGTGAAAGCAAAGTTAATGTTAAAATGTTCAATAATGCATCAATGCACAACTCCGATTTTAATAATAGATGACAGTAATTACAATCTTATTCAATGTGCTACAGAAACCGTCCTAGATTATATGCATGACTTAAAGAAATTAATGTGTCATTATCATCATAACTTGGATGCATCAACTCAACAAAAGCGAGTTAAATGTAGTTATTTGCATGCTCGATTATGACACGCTCCTGTACAAGACTTTAAGTTTGCTGCAAATGTTCCTTTTCATCAGTTTACCCATTGTCTATGCAGCAGCAAGTATATACTGGTATCTTGCCAACCCTAGACATCACTAGAAATGGAGAGAAGCAGTTGATGAGCGGATGAACATCTATAACAGTACTACTAAGGTGAAAGTGATTCTGCAGAGATTAAATTGTCACAGACTGTCAGTGTGAGTGGCAGGTTTTGGCTAGCCATGTTGAGGAGGCCCAAGAGAAACAGGAAGGGGAAGTGAGCGTGTTAACAGGAAGAACAGTGTCTGTGTGGTGCAAAGTATGACTGGTGTGTCAGAGTTAATCATTAAATTCTTCTCGCTCATTACGAACACCTCCACCCCCTCAGTACAACTCCAGCACATAACGACACGGAAAAGCTTTGGATAAGATTCTCGAGAATTTGCCACCAAAGCGGCTCAAAAAGAGGCCCTCGTCATGCGAAAGGTTTTCAAGCGAATGCTCTTGCGCTTACAAACGTCTAAATGTGCATCTTGTCGATTTTTTGCTGGTTCCAGAGAAGTGAAATACAATACGAAATGACAATACAGCCTGATACGAGAAGCCACAGTATTACGGGAAGTGAGATTTTAAGAATGACGGAAATAAAGTACGTACGTTTTTATAATGTTTACTAAATGAAGAGTCTGCTATTAAATCATATTATAGGGTCATCCTTGTTCATACTTAAACTAAAAGCATTTGAAACACATCACATGGGGTTCAAAGGTTTACCAGGCGTTATTTTCATACACAAAAGAAACGCTGGGTATGATGGGCTGGAAGGCTGTGCTATGAAAATGAAACAAATGTTTAGTTTTTAGATTGACAATGAAGGCAGGAGAGTATGAAGATGAATAACAAATTATATGAGGGTTTTAAAGAAGGTTACACCTGGAAACTCTACAACCTCTTGACCTCACTTGACCTCTTCCTCTTTTGACTGGTCTTATTTGCATTATGCATTTCTCCTAGATCCGTTCACACGAGTCCAGTGTATGCAGGAGAAGCAGAAGAAGGAGAAGCGGTTTGATACGATCTCAGACCACTTGCGTGCTCTACTTCATTTGCATCTCTGGTATACAACTTCAGCTTTGGCTTAACTCAACGTAACCTCTACTCAAATTCTTTTAAAAGACTGGTTTCACATGATTCGAGGACTGACGAACCATGTTCTGCTGCTTCTGCTTTTGCCACCCACACTGAATTAATATGCAGGCCATTCCAAGAAACATGAACTAGCTCAGGAAACGTCTGAACAGAGCCGGCTTGAGATCTCTGAAGTCTGATTTCACACCTTCGTCAAATGGAAAATGTTGACACCTTATTTTTGGTCACTATAAATAACGTATCCTTTTGAATGTGTGCAGGTTACGAAGGCACTACAAGTGGCAACTCGGTCACCTGCCGTATCATAAACTGAGATGGTTTCAGAAACTCACCTGGGTTGAGAGTTCTCCTCGAACATTCGCTCTTTGCCGTCTTTGAACAGGCTTATGGTCTGTTTGGTCTTCTTGGTCAAGTTCTCCATGAAAACACGAAAGTACTCGTTGTCACCCAGTGTTTCCATCTTGCCTTCGTAGCGGGATAGGATCGTGCGGAGATGCTGGTAGGTGTCTGGTAACAGGTCCAGGATGTACGGAGGACTGTTCTTCAAGGCCAACTTGGGGTTCTGGCATAGCCGTACCACCTACAAAACAAAGAAAGCATAGGATGTTAATGTTTTCAAAACAGTGAGCAGTAAAAGTGAAAATGCTGAGTTGCTACGGTGAATATTTAATGGAAAAAAAGAGAAGCATTTATTTGAAACTTTTCTATCATACTTTTCTGTACTGACAGTTTTTTTGCATCCTTGCTGTCGTTTTTAATAAACAAATCTTACTGACCCTTAAAGGCAGTGTACACAAATGATTGCAAAAGCTAACTTGTTCATAAACTCGTTTTATACCAAAACTCACAACGCGTAACTCACTTTATTTTTATCCGTGTGGTGCTTTACAGACAAACACATAATACGTGTGTCTATATCTGTCTGTTAACACAGCAGCCAACAGACTCTGTACAAAGATTTTGATCCAAATATTTTGTACAATTCTCCAAAGGCGCATTAAGTTGACTATCGATCAAGAAAAGAGAACTGCAAACTAACCTCATATCCTCTGCGGGTCAATGTTTTGCAAGTTTTCTCTTGCAGTGTGAGGGAAAAATAAAAACTACACTGACAAGGGCTTTAAAACTGTTAACTGAACCATAAATACGCACACAAAACTTTTAAGGTCACACACCAGAACATTCCAGAGAGAAGAATCTTCAAGTCCAAAGGATTTTTGTGAGCTACACTATGATGACAACTGTGTTTGCACAAAAGACACAGTTCTGCGATCTACAGCACTACGCTGTCATCTCGATTTCCACAACATTTACAGCTGGTGACTGGGAATGACATTGTGTATGTCAATGCGTCAATGTGTTAATGCGTGAGATTAGGGCTGGGTGGCATGATAAAAATGCTGTTTATAAAAGGTATTGTATGCAATAGTTTTTTTTTTTCTGTCAGCTCAAATGAGAAATTAATCATTAATAACTGTGCAGACCTACTTTTGCCTTAAACACTTCAAAACAGAACTTTAATCAAATCTGAAACTACAAATGCTTTATTATTTTCTATTCTTAAGACCTTCATTTCCTGTTTACAAAAGAGGTCTTTGGTGTCACATGATCAACCCAGAAATTCTTCTAATATGCTGATTTGCTGCTCAAGATACATGACTATGGACCAAAAACAAGTCACAAGTCAATGTTACTGCTGCAGAATATTCTGACATATCAAAACATATTGGATTAAACGGAAAATATGTGTTGAAAATATTTCACG
>JAUMHI010000057.1:8792496-8805797 GCA_032359435.1 Enteromius unitaeniatus | reverse complement strand
ATATAGGCTAAAGACACAATACCGTAAAATAAATTGTGTGTGTGTGTGTGTGTATATATATATATATATATATATATATATGTATATATATATATATATGTTTATGTGCATAATATGTATGTGTATATATTGAATAAACTGACTTTTTTCATTTACATTTACATTTAAATCCCTTGAAGGAAACATGCTTTTTATAAGCAGTAGACCTATTATTTACTTAATTCAATAAAATATATCTTTACTTATTAAGAACCATTTTTGTCAATTCTATATCTGTTTATTATTACCTTTTAATTGTACAAAAAAAACATGTAAAGATGTTAAAAAAAATCTACAAATATTATTCAATCAAATATGCAAATATGGCATTTTGACTGTGTCTGGCAAAGGCTAAGGTCAGCTTAAAGTCAGCATCACGTAGTGAATATGATGTTGGTGATATTTCCATGACTCGCCCTATAATCAAATTCTTAAAATATTTTTCTTTTAGTACATTTGGGAGTATTTGTAGTTCTATCCTTGCCCACCCTGGAGACACTGTTCTGAACATATGCTTCACCAGCCATTGATGTCAAAAATATGACGTTCCATCAGGTACACCGAAGACCCAGTACACCAGCTCCCCGGCCGGGATCAGTTCCCTCAATCAATAGTACCAGTGTTTTCTGCACAGAGACAAAGATAAACAACTCATCCTCATGTTAGATGGTCCGCAAAAGCAGTCCTGGCAGAGACTTTTATGAGTGCAAACATCATAATGCGGTCTCAAAACACTTACCCCGACAAGGACAACCATGACTGATTTCCAACTCAAAAGAATCCCTTTCAGTAGCAGAAGTGTCACCTCTCTTTTGTCCAATTCATTTCTCATTTCAGCCATATTTGTGCATGCTGCACTGCATCTTGTCTAGTAGTGGTAGAATATTGTTGAAAATGCGGGGATCATTTACGACTAACACTCTGCAGCCTAATGTGCGTCTGCATTTCGCCCCAATGCATCATTTCTTCAAATGGAGCTCTTGATTGATGGCCTGCGCCATTCCAAACACCATCCCGTCTGTAATAATGCATCACCTGTTGGGCCGTGGTTTGCAGTTTCTATGTGAAATTATTCTGTGATAATGAAGTGCAAATGCCCTTGGTTCTGGCATGAGATTGAACTGCCTCAATGTAACAACATTTCTACGGGCAAATCATCTCCTTGGCCCGTCGAGTTAATAAATCTAGGTGGTATGAAAAGAAAGACCGTCAACAGATTGTCATCGTTAATAGATGAAATTTCACACCGGGCCCCCTAAATCCTCACTGTTTTTGCTAAAACAATATCTATGCTTTATAGACGATAAGACAGGAAATTATATCCATCACCCCAGGAACATATGCACACTACATCTGTTTACCACCACTAATTTCTCTCAGCATAAATTTATGTAGCCTGTAAAGAAAACTCAGCGACTTAAAGAGTAAATTTAATGATCGCATTCTGTTGCTTTGGGTTCGCTGCCAGGGGAATCAGAACGATGCCTCAAATATTCATAGTTCTTGCAAAAAGCATAGTGTATGAAGATAAAGGTGCAACAAACACACTTGGAAAATATGCCATTTCGGATTTCATTTCAACTTAATACGGAACAAATGCGTTGCCTCATAGGCGGTTTGAAATACAGACTTCATAGAACAAAAGTACCGGATGATAACTTTCAAACTTGGCTCACTTAGATATGCGTAATGTGAATGTTAAATCATTGGCACGGATCACACAGTCACAATTGATTTGAGGTTAAAAGTGCCATTACATCTTTGAAGATTAAATGTCTGTTCTATCTGTTCTTTTGACAAGGTGAGTATATGCCTTTATGAAAGATAAAGTGGATGTGCATTTGTAAATTTCATTATACTTGCTAGTCTTCTCCTTTTTACAGATGTCAGATGTTTCTATATGAGGAAGGAGTCCCACTGGGTGAAAGTAGTAAGTAGGCCCACGCAGAACCAGAATTCTTCACAAGTGGATTAAAATAAAAGTTAAATGTCTTAATGGTAGCTGAAAGCACTATTAAATGCTAAATATGTCATTACAAACCAAAGGGATATGTTGAATTTTGTTAAAATTCTGCTGATGGGACAGTAACTTTAGGTCTCATTCACTAATAATTGCGTACATTTATCATATTTATACGCACGTTTGAACTTCTCACTAAAATGTAATACTAAAAAGTACAGTTTACTGTCTAGTTGAGTTTTTTATACATGCATACAAGGCCCCGGGTTAACATGTAAGTTATTTGTGAAAACGTTTGTACGCACACAGGGGCAGAGTGGCAATCGGGACGACCGGGACTTTTCCAAGTTGGCCGGTCGAAGGATTTACACAGTGGATCACAAATTGAGCAGCCGCGAAGCCAACGTGATCGGCTTATTAGAATCATTGACGTTTTTCTAAATTCTCTGCGAATAGCGGCCAAATACTCCCACAAGCTCCCCCCTAAACGTCCAACCAATATTTATATCAGTTGCTCACTCTCTATATCTTTGTCATGGTTCGCTTATCCTGCAGAACATTCATGGTTACACATTTAAAAAGAAAACAATTTGATTTGTTTGTTTGTTCTTGAATTCCCCTTGGGGATCAATAAAGCATCTATCTATCTATATAACTATATAGACGGGGGTGGGGGCGCTCCAAATTTTTCCAGTGGATTTTAGTGCCCAACTCTGCCCCTGTACGCACATTTCACACAAATATTTGTATGCATGTTAAGTGAACGAGACCCATTGTTTTTACTAGTTAGAGCATGAAATAAACATGAACAAACATCTGAGGGTTTCTGATTTGCGCTGCAGAAAGACATCAGTACACTAATTATCAAGTTAAAGTCCACTAACGTTCTACTCTCATGTCTGGTTTGTTTGTTGGACAAATTTGGCATTACTATTGGTCGGATAGCTTGTCAATCAAATTTCCTGTGTGGGTAAAAGACTCGACTTGAACATGACAATGACTCGAGCATGTTTTCTGAAGTTAATTGGTTTTAGGAAAGGTAAAGAAACAAGTCAAATGATATTTTGGAATATTGTTTTGGAATATTATTGTTATTAGATTTTATTAGAACTACTTCACAAATTAATGTAAACTCATGTATAGAAATTATTGGAGTACATAAAATGAAAGAAAAAATCATCCAAATGGCATCTTTAGCTGTAAAAAAACAAACAAACAAACAAAAAACATTAATATTCAACCTGACTACCAAGTCAAAGTCATCAGGTGCAACCAACATGCTGAGAAAACAAAGAAACAAACATAAAACAGGCAAACCCTTTTGAGTCATGACTGTGTCATAAGGTGAAAAATCTCTTAACATTTCAGATAAATTTACCTTTTTCTGACAAGACAAAAATAAGAATAATAAATGCTTTGTGAATATATCATATTTTCTAGATTTCTTTTAGGGAGATATATTTCAAAACTTAAAAACAAAATCTTGTTCTTTATCATGGACACGCTTATTTGACACGGACCCAGTAATCTGTAGAGCTTTCCAGTCATCAGTTTAGCAGAGCCTCCCGCTGCCCCTTTCCTCACCCGTTCTCTGGGAGTTCAAAGTGTGCACCTCTGTTCGAATGACAGGTTGCGTGATTGGTGTGTGTTTGAGGGAAAAGGTCACATAGCTTGACATCTGTTCTTATTATCCAGCAGCGTAAATCGACTCTGGGACCAAATGTCAAGAAAACGTGGATTAGATCCAGCTAAGATTTTAAAGGGCTCTGCAAGAACTGGGTCTTCATTAAAGCTACATCATAAAAGGCAGATTTGTTGTGGCTCTCTTTGCTCAGATGTGTATCTCCTAACTACAATTATATGTCCGTTTAGCCTAAATCTAACTCTCGGTCCTCTGAGATTTGTCCTCGCTTAGCAGAGCTACAGCCTTGCTGATTCATAGGCAGTTCTACAGGGATGCTGACACACAAGCTATTGAACACCTGCACTGCTCACTGACTCAAGGTTTAGAAAATGCATTAAATTTTAAATACATCATTAAGGGTGGTGGGATGAATGAGAGGCCTCATTAATTATTGTGTGCAAAAACTTGCACGGTCTGTAGATGTGTTTGTTGTTATTGACAATGATTAATCATTTTTGCAGCGCATGTGAGAGTAAGATTAGTATTTGCTTGACATTATTTAGCCATTTCAAGAGGTGATTGTACTGAGAACCACAGATGGGACAAGAAAGAGTGTCTTTGATCTCATGTTAATGTGGGAATTGCCTTTTTGGGCAGCAAATGAGAGAATGAAACGGGCTCTCATCTTCTGCACTCCTCATCTGGTGTGTGTGTGTGTGTGTGATTTTCCTCATGCTGGCAACCTGTTTCTTGAAAAAACGAGTTACTACTCACACTGGTGTGAATCATTTTCGTATATTGTTATTCATCCGTGACGATTCTGAGTGCAATTTGCTAAATGTTTAAAAGTCCACGTGGAGTATGGAAAGATGTGATTACTCATCGGCACCGAACAGAGGGTACTTATGTCTAATGCAATGATCGGTGAACGATATGTACACCTGATGAGAAATACGGGGGATGTTTGGCTCGTGCATAACATGATGGAGCAAGAAAGAGAGTAGGCTTCGAGGACCAGAGGCTGCTTCTGTGCTGCCTGCACGGGAAGCGATGACCCGTTAATGCAGGATTGAATTCATTTACAAAAAAATACCCGAACCAAATTATTTATGAGACATTCGTTAAACATCTCGAACGTGCTCCACAACGCTGCTACAAACGAAACAGCCTACCGCGCAACCGGTGAAGTACGATTCCCGAACTAACGAGTCGGTTCTTTTAAGTGAGTCGTTACCACAGTGCGACCCAGATATTTCGCGAGCTTGTGAGGCGGTTCTTTTGAACGCATACCCAAATCCCTACCAGTGTAGTCCGTTTCCCCAAACGAATGATTCTTTTGAGTCGGTTCTTTGTAGTGACTCTGTAACACACGCCCGCAGTGAAGACAATTTCCCCGAAACAAAAACGACTCTTACGAGTCAGATGTTTATTGAATCAAAAGACGTTTGAATCAGGTTACTAAATTTACTTGTTAATTTCAAAGTATGTCCGACTCGAAATGTTTAGGTCATATGTTTTATTCATGGCTAAAAATGTAATAGTTGTAGCCGAATGGTTATTTTGCATGACAGCTTTTTCTGTTTTCATTTCTGTTTCCAAATTACTGGGGTTTGTCTCTTCCAAAAAGTCCTTAAATCTCAAGTTTTTGGCTGTCGTTTTTAATTAGTTTTGTTGAAATCTGAATTATTTATCTTAGATTATTTCAATCTGAATGGCCGAGGGCAGTAAACCCGACTGATTCCCAAAGAATCCTTTGAGAAATTTCCTCCGAAAAAGTACTAAAAGGGCCGTGCATGGAATCGCCAAGGAATAGGAATCATTAATAAGAATCGGTGCTCCTAGTTCCTATCGCTATATTTGTCAGTCTAACTTGCACTCCTATCATTTGCAATGAATCCCAGGAAGCCAGGGATGCACTGAGCGGAGGGAGATGTGTGTCTAAGAGAAGAGGAGTGAGAGCTGAATCAGTGCAGGTCCTGAAGCGCAAGAGAGAACACAGCTATCGGGCTCTTATCACGCGTTTAAAACGGTCATTTAATGGGACTAATTTCTGGAAAGAGCAAGAAGGAAAGTGAAGAAAAGAGAGCAAAAGAAGACCGATGTTGACTTAATTTGACACGACAGAGGATATCTGTTTCATTTCTTTCTCACTGGGATGCGGATTTTCCCCCTTCTTTTCTTGACAGCGTGCGTTTGCCCCGCATCGCTCGCATCATACGGATATACACGGAGAACAAATTAAGATGAAGTGGCCTTCGAAAGTAGTTTTTGACGGCGTGCCGCTCGCTAGGGTTTTATTTTTTCTTTAATCGCGTTCAACAGCGTTGCACGGCGGGAATTGATAGGGCACCCGCGCAGTGCTTATAAAACAACAGCTGACCGTTAAAGCTCACATCAAGCCAAATAAAACACTGCCAGAAGAAATAACACCATTGATTTTGTTAAACAGAAAACGCGGGGGCATAAAAACGACGAGCTTTAAAGCAGGTAAGACGATTCGCGTCATCATGCAGTTACGGTCTATTCTGCATTTAGTTTATTCAACATGTGATGGATTGGATTGCATGGGAAATTGCTGTAGATCGCGAGACTTTATCATTTTAATTCCGTGGACGCGGCATATAGCGGCATGCAGATTGGTCATACGCTAAACTTGAATATCATTACGCACAATTTGAAACCTTTAGTAGCCACAAATGCATTTGACAGTAAATTAGCATATTTTCTCCCAATGATCTGCATTAGTCACAGCAACAATTGATAGTCAGCGAACACTGCATGATTTGCATGACAATTAGATCGTTCTTTGAAATAATGCATTATTTAAGTGGCGTTAGTTTATTCATACCGAGCACAGGAGAGTTACTGACATATACTTGTGTACTACTGCATATGCATCCATATTTATGGGGAACATGTAAAAGGCAGAATATTAGGAATATGCATGCGATGGAAGAAACTTAATTGTTGTGCTCTGGTTCCGAACAGCATTTAAAGTCGATTCGTATGTTGAAGTGACCTTAAACCGGTGTTTTATAGGTGTTATGTGTGCATAATGCATTAGGTTGTGCAACATGTGTGTCTTGAACTTTAAAGTATCTGGTTCAGCTTTTACACAGAATGACCATTTTTATTAAATGATCTGAAATCAACCTTGGTAGTATTAAAATAACCTAATGAAAGCTTCTCCAGGTTGTGTTGAGGGCTTTTGGCTAAAGATTAGGGTGGAATGGGTGTCATTTTTGCACCCCCTGGTGGATAATAACAAGCGAGTGCTGGGGGAAAAAAAGTCGATTTCTGTTTTAATGTCACAGTCGTTATTTGCTTTCAGTGTGTGAGTTTATACAGCGTTGTCGTTTGGTTACAAAAGTGGTCAGATTCTTATATAAAGCCTTAATGTTCGTGAGTGCTTAGTAAGTGGTGTAAGGGTGAATACTGTAATGGCAACACAATAATGCTTCTGATATTCCTCCGTCCTTCATCTTCTTCATAAAAGATTCTTTGACTAATTCGCTCGATAGAACTTTCCGTCAGTTACATTGTTATGCCGATAGGTGGCAGCAAGCGAGCGTCTTTTGTGTTTGAACGAGTCATGGAGTCGTTCACTCAACCGATTCCATAAAAAACATCAAGGTTTTTAATCCGTTGTTAAAAGTGTCTTTAGTCTGCAAATCTAATGTGAAAACGTAGAGTTTAAGCATCCTTTTCTGCATGAATGACAGTAAGCATTACGTTTTATTTTATGATCAACTCTGGTGTGCTTTGTGTGTGTGTTCTTAAAGCAAATAATGAAGGATTCCCTGATAGCACACGTACATCTAGGAGACATATTTGATGTGTATTATTTAGGTTGTTTGCTCATCTGCTGTACGTCTCCTTTAAGATGTCAATTAGATGAATGAATGTTAAACTGACATCTGAAAGACGTCTGCCAGACGTTTTGTAGACTGCAGATGCTTTCCAGATCAAGAGATAAGACATCTGGGTTATGGGATCATATAACTTTTCTGCATTTCTGTAGCAAAACAGCTTTTCACAGGTTAGTGACGCACTCACGGACAGGACCGTACAGAATCTATGAGTCATTTTTTATTCATTTTCTGTGCTGAGTGAAAGCAATTAGACAACATGTAATAAATATTCAAGGGAAAGAATATTGACAGGATTGATTGATTAACTGGCAATTAAACTCTATGGGAAGCATTCACTGTCAGCCTGCTCATGGGGCACATTTAATGTGTGTCTGGTAGATGTAAGAGCTGTTGGTGAGTAACATGCTCTGTAAAGGAAAAATCGTCATGCTTTTCCACTTTTTACATCATAATAAAAAGAAAGTCTTTGAGAGTACTACGCTATTTGAACCAAATTGGAACGCAACATTAGAAACTTATTTGATGCAAAACAACAACTTACTGTAACTTAAAAAGAATTGCCCTAAACAATATCAAAGTAAAAAATAAAGGATGAATATGCAGTTATTATATTTTAAAGGAACACTCCACTTTTTTTTTTTTGGAAAATTTTTTGCTCCAACTCCCACACTGCTTGTTTCCAGTTCCTAGTCACATCAGCTGAAAAAAACAACAACTTTTCATTTTCCATCGGGCTTAGTACACAATGTAACTACAGTAGAGTCAAGTTTAAAATTGGAAAAATATCGAAACCAATTGTTCATTTTTTAATGAGATGATTCTGGTCTAATCAGATTCAATGATCTATGCTAAGCCATGCTAAGATTGCTATCACCAGACCCGGAGATCAGCTGAATTGATTCAAAAACGGTAAAACTCGGTAAAACGGAGTGTAGTGTTCCTTTTACTCTTATGGAAGAATATGCATATTTATACATGTTTTTAAGTTGTTTGAGACCACATAGGAGACTGATACATGATTTTGCAGCACTCCATGGTAGTGGGTGTGAACCAAAGGTCACAGTTTGCTGATTCTTTGATTGGTGTAAATATTTGCTGAATCGTGGGTCATGTATTTATGAATTGTTTTTAACCAGGAATCCCACTTTTAGTCATGAATATTGAATAAATAATTTTAAATCGTGCAGACTAATGGCTTATAAAAAGAAAATACCAATGCAAATGAACTAGCTTCTAGTAGGTTTGCCTGTAAAGGGTTTTAAGCTGTTGTTAAAATTATATATCAACATGGTCAAACATCCAAAATTGTATTAAAATGTATTGGTAATATATACAGTATAATGTAGAATGTGAAATGTTTATAGTGCTCTGCTGTATTTCAGTGGAACAAAGATATACACTTTATCTCATTTATTTTTTACTGGCATATTTATTCTACATGTAATAAAGTCTGCAAAGTAAAGTCTGCTGCAGGCATATGCATGCTTGAATGAGTTTCTAGAAGGCTTCCTTTATCGTCTTGTTGCAGAATTGCTTGTATATGTATTTTTACTGGCTGGCGAAATGAAATATCAGCACTGAAGTTTTTGCCTCATATTATGCAAAAAAATACTGAAACAGTGCTATATCAGTGGCACAGGTTTTGGGGCAGGACTACATGTTTGTCCAAACAATGGAAGGCTGTTCAGGAAGTTATTATTGTGATTCTGTTTGGTGCAGCTAATGGTGCCCAAGTCACTTACAGCTGCTTTAAAGGTACAGTAATGATTTCTGGCATTGGTAGTGAGTCTGCTGTAGTTCAGTGTTTTCACCAGTGTGTAATTATGGCTAAAGGTGGCTAAGGCGAGTGTATCTTGGACTGGTACTGCTGATTTGCATTTGTTTTCACAGAAAGCCCTGTCCCAGTAGACCAACTTTTCCCAGCAACTGAACAAACACGATTATAAGGGCACACAAAGGCCCACACACGTTTGGAGTCTGAGGGCCTGGCGGGCAGCGAATATGTATATGCACCTGACAGAAAACAGAGTAAGATGCATGATCTCATTGGATGCCCGATCATTTGATGGATAGGTCACGGAGAAACACAACTCTCTGTTGTAGTGAAGGTTAACCAACATGGTGTGACAATTTGTCAGTATCCATGAGGTCGGTCTCTACAGAATTGAGACAAGGGCATCATTCAGCACTTTCTGTGTTGAGGGCCACTCACAGGACATTTGCCAATCTGTGCAACACCCATGAGACCAGCCCTTCACAAACTCAACACTCAGCCTATTTTGCTAGCTAATGAAAGCCCTTTTTGCACAATTATTGATTGAAAAACAGTAGTGGTGCTAACAAACATGCTTCTGTGCTGTATAGAATAGTTTCTATAGGGACGCACACATTTTTTTGAGCAATATTATAGTTTTAATTTTAGAATATAAGATTTTTTTTATTAATCAGTATTTGAAATATAAATTTAGTTAGCTTATTAATATGTATATATATATAATATATATATATATATATATAGAGAGAGAGAGAGAGAGAGAGAGGTTTACATGTATGCAAGCTCAAAGAACACTTTAGTTTTCTCTAAAAATAGATTTTATTTTACCCCATTTCTAAATGACTCAGTTTCTCTAAACCCCTCTCTCTCGTGAGTCCTCACTGTGTCCTATATCAGTTGTTCCCAAAGTAGGGGTCGTGAGACATTGAGGGGGGGGTTGCGAGAGGATTTCCAAGAAATCAAATATCTTTAACTATAAAGATAGTTAACTATAACTAACTAAATAAAAATAACTAACAAAAGATAAAAAATAGTTGTTAATAGTTACATTTAAAAAACAAACAAACATGCAAATTCAAAAGCCATCAGCCTTTCAAATTTCTATCCTTTGATCACGACCCCTAAGGTGATTACGACAGATTGATCAAAAGCGTCAGTAGCTGCAGATCAATTTACAACACTTTCCGACATGTGCATGTAACGAGTAGGTAATTTTCATCTCTTTATGCTTAGGATATTATTTTTGTTGAAATGAAACATTGGTTAATATCGACCAATGTGCCCCGTTGTGCGCAACATTTGTATATTTTAACCACTTCTGAGGATAGTGGGGGTCACGAGTCACTGGCACGGTTATTTTGTGGGTCGCGAGCTGAAAAGTTTGGGAACCCCTGCCCTATATGATTGGTCTACCGCTACAGCGCTCCACAGACTCAAAGCTTGAACCAAAACTAACGTGGACAGTGCTTTTGTAAGCGAATCGGGCACACCCCTACGTAGTGAAATTCAGCATTGCACAAAGCATAACACTGCGCCATCTTTTATTATTACTTAGGCCACATTTACACGTAGCCGGGTATTTAGAGAAATGAATAATTCCTCCCCTCCGTTTTCAATAATAACATTGTGCACACAACATCGTTTTCAAAAAACTTGCCATTTATATCATCCAAGATTAGAAAAGCAGTCATCAGTAAAATGACGTGTAGTTTTCCTACTGTAATGTTTGCACACACACACATGCACTATTTTAAACCGTTAAATTCATTTCTTTTAATTTTTGAAAAAAATTATCACAATAATAATAAAGGGGTTTTTGAAGGGGCAGTTGTAGTTGGGAGGAGTCAACGAATAATCAGTGCTTTCTCCACCTTCAATACCATGACTGAGATGAGACCCTTGAGCAAGGCAATGCTCCCTGGGTGCTGCAGCATTGGCTGCGTACTGCCCTGTGTGTGCGCACTTTAAATGGGTTAAATGTAGAGCAAATAAGATTGTTACCAACGTATCATTATTTGTAATTTTCAATACTTTGAACCTTAGATTACCCAGATTGATTTGTAAAATAAAAACTTTTGAAAGTCTTATGAAATATGTGAAGTCTTGAATTGTTTTGCTGACACTTCTAGTGGTGGAATAACAGAAAACATGGCAGCAACGAAAGCAAACATTCAAAACCACGACATGTTAAAACCATAGAGAATTGTTTTGTGCTTTCAAAAGCCTCCAGCAGCTAAGGCCGTTTCAGAATCCATATGTCAGTCAATGAGCAGAATATAATGTCAGAGAGCATGACATATCCATATCTATCCTCTGTGTCTCATATTGATTCTGTGGTCAGTAGTGTTTAAGTGAATTTTCCAGGCCTCTCCTCTCCAGAGCAGCCAAGCCCAGCGCCGTCAGTAAATCATAGTTAATAATTATTGGCACAAATCAGTTTAGCCAAGGTGGATGGCTGAAAATTGCAAATGCTGTGTTATTTTCCTTGAGGCTTGCACAAAATAGAATTCTTTTTTAGCATTATCATTATTATTACTATTATTATTATTATGCAGCCTGGCTTTTAGACTTTATATAGCAGAGCTGCCACTGTTAACTCCTTGGCTCATAACAGTAGGCTTGAGAGTTTGATGTGTGCTATTTGAATTTAGCAAGATGTTATTTACAGACATTTGATTTCAGTGTTTTGGCTGTCGAGCACATTCTGAATGTCACCCACCCTCCGAAAATGCCTCTTTCATGTTGCCCTGGAAGTGTCAGTTGTCAGATGCGTCTCCAGCTGAGTTTCCTTTCAAGGCCATTCGAGGTCACATGAGCTGCTTTTTCCTGCAGGATTTTGAAGTCACTTTTTTTTTTTTATCAACTTTGTGCACCATCTTTGTAGCACATCTCATCAAGTTCAAACCTAGCAGTCGTTGCCATGACAGCAGCTACCACTTTGTGTCACTCTTGTGAAGAGAGCGAATGACGTGCATTTATCCTATGAGGCATCGCTGAAGTTTAAGTAGTCTAATATCTCAGAATTAGCAAATATGCATCTGTCGACAGCGCAAGAACGGTCCAAGGATCTTTTCATGATAGCAGATTCCCTGCAGGGAATTCATAACCGCCAAGTGAATGAATATCGTACATGATCTAATGCTTGTGCTTGAGTGAAGCGCTTCTGCGTTCACTTAGGGAAGACTCAGGGTGAACATAAAAGATTGTTGTGACTTAAAGCATGTCACATCTTCTAATTGACTGATAAATTAAGGAAATGCATTTCTAAAATGACCTTCTAAGGTTTTACAAGGCATAAAACAACCTAGAAGCTGGTCCTATTTAATGCCTGAGGACTTTTTTCATCAATCTTGGTAACATCTAATGTAGTTCTTGCAAGGGCCTTGCATTGAAACGGCGTCCATTTAAAGGGATAGTTCACTTAAAAATTAATCTTCTGCCATTCATTACTCACCCTCATGTCTTTTCAAACCTGTAAGACCTTGTATTATATTAAATATTTTTTATAAAATCTGAGAGCTTTTTGGCCCTCAATAGACAGCAAAGCAACTAGTGACAACCATCATTTTATGAAGTTACGAGAATACTTTTTGTGGCCAAACAAAACAAACATAATCACTTTATTGTCAGTCTTTGATGTGATGTATCTTTAACTTACACTAAAGATAAGACATTTTTAAATAAAGACATTACGTCTTTTTTTGCTCATAAAAAATATTCTGGTAGCTTCATTATGTTGCGGTTGAACTACTGATTTCACATGGACTATTTTAACGATGTCCTTACTACCTTTCTGTGCCTTGAACGTTTCAGTTGTGTTGGAATACATTACATGGCTTTTCTTTCCAGATTTTTGTCCAATTTATAGTCTGGAAAAGATTTCATAGGAAATAGCACAGATTATGATGTATTAAAACTGTTTTTCTCAAACTAGTTGTTTAAAAAAAATAATAATAATATTTGACAAATCGTGTAGTGTATTTCAGCCTTTAGCATCTTGTCTAAGACTTGAGTCATATTTCCCTGACAAGG
>JAUMHI010000057.1:8754627-8792396 GCA_032359435.1 Enteromius unitaeniatus | reverse complement strand
AATATTTGACAAATCGTGTAGTGTATTTCAGCCTTTAGCATCTTGTCTAAGACTTGAGTCATATTTCCCTGACAAGGCCAGCCAGGAAAAAAAAACAGCTGTACAAAAGATTGTTTCCGTGTTTCTAATTTCTGTGAAATGTTTGTCAATTATTGTGTGAAATTGCTCGTTGTTTTTAGAAATAGCTGCATGATAACGGAGGCCCTATGAGCAGGAGCTTGACTTTCATTTTTTCATTTTCTGTTTCACTGATTTCTCCAGTTTGCCAGACCTGAAAATTAGCATTGTCAACATCAGTTCTCCCATACCACCCTCAGATTTCACCGATGTGTGTCCATGAGTCCTTCAGAGCCTTGAAGATTACATCGATATACGTGTTAGCATTTTTTTTCGTGTCCATACAGTTTAAATTATTTATATTTTGATACCAGGCAGAGAGGTAGTCCCAATGATCACTTACTTCATCAGTTCAACAGCTCCTCTCTTCCTCTCCGCCGCTCTTAAGTCGATACGTGAAGATGTCTATACACTTTTGAAAGATTCCACCTCCGCAAATAAGCTTCCCGGCTCAGAGAGAGAAGTTCATTGGAGACAAATGGTGCACATTTCACAGGTAGGCCTTTGCAACCGCTGTGATTTGTTTCATTGCTAATGGGGGCTGAAGTGCCGGGGCCCCAGGCCATTTGCTTTTTTGGAGTGGCAGTCTGAGAGAGTACAGCCAGCATCTCTTAACAGCTTTAAAGGAAAAAAACCATCAGCACCAACTGAGTTCCTCTCAGACTGGGCTTCCAGAAGACTTTCTCTTTACCTCTCCTCATTACCATACACAGACTCTACAGATAGAATCTCTAATGCCCACAGGGTGCTTAATGCACCACAGAGGTGACTGCTGAAGCTGCCTAATTGGCCGCCCAGGCAAAGCCATATGGAAGCTACCTGTGTGATTGACAGAGGCCATGGAGAAAAAGAGATCCCAAGCGGAAGGCTGGATTGTCCTGGCTCCTTTTTAATCATGTCGTTCAGCATTGTCGATAAGAGATGTACTGAGATTAGAGTTCAAGGTGGACGGCCTTGTGCCGTGACTGTGGGATTTACTCAACATGCGAAAGGGATGAATGAATCAGTATTCCGTAAGGGGAGCAAAAGGTTTCAGCAGAAGGCTTTAGCCCTAGCCCTCTTCTCCAAATTTGTATGCAGATCGCATCATTTTTTAGGGTAATGATGTGCAGTCAGACTTGTGACTTTACCGCAGTGTTTACCACAGCGAAAATCTCTTGTAATTTATAGGCACTTATAGGGATGTAACGGTATTATAAATACGTTACATCGTACCGCAATACCGATTGTACCGCTATACCAATTTTTTTTCTCGATACTACCGTGGTCACATGACTCGATAAAACGATAGGTCTTTTGAAAAAAGTTTGTTACTGACGTAATGAATATGCAAATTGGCGTATGACGTCATCTAGCAACAGGTTAAATCAGATGTGTGAAAGGTTTAATAATTTTTGTTATTAAAATTGAAAAATTGAATAAACACTTATTGCACTTTTTTTGAGTCTCTTCATTAGTTTTGTTTTTCCTGTAAATGATTCAATAAATACTGTACCGTGCCATTCATACCAAGGTATTACCGTACCGTGAAGTTTTGATACCGTTACATCCTTAGGCACTTATGTTTAAAAGTATGGGATGTAAGGATAAACCAAAAAAATATCTAAATTATCTGCAGCCGTTAATCGGGGCTTCAGTAGCTGTGTTTCCATTACCCTTCAAATTGCGCAAATTAAAATTGCCAATTTAAAATACGCCTAAAGGAAACAATTTAATCAATTTCTCTGAAATATTTTTTTCAGGCAATTCAGAAAAGCAATCGCAATGGATTTTTCGCATTTACAGATCAAAGGGTGTATGTAAAAAGTCATATGATCATTATTTGACGTACTATAACCTCCAAAAAAAAACACTTAATACATGGTCACTCTCGAGTATAAGGGGCTTTTCCTGTCATTAATGCTTAGTTTACACTGCACACGTCTGTGTTTGATACGCTATTTATTTAAGCCACGCCACGGCATGCGTGTTTCCGTCAAATCTCACAAAAATCCATAGCCATGACTTATCGCGAGAGGCTAAAGGTTGCGTTTTAATCGCAATAATTTTTTATCGACATTTATAAAATATCACTAAAGTTTTGTGCAAATCTGTAATGGAAACGCAGCTAGTGCCATATAATCTTTCAGAAATCATTGTATTATCAAGACACTTTTCTCATTTTCTATCAATGTTGAAAATCATAATGTAATTTTTTTTAGCATTCTTTGAGTAGAAAATTAAAAAAAATTGTTTCTTTTTAGAAGAGAAGAGGATGGTATTGGGAAAGATCTGCAAACCGGGGCTTAAATGCTGGATGCCCAAAGCACAACTGCACTATATGTATGCAAATGCTTTTTATTAACAGTTTATGCTTATTAAATCCTTATTAAATCCTACCCGATACCTAAACTTAACAACTACATTACTAAATCTTTATGAGGAGCAAATTAGGTGTTTATTGAGGCAAACGTTAATGTAAAGTAGTTAATGGTTTGGTAACCTTAAAATAAAGTTAGCAACAATTTTTCGTAAACCACCAGGGGTCTGTTGACCTCCTTTTGAAAGTCCTACAAGCCCAGTAGTTCTAGAGTCTTAAGAACTGAATGTCCTTATATTACCCACAAAACTTTGTCCATTTCATTGAATCATTCTCAGATTCCTATGAGATTATTTTGGATTAACACCAGTGCCAGTTTATGTCTGGCTGCTGACAGGATCATTATCTTCTAGAACTTTGCAGGTGCAGTTCAAATTGAAACTGTTCTGGTGGATCTTTTAGACAGCTCATAGATGGTAATGACCACGAGGAGACAAAGACATCAAATTAGTGCCATTTAGACACCAGTCATCGCTTGCCACCATATGCTTGGTAAACAACCGGGTTATGTTACAAAGCTATAAGTTTAAACTAATGAACTACAGCTGACATAACGACAATACAATTAGCCGACAGTTTTGCTTCTATCTATGTTTCATTGTAGAAGCTACAGTACCACAGCTAAGAGATCTCTGTGAATCTCAAGGACATCTGTGATAACAAAGATTAAAGATTTTGGAAAAGAAGTTTAGAGTAAAGTACAACAAAGACATCAATTATGGAAAAGATACAAAACCGTTTTAAAGCAATGGGTACCATTGATTCAATTAGGAGGAAGTGGAAGTGACATCAAACCACTCAGACATTGGCTAGGAAAGGTTGTCCTTCAAAACAGTATCAGCAGTTAGGCGTTTGAAATGTCTATTAATGAAATGTGACTTATTGTATTATCTGCAGAACCTAAGTGATGCCAACAGAAAAAATAAAGTAGTTTTATGTATTATTTTACACTGGAATGTGTATTACCTAGTAAATACTTAGAACGATAGCACAACATAACGATAGATAGATAGATAGATAGATAGATAGTAATTACAAAATAGTTGATCTAGTTGTCATAAACTGTCAAACATATTTTTTACGCATTTCTATTACACTTTTTGTAAATTCACCATGATTTGTGCAAACATATCTTGACTTTCACTAATTAATAGAATAAAGATCAACCAATTATAAACCAGTTCTCTGAAATCATTATGTGCATCTCAGGAATCTCTTGTCTGGACAGCATATATAGACAGAGGACAACACAAGAGTTACAAATTCTAAAAGTGGATAAACATCCAGAAAACAATCAGGGTCAACAGCCGAGAGGAAAAAGAGGAGTAAGGATGCTTGGTGAAAGGGTACAGAGTAGTGTTGTCACGGTACCAAAATTTCAGTATTCGGTACCAATACCAGTGAAAATCCACGGTTCTCGGTTAATGTGCATTAACGTTATGTATTTTTTAAAAATAAGCGGGAATTTCAATTTGAATTTAGCGCCAGAGCATGCAAAGCTGTTACTGGTTCAGAATATTCTGACATATCAAAACATATTGGATTAAACGGAAAATATGTGATGAAAATATTTCACGAGGTTAACTTATACCTCTACCTATACTTAACTAGACCTCCGTGTGGTCAGCCCGCACAAGCTTTACTAGCGGCCCCTTTAAATACAAAACAAGCATTCCATCTACGTCAGAGCATCAAGAGCGTTCAAAAATCTCTGTACAGTGTCGTTGCAAGAGAGAATTTTGACTCTCTCGCCGGCGGCGGTGTGAACGCACAGTAACGATTAACTAAACAAACTGCAATGTTTGAGGTGTTTTATAAGGTTCTATGTATTTCCTCCTTTTCACAGAAAACTTAGATGACACCGCTTGCAGATGGGTTTTTGGTGATCAGTGATGTTGCGCTTGTCATCAGCCTCAAAAAAAAAAATACTTCCACATGTGGCTCTTTCCTCCTTTCTTTTCAACGAGCAGATTCAGAGCCGCCTTATCATTAGCACCGCCGATCGCCATCTCTCTGTGCTTTTATGAAGACGACGCAACTTTCGGATAGCGCAGCAAGAACCGGGTTTACCCGTTGCTCGGTACTACCGGTACTTCAGAAAACCTGGTACCGTAACATTTCACATTTTTTAGTACCGTCTTGGTACCGAAGTACCGGGTCTTTTGACAACACTACTTACATTGATGTATGGTTCATTGGGATAGGACAATATTTCAAAATACTGAGAAAATCCCCTTTAAAAGTTATTTTAGCAATGCATATCACAAATCAAAAATTAAGTTTTAATGTATTTACAGTAGGAAATTTACAAAATATCTTCATGGAACATGATCTTTACTTTATATATTAATGATTTTCGTCAAAAAAGGAATATCGATCATTTTGACCCATACAATTTATTTTTGGCTATTGCTACAAATATTTAAGACTTAAGGTGTTGTGGTCCAGGGTCACATATTTAATATATTATCATTCCATCCAACCCTACTGGAGGCCACAAAGCTGTTAAAATCGTCCAAGAAAAAAAAATTTTTGATTAAGTGCATGGTCTCAAACCACTTCATTAACCAAACAACTTATTGGCCAGACTGATGGTCCAATAGGCTTTGTTTTAATTCAGACATAGTGGCTCTCTTCTGTCTGGACAAAAGCTATGCATCATCACCTTCTGAACTATTGATTAAGACGTGGGTGGGAAATTTGAGGAAACGGGAAACTACTCAAATGTCACCACCCCAGCAGTTTGAGAAGCGCTGTGCCGTGGACGCACGTTCCAGCAATAAGAGGCCAGCTGCTCAGAGTGCTTGCAGGCGCTCTTATCTATTTTGTCCTCAGCACAGGACCAGCTGTGATTGGGGGGTAGGGAGAGCTGACGAAATCACTGGGGGGGGTGGTCACCATCCAGTCTGACTTGTGCTCCAAAGCTTCTGGTTCTCATGCACCCCCAGTCCTGACAGCCAAAAGATAAGACTGTGGCGACATGACGTCCCGAGAATTATCAGTGAACATGCATACATATACGCATCCACGCATCATGCAGACGTGTGTTTATTAGGGCTTCCAGCAATAACCTGAATATAGAGAAGTGCTGAGAAAAGTCAGCTCGGTCTCAAGCATGAAAAACTATACCAGGAAGTAGATTAAAAGACATAATTTAAGATGAAATAGCCTAATGCACTCAAGAATGCAAGAGTGCCATTCATCTGCATTCATAGTATAAGAACAAGCTATCAAAGAATGCAGATATTATTTATATAAATCAACAACAACTACAAAAAGACCGTTTAAATGATTACTACACTAAAACTAAACCTGAGGAAACCAAAGTGTAGATAATTTGTGTTTGTAAATAAGCTTATCACAATAGACACACACACAGGGAAAACCCATAGTCAAATACAGAACTTCTATGTTAGAGGGTTTGACTACATAATGGTTTTGCAAGTTAAGATTCACAGGGAAGAAGCACAACTTGAGTTCCTATGTTTTTTGTGAAGAGTTTTAATATTTTCAGAGGTTTTACAGAATGTAACTAAATGGGTGACATGAAAATGTTACTTTGGATAATAAATAGTCGTGATAAACCCTAACCCCGAGTCATATGAAGACACATTTCTTTCAGAAAAGTCTGTTTTGCAAGTGGAACTTTTAATGTCACGGTTCCTGAATCACTGATTATGATGTGCATACTAGGTTTTATAATCCAAGTCTCAGCAGACTTAACAGAAAAAGGAAATTTACAATGTCATGTTGCAAAAACAGGGAGATCCGCTTATAAAGGCAATGTGATGTGTCACATGTGCGCTAACCAAACTACCCAGTGTGAAACTAAACAAATAGGAAGTTGCAAAGTTATCAATCAGCAAGCATTATCTGCTCTTCTCAGGTCAATTTCATCTCCAAATTTAAAATGTAAATTAAAAGCCGTCTTTGGTATCTAAGCATCAACAGAATAAGATTAAAATGAGCCCCCTGTGACAGATGCACTGTTTCGCTCATGTATCAGTGTGAAGATCACAGGAAGTGTGAGGTCAGTAACCACAACTTTTTTTTCCATGAACTGCAGCTTTAAGTTTTGTATTGTGAGGCAGCAAATTCAAAAAAAGAAATCCACTCTGGTAGACAGATATTCGCATAAACGTTTACGTTTTACTAGACAAGCTGGTAAAAGATTCTCCAGCAGCTGATTCAATTCTTAGTTTACTTGTTAGTACATTAACAAGTCTGAGATATGAAAAATATGCTTCAGTAGAATGGAACAGTTTAACTTACAAAATATCTATATTTTTGAAATCTAAAAAAAAAGAAGAAATCTACAAAAATGTGCATATGCGTTGTGTGTTTTGCATCGTACTTAACAAATTACATTTTTATGGCTCATAGTATGATATAACGGTGCTCACACTGGAAGAAAACACCTCAATGTAATTCTGAACGGAAGAAAAATATTACATTTGGTACAGTTGCTATTTATATTGCCAAATTAGGAAATTCTGATTAACTATAGCAGAGCATTAAATGTTCACATTTACAACCACCTTCCATTTGAAGGTGGACATCATTATAATTTGACTAAAAGGCTTTTTACTTGCAAAAAAGGCATGCGCTATCAATCAGAGGACAGAAGGCATTTAGCAGATTGTGTGCGATCATTTAAAAGTCTTAGAAACTCACATAACAATTGATACAGTAGACTTTATAAGAGGGGTGGGCGATATACCGGTAGACACGATTAACCGGTAGAAACTTGTCAACCGATAGAGATTTTGATGCATTGTGTTAATTGTGATTGAGATCACGTGACGTTGCATGTGAGGTAACCACACAATACACATTCACTTCTACATGGTGACATTTATCCAAAAAAAGCAACTAGCGACTTCTTGGACAAACCTCTCGAGTGCAAGCTCTTGTTTTCCCAGCGTGCGCACACCCCTCGGTGCAGCAGCAGTGAGTTCGCTTACATGTGACCAAACCAACAATGAGGAGATTGTAAAGAAGTGGTTTGGGTATAGGAAAAGTGATACGAATGATACAAACCTGATTTTTAAGGTATGCAAGAGCACTGTTTTAGCAAGCGGTGGAAACTAGTATACGGTCAGGCACTATGTTAGTACCTGTTTTTGTGTTTGACTTTTTATTTATGCATTTTCAGATACAAATAGCTATATTGTGATGTATGTCGTTATGGAGGTAGATAATCGCTTCTACCGTGATAGAAGATCTACTTTATGCTGTACAGGTGTGAAGCAAGGACTGTGTGGCAGCTACACTCATACCTGATCATAAGACCAACTAGGGATGTCAATTTTCTATCATTTCCGCAATCTCCCGTTGTCTAAATTAACAAACAATTAATCGATTAATTGTTAACCTTAATGCTGCAAAATGCATCTGGGTATCTATGGCAATCAACGGCATGTGCAAATAGCTCTCCAAATGCCAGCTTCATCCCCGAACGAAAGTTTTTTTTTTTAAGTTAAATACTGGGTTTTCTCAGGAAACGTTAATGAAACATGGTAGTAGCCAAAAATGAACATGCTCCTTCGGTCACTCGCGCGTGAGCTGCACGCAGCCCAGAATTAAACCGATTAATCGTCCATGGTAACTTTAATCGGTTGCATTTCTTACCGACAATTAATCGACCGTCGATTAATCGTCGACATCCCTAAGATCAACCCAACTTATTTAGTTAAAGCATATTTAGTTTCATATGATTGGGACACTATTCCACTTTAAACAGATCCCAATACTTAACGATAAAAAGTGATACGACACTTCCTGTTTATCCATAAAGAAAAAAAAAGGAACAAGAGCAGCTAGTAGTTTGAAAGAGCTGATCTGTCCACTATCCACGTCTACACGAAGCAAATGCAATTTAACCAACTGACTGACCAGCAACAAGCTCAGAAACATCACACACTAGTTGCTTAACCAACTTTGGTATTTCCACACCGTTCATTTGAGCATCCTGGTGGAGTCACTTTTGAAGAAATATGCCCAAACCATTCGCAATCGTCTGACCAAATAAACAATATTTAACGTTACCAGTTAAACAAACAGCAGAAGCTATTAAGCTAGCACGACTAGCACAGGACCCAGTATCACATTCACGAGTCCTACTAGACAAGCTGAGGTGTATGGCCTACTCTCTAAAACCAGATATTCCCAGAGTATTTGGCCGGCTGAATATAGTTTATTAACCTGCAAACCATTCAGCTAATTGCCTTAGCAGAGCTGCCCTGCCATATTGCCGTGCAGGCCATCCGGCTAAGCTAACAAGAGACCGAGGCTGCTAACTCAGCTACAGCGTCTCTCTCTCTCTCTCGTGTCTATCTTTTGTGCTTTGATTAACAGCCACCCACCTTATCCATGAATTTCCAGCATTTCTCCACCGTCTTTTTGTCCACGGCCCCGGGCTGGTGATGGGAGTGGTGGAGATGATGGTGAGGCTGAAAAGCGTCCTTCATCATACCAATAAGCCCCCCACCTTTCTTCAGATTTCCTGCCATATTCGGACTCCGGAGTGCTCTTTTCCTAGTCAAAATATAACTGGGAAGGGATACCCCCCGGTGAGGACAGCGCTCGAGTCCGGTTCGGTTCGAGCGAGGGTCCGTCAAGGGGGGGAGAAGCGCTTTATCGATGCAAGACTCCCATTAAATCCCCCGTGCAGGAAACCTCCGTTTCACGCTGTGTTGTGTGCGCTCGACTGGTGCGGCGGACCCGTTGAAAACAACGCGTAAATATAAGTTGTGATGGGTGTCTGGACGTGGAGGAACAACTGCTTTCGCATCGACACCCCGTGCGTTATGTTCCCTTTTCCTGCAGCTCTCTCTCTTTCCCTGTCTGTGCGCTTCTGCAAAGCGATGTCCGATTCGTGATGGTTCATTTGAGTCGGATCTTTTTGCTGAATCAGTTTGTTCGGATCTTTCAAGTGAATCGGTTTACAAAACCGGCTGGAATAGTTTGAAATTAGCATGGGTTAAAGTGCGAAAATGATTTGTGTGATGATAATCATTGTTACAATAATCATGTGAACTTGAATATGATTGTTACATTAGTTATCATATGAACTTGAATATGATTGTTACATATGAAGTTACAATGAACACAATAAAGCAATGACTATGTGTGGCTTCGATTTGGTTATAAAATCACTTGCAAATACAGAATAACAATATGTTGAACAAATACATTTGAAAATGCTTAAAAAAATATTGGAAACTTTCAAAGCCTGTGTGTTAAGTGACGTACAAAAATAGTTGAATCGGTTCTTTGAGGGCAGCTGTCCGAAAGAATCGATTCGCTAAAACGAATCGGACTTCCCATCACTACATTTGCAACGGGAAGTTCAGGCTGAGCTAGTCTTTACACATATTGCACATATTGTCTTTCTTCATATAAAATGCAATATTACATCGCGAAATTATCATCATCATTATCATTATCATATTGAAATAAGATAAATAAACCAATTAGGAAAATAAACACCGCCTTCCACCCCCTCCTCCCGTGCTCGTGTGATTACGCTTCCTGTTCCGCCTGTAAGACCTCGCCCTCTTTCATGTCTCACATTTACTCCTCCTTGCTTTTTGCTCCTTTTGCGAATATCCGAATCCTAACCATGGGGAAAAGCACGACTAATGAATATTAAATTGGGCACGTAACCGGAGCACTAAGAAGGTTACCAAGCAACGTAGCAAAGACGTAGTTAATATTCATGAGAAGGCGTTTGCAGAAGTAGCGTGACGTTACTTTCTCCGCCCTCTAAGTAAAAAGGATTCGTTATGCAGATTTTTTTAGGGACAAATTTCACGATTGGTTGGTTCGCCGTTACATATTTTTTACAAATAAGTTACCCAAAAAACTAAACAAAAATAAAAGTAAAACATGTGAATGACAGTTGCCTCTACAGAGCTACGTGCCCATTCGTCAAAATGAAACAGTGGGATTCCATTTAAAGAATCTAAGCAATTCAGAAACACCTCAAAAGACTTTATTGTCCATAAAACTAAACGACGCGCTTAGCAACTATACACACGCGGATACGTAGAGTGGCATTCTGGACAGGTGATTGGCTAGCGTCTCTCTCTAACCACGCCCACGCTACCAGGCTGCACTTTATACACAATACAGACACAATGCAACTTTCCCTTCAGTTCCTCCAGTAGAATCTTTACACCATGCCACCAAAAAAGAAAGGGAAGGGAAACAGCAAAAAGGACAAGTCCAAAAAGAGCACAACAGAAAAAGGTGTTATATGAAATTATGAAATTGTATATGTATTTTAGCCCCTATTTTATTGACATATTCCTTTTTTTCTCTCTCTTGAATCATACAGATGATGGACTTGCAGAGAAGTATCGGAGAAGTGTCTTAGACGTGGCTGTTTTAAAAGAACAACTTGGTAAGGCAAATTGAAATGTTAAACTGTTTGTTGATGTCCAATTCTATTAAAACATTAAAAAAGGAACTCCTCTATGAATCTTGTCAGCTCTGAGGACCAGTGTAACTCGTCAGGCCACGGCAGTGAGAGATGACTTGAAAAGTCAAATCAGAGATCTTGAGCAGGTGCTCGGTCAGGAACGATCAGACATGAAGGACATCACTACAGGTCTGTATAAAGTGTATTACTGATATATCACACCTGCATGAAACAATGCGTGCTTCATAATAATCATGTTTTCTGCTGTATTGTTTTAGAAATATTTGAATGAAAATGAAAGTGCATGTTCCGTCTACAGAACAAAGCGTGATGAATACATTTTTTCTTTCTTCAGACAGACACTTTATGTCTCAAAAAGTTTAATTTAATTAATATCTTGAAGCTTCCCCACAGATCCTGCTGACAGATCTTTATTTCTAACACATTGACAAAATGAAGCTATAGGCAGTTTCATAGACTTCATAATTATTTCATAAACCTGCTCAATTTCTATTTTAATGTGTTTTAAAATGTAATTTAAAAGTTTAGCATTATTATTATTAGTGCTGTCAAATGATTAATCAAATATATATTTTTTGGTTTGCATAATGCACTTCTACTACTACTGTAAATACACACACATACAGTATATATTTTGAAAATATTTACATATATTTACATGTCTACATTTATATATATATTTAATATATAAACAATTTTTATTCTGAAATATATACATGCCTGTATAGGTAATAAATATACACAACAACACATATTAAGTAAACAACCTTTATTTTGAATGCAATTTATCACAATTAATCATTTTATAGCACACATTTTTATCATTTAATTATTATCAATGCTAGTTCAAGATATGAGAAATTTTTACTTTAAAAAAATAATTACTTTAATGCATACTTTCTAAATTAAAGTATTAGTGTTCTCATTCTAATAAGCTGATTTGTTCATATTATAATCAATGTTGAATATAGCTTAATATTTTTTTGTAAACCATGTTATTTGATAGAAAGATCTAAAGATATAAGATTGGATTTCGTTGCATATAACAAAACCAATCTCATTATATAAAAATGCTATATGGCATTATATCATTGCTCTTAAACGTAAAGGCATATTTCAGTAAAGTTATATAACTGATGTCAAACACAATGTGTATTGCATTCTACACAAACTTTCAGATCTCAAGCGCCAATATAAGTCCGTGGAGACAGACCTGCAGACTAAAGTAAACAGGCTTGAAGTGAGTGTAGACTTGCTTGAGACACAGCTCGGTAAGTCCAGGCATAAACACATTCAAACTCTTGTGCTCATCACAGGCAGTGTGCGCTTTAACCAAAACGCATGCTCTCCAATGACATACTAATGACAAACAAGGCCTCTGTTTGATCAGCCGAATGTCAGGTTAAATTAAAATCGGAAAGAGAGCAGCGAGAGAAGACAGAAGCAGAAAAAGACGCCATCATTTCTGACCTCCGAAGCAAACTGGACAGTATGGAGAGAGAGTGTGAGAAGATCCTGCACGTAAGTCAGAGTCACGGCTCTGTGAGTGATTAAGTGAAATATCAGCGCTCTGTCAAAATATATATTAGATGCTTGAATGGATGACATATTTTATCAGGATTACACAAGGCTTAGCTTAAATTGCTTGGTGACATTTCAAAGCGTGACAGACTAATCTTCCTCGACGAAATGAGGTATAATTAATGCTATAGTAAAACAAATTGAACTGACTGTTAATTAAAGTGTTAACAAGTCTAATTGCCATCCACAAGGTTATCCATTTCAGCATTTAGTATTTTAGCACAGTAGAGACATCTGGACCTCTAAATGCTCGTGCCAGATGGCGAGACATGCCCCATTTAATAAGCAACTTTTCATCTTAAATTGAGTACGTTTTTAATAATTGGTGTCTGTTGGACTGATGCAGGGCTGTCTGGACAGTTTGCTCTCTCACCTGGCTGAGACGCGGCTGCAGTGGGAACAAGAGAGCACAGTCATTCATCAGGAAGTTAAGGACACTCTCAGAGACTTTGGGATAAACCCGCTTCACATATGAGGACACCTTCAGTTGAGCACTGTGAGCAGCACCAAGATATTTGACCTTTGACATCCAAGCAACTGCACATATATTACATAAACCAGGAGTTTGGAAACTTTTGTTGAGTCAGTACTCATAATAGTACTTATTAGTACTTGTAATTTATAAGAAATAAGTGAATAGTTTTCGTTATCAAGGATGCATTAAACTGATTAAAAGTGACAGTAAATAGATTTATAATGTTTCAAAAGAGTTGTGTTTAAAGTAATTGCTGTTCTTCTGAATTATCTATTCATCAATGAATCCTGAAAAAAATAAATAAGCAGAACAACTGTTTTCGAAACTGATGATTTTTTTTTTTTTTTAGCACCACATTTTTTTAAAGGATCGTGTGACACTGAATATTTGAGTAATGGCTGCTGGAAAGTTCAGCTTTGTCGTCAGAGGAAAAAAAATAATTTTATAATATATTCAGAAAACAATCATTTAACTTGTCACTATATTTTACAACATCCCTGTTTTACTGCATTCTGATTATATTAACGCATCCTTGGGGAGAAGAGACTTCTTTCAAAAATCTTTCTGACTAACTGAATATGTATATTCATATATTCATTTATACAGGGTTGGTAACGGTACTAGCTTGTGCCGACATCAACTTCAACTGAGGTCTAAATGTTGATCTGAAAGTGGATCTGAAAACAATAATTTTTTAAATTATCACTTTACCATAAAAAGGGCAAGCTGACTTGAATTGAAATTAGTGACTTTTAAAAGTAGTTTCACATGAGGTTGCAGTTGAAGGTTATGAAATTGAAATTTGAAAATGAAGACTAATTTTACAGTTAATTCATCCTAAAGTGAATACTGTTTACATTACCTGATATTAGCATAATTTGATGAAGCAGTTTATAGGCCAGCTTGTGTTATGGCCTAATATATGAAACAAAGCAGGCTGAATTTCCGTGCAGTTCATTCTGCATCCAGCAGGTGTCTCTGTTGCTCTAATTTTCTTTCGCTATTCCAATTTGCACAGCTTTTTTACTTTTGAATTCAAATTAAATTTAAAAATTCGTAAAAATTAAGAACCTGTTGTGTTGTTCTTAGTATGAGTCCAGGAGTAATGCTCTAACATAACGCCAGCTGTTGATTTACGGATGAGAGATTCCCAGAGAGAAGTTAATGTCTGGATTTACAAACATCATCTCAATACGCAAATCTTAATGACACAGATTATTGTGTAAAAAGCAGTAATATGATAAATAACTGACCTTGTTATGTTACAAAATTGACATTCATTGTGCAGCAGTAGGCTAAATCTACCTGGCCGAGATTGATCAATAAACAGAAGAAAGCAAACAAATTTTTTATTTTCCTTAAAACTACTGTGAGATTAATAATAGAATAAGTGGTTATTCTACTCATTTAGGGACTGCTGGACAACAAAAGGCGACAAAATGAACATGACATGACGCCTGGGGATGTTTAGATTTCCGTTGTCAAAAAGAAAATGGGAAATAACATTTTGAGCTACTTACCTTTGACATATAAATTCTGCTGTATAAGTGACAAACCAGTGATCAGAAAAAGATTTGTAGCAGCATTGTACAATTTTTAAAAAATGAAAATTGTATCATTTTGTATCAGCCTGCTTTGTTTGGTATACTGCCTTTGATAAATATTTTGTGACTGTGTAAATCACTAAAGATGTGGCAAGTCAACACTATTCATAAACGTAACATTCAAATATCTAAGATTGCACATAAAATTGCATTCGTTGTTACTCACTTAACTTGTTTTTTTAAAAACACAAAATGCAAAAAAGGCACAAGACACATTCATCTACCACAAAAGATGGCAATTTTAGGTAAAATTTAAATTTAGTGTGAATGAGTTGTGAGTGGTAGACAAAGTCTTAGTGGTTATATGTACTGTTGTAAAGAAGTTTCTAGCTTTGGTCTTTTTTTTCTCAGAAAGACATTTCATCAGCTGAACCTTGTGTCTGTGTTAAACAATAGTATCATTCCTGTTGAATATTATACCCTTATACCCTTATTAAAGTTAATAGTGCCCCTGCCCCATATGGCACCGCTGAAAATGCAAAACGTGCCTGAATTGCAGTGCGGTACATTTAAGACCGCAACAACACATGACATCTAGTTTAGCGGTGTCATTAGGTGTAAATCAGCAAAAAAGTCCTTTTCTTGTATTGGACAGAAACCAGTTGCGACACTAGAAGGAATTAAAGCTAGAGATGCAATTTCATTCTGTGGAAACAGGTTAGAGCTGAATTAAGAAATAAATGGGTTGGAGAAGGGCCGTATGCTGAGAGAGATAGAGGCCCTGCCCTTGGGAATGCGTCCGGACTGATTGGGCTGTGAGCTTTGCATGTCTCGCTAATAAGTCCTGTCTTCAGCCATGACATTTCAGTCTCTGAGCAATTCACACTCATTACTATCAAACCATCATAGCGTCGGACATCTTAGTGTTTGAACCCTGGAATGGATTTCCATCACTTAGACATCTGCAGATGTTAAATATTTTCTTCAGTTTGAAAATACTGAGGAAAAGACAGAAGAGTTGGTGGCTAATTCTCATGAATTAGTTCAATTTCATTTGTATGTTCTCATATAATATGCTTTCACCCTATATAGAGGTGCTTACTATTTTCTAAAAATCACAGTTTTGTAGAAAGTACATTGCAACCTCATCAAACAATTGTTTTTTCCATTCAACTGGGTGTCAAGTTCTCAATGAACCAAATATTTCTATGAATAATGAAGAGAAATGAATAATGCAATCACAAAAGTGTATAGTAAGCCATTTTGCGGTCACATGACAAGCCAGATACTACTCTCTTTATCCTGTTAACCCTCCTATTATTGGTCACTTTGGATAATGAAATAAATTAGTCATGTCTGAGTGCAAATTGAGCAACACTAAAAGCTAATATCTTTTTTATGTGATGCTACAATTCTTGTGACAGAGGTGAATAATGGCGGCATGTACATTTTTGTGCTAATTGTACACTACTTGTTTTTGTCAGTCGTCACTCCAAGCAGTAACAGTCTCCCAAATGTTTTGCTTGTTTGTTGACACTTTTAAACCAGCTTGTGCCTCTGTGAATCTAATGCAGATGTGCAGCTGATGCCATGCCCCACATAGTAAATGTGTCGCATCTCGAAGTTGCCCCAGTAGAGTTGTCTGCAGGTCTGTGCTTCCAGTGAAAACCCACCTGCACATACAGCTTTGCCATTGTTCATCAGAAGCCTGAAACACACACACTTACCCAGCCGTTCCAGTCTGCAATAGGAAATGAATATCGTATTTGCACAACATAGAAAAATAAATGTTCATAGAGAGGGCTGACAGATCCAAGAGACAAAACCTTCAAGAACAAAGCCAACCTTTCACAGAACTGAACACAATGCCATTTATTTTCATCAGGCACTAACACTGTATTGAAATATCATGTAGAAATGGATTCAGTTCAATAGAAATGCACAGAAAAAATCAACATGGGTAGTAAGTAACCTCTAATGAATCTCCAAAACGTGAAGGCAATTTATTACAATTTGGCACTGCAAGTTGAGGGTAACATCATGCCTAATAAAATAATTTCATTTTGGTATCCAAATCCTGCTTCAGCTGTGGTACGTTGAAAAACTGATTGGTTGAATCCAGGTGTTCAGAACAGAAGCATGAAGACATCACATAAACAAATGAATGTTCCTGGTTTCAAACAAGAAAGTAAACATTAAACATTGTGAGATGTTGCGTAATATAATGAAACACCTGAATGTATACAGGCTTATGATCTCCAATGTCTCATCACACATGTCTAGATGGAGTGGCCCTGTCTGTAGTTGACTTCATCATGTATTGAGTGGTACAGATGTTCCTCAACAGGAACAAAATCACCTCAAATTCCACTTTCCTGAAGCTTTTTTGAAACTGAACACCTCCAAGCATCCTGTTGGAATGGCAAAAATAAAGTTAAATGGAAATTGGCGTGAATCCTAGTTAGTTTCCCCAATGGAAACTTCCTAAACGGGAGCATAATCTTCCACTTTCCCACAACTATGTGCAATTTTCATATCCGAGGAGTGCAACAAAACGAACCAAAACTCAAAATAATGAAAAGCAAAATATAGAAAGTATATCTTTAACCAGAAAAAATATAATTTCCATGTTCTTCTCCATTGAGTAGCATCTAAAACCCTCGTACATGCACATCAAACATTCAAAAACATCCCAAAAACCTTTTTAATAGAATATGACTATTAATAAAAATGGATCGTAGTTGTTTTTGTGTTCAGTTCTCTTAATAGTTACTCCTTCAGGGGCCCGAAATGAGACGGCAACAGCACAGAATTAATACAAAGTATTTTGGCCCTCTAGAAAAGGTTGCTTGTGGTTGACACAGTCTGCAGCCGTCTGCGTGTAAAACAAAACTGAACGGGTGTCGTGAGAAGGAGATAATAGCAATATAGTGGTATCACAACATAAGAGGAATAATTTAAAAAGAAATCAACAGCACAGTAAGACAAATATACTGCATAGTACAAAGCCCCTCTGCTGTGTCCGCCGAAAGCAGAGGGCCGTAAGGACAGTGTACAGAAACCAGATGCAGCTCCTGGGCCGAATCGAGCAACACGGGCAGCCGCTCTCTTAGCTCCTTCCCCCGGAGCCCATACGTTCCCATAATCCCTGGGTCCAGCAAAGCCGCCATTTAACGTCTATCCGCCACAGATCCGAGAGGTTATTCATGTTCACTGTTGTTGGTGCCCTTCTCCCACTCTATACTCTCTTCGCTGTGGCTGGGCGATGCTCCTGGAGGGCCGGCCGGGCGCACTCGAATGCCCTGAAAGCGCCGGCACTCCGGGCAGATGCGAATGTGACTGCACCCTCGCGCCACTAGGGCGGCCTCCTGCGCAAGTCTGTGGGAGAGGGGTTCGGGCAGGCCGGTGCCCGTGCACAGCTTGCCGTTGCTGAGGCTCGCCGCCGCCGCTCGCGCCCGTCGCTCATCAAGGGGCAGAGGCTGCGCCCGCAGTACGCTGGCCCCGCGCCTGCGCCGTAACTGCAGGCTGTCCTGACACAGCACGATGCCCTGCAGCTCTCGTAGCATCTCCTCGCACACGGACAGCTGTGAGGCACAGACACGGAGACAGAGGGAGAGAAAGAGAGAGAAAGAGAGGCCAGGGGGTCTCGCTGACACACTGCTCGCTGGGGGTGGCAGGCAGCACAGCCAGAGCATTGATCAGAAATAACACTATTTATCTGACTGATGCACCGCAGAGAAATCAGAGAAAATCTCCTGAAGCGCCTGGTGATCTCGGTGTGTGCTCATTACATTCTCAACAGGTTCGCTTCTTTAAATGTATTCTGTTAGATTTGCATTACAAATAAAAACGTGATAAGTTGAGATAAGTGGAGCTGCTGCAATTGGGTCATTCTTTGTATGCAGTGCCTTTCGCTTTGAAAAATTGGGCTCAAAAAGGCTCCCAAGAGGATGATTGTTTACATGAAACAATCCGATTATTTGAACGCATATATATTTTTAATCACTTTATGAACAGAACGTGTCCTCCGGTGCAATTTGTCATCTAAATGGAGTTCTGTCATAAATGGAATATTATCGCACAGTATTACAAAAATAAGGTTTCGATTAAGGGCTGTTAAATAAATCATCTTTGCTTTGAATCGTTCATTTCTCTTAATGGTTGTTTTACAGTTGTATTTTTCTTTTGTACTCGGTAGTGTTTTCACAATGTTAATATTCTGTGGTGACAACTAATTTCAAGGGAAATACTATGCATATCCACTCAAAGTAAACCAAAATTGAATCAGTCCTCAGCACAATATCATTTTACCTTTTAATTTATACCTTGTTAAGCTACAGCCTGTAAGATGAGGTCATAAAAAGTAGTAGTGTTGTGTGGAGCCTTCCAAAGCAAGCAGCTTTCTTTTGGTTTATGAAGTGAATCCATGTGACCAACTTGAATCTCTTACAAACGAGGTAAGAGGTTGGTGAAATTTAACACCCTCATCCAAATTTCAGATTGTGTGGATTCTTACCCAGATAGCACACGTATGTCTGCAAGATGTCTGTTAAAGATCTCTTGATCTGGAAATCATCTGCGGTCTAAAAACGTCTGGCAGACAGATTTGAAATCATACACATCTAATAGACATCTGACATTTAAAAGGAGACGTGCAATAGATATATTGCAGATGAGCAAACAACCTAAATAATACATCTTGCAGATTTAAATGCAGACGTCAGTTAGATGTCTCCTAGATGTACGTGTGAATTACTACATTTCTGACCAAGCAAGTCAAATGTCTGTGTGACAAGTAAAGTATCTAAGCTACAACTGAAAAAATTATGTTTTGATGCTGGTTTAAGCTGGTCCTTTGCTGTTTTTTTTTGCTGGGTTATGCTGGTCATGTGCTGGCAAAGGATGGACCAGCATAAACCAGCAAAAGACCAGCTTAAACCAGCATCTCAAAACATCACTAACCAGGATATACTATTTTTTTCAACAGGGAAGTCTGTGTCTTTACAATGGCAGGCACTGTAGAAAGGTCCAAGTTTACATACATTTCACAACTAACAACTTTTAAAACTCTTTTATGGAGTTATCAGAAAGTTGTGCTGTCAGCTGAACAGTCGGTATGTTGTTAAACAACAGTACAGTCCATTGAACACACTGTACTTCAGTTCCTCACAGCCTTGTTTTCAACATTTTCAAAAATTAAATATAGTGCTACCTTGCCTAAGGTCTCTATCAGATATACATCACATACATTCATACATATGATGCAAAGTTAAAAACAAAAATAGGATCAAATCAATTTTCTATCATCATGTTGTAAAGTTAAAAAGGCACTGCATACAATGATGTGATTAATGTGTAGTAGATATTTAACTGGTAGGGCCATCTTGGTGTTGGACCAGTGTAGTATGCATAAAGATATGTACACTAATTAAACAGGACATGACGAGCCATGCCAGTGCGGTTTAAGGCGCTGAATATACACATACATGCAGAAATAGACCTCACACACACATAAACAAACAAACACAGACAAACTATTAGCATTTAATGCTAACACACAAAACTATTTCCCTATTAAAACAGGGATAGTGCAAAATTCACTCTACTTTTGAAAAATGGGCTAAACTGCACTGCACTAATCATTTAAACTTAATGTTGAGATATACAGTACAAACACAATCACACAAACACATATTCCCAAGCAGTTTTCAATTAGCATTTAGTCAACTTAACACCCCCACATAACATACAAGCAAACAAACACAAACATCATTCTTTGAATATTTACGCATTATGCTCAGTCTATGAATATGGGCAACCGCAACTAAGTCATGAAGACATTATAAACAAACACAGCATGCATTTGCACCCTTCAAAAAAAGTCACGTCTTGGGGTTCTACTGAAACATGCTGAAGTGTTTATTTAGTTTTTAAAAAATCACAGTGTTTCATTTGAAACAATGCAGTCACACAACCATCAATTTAATTCAGGGTGGAAAATAAAAGACAAAAACAAAGGAACTTCATTCCATTCAAACATTAAAAAGCGTAAAATCTAAAAGCGTCTGGCACCTTTAGCGCGTGATGGTCTGTGTAGATCAGTTTGAGGTGTATTCTTTGGTGTGCTGTTGGTGAGGTGCAGGAAGGGGTGTGGGGGGTTCAGGGAGGGAGACGCGAGGGCGGGGAGAAGGACAGAAAGCAGAGGCAGGTAAAATAGCCCTCTCTCACCTCTGTTGCTGGCGTATGACGCAGCATCCACACAAACTCCAGCACCGCCATGAAGATGGCCACCAGAAGACCACACACAAGCACCACGAAGATCCCACCGATGTTCTCCATGCCTAGACCTTCACAAAAACACACAACTTAATAAATGGTTCCTAAAGCATTTTGTTTTTGACTTGCAGTTGAGTGAATTCACCTTTCGCTCGATGATCCTCCTCTTTTGGACACTTGCCACCATCCCACCATTTCCTCTTCAGGATCTCTAAGCGGTTTTCCTCCTGTAGTTTGAGTATGGCCAGGTCAAACTCATCTCTGTAGACCGAACCTGAAACAAAACATCCATTTTAGAGAGCCAGAGCTGGATGTATATTTTCTGCTGTGCTGACTCCTGCTGCTCTAATGGTGATCATTTAGCTTATTGTAAACTAAACCCTGCCATCAATCATGTTGATTAAAACATCTGCTGGACATAGCTTGGTTTAATTCAATTCAGTGCCATTTATATTCAGTCAATGGATTCATTAACTTCAGTTATATGATTAAAGAATGTGCACTGTGCTATTTTGCCTATGATTTCGCCATCTGAGAAATTTTTGGTGAAAATAAAAGATTTCTATCATTATAGAAAAGGATAGGCAGCCTTGGATAGCTTACTGTCACATGCTCGCTGATTTATTCAATGCATCAGGCGAAGTTCTGACAGTTACGTAATTGTAAAGTGGGACTGTTGCTACAATGCTTGTTTAACAAACAAAAAGAAAACTAAAATAACACCTACTCTTCCATGTAGTTGTGCCTGTCTTCAGTGCACATTCACGACAGCACTATGACGCCACCATGTACTGTAATTTCACTTCTTTTTTTCCCATGAACATGCATTTCAGAATACTGACATATTTTAACAATGTCTTTACTATCTTTGGGGCCTTGAACAGTTCCGCTGCCGTCTATGCAAGGTCAGCTCTCTGAATTTGTGTTCTGAAGATGGTTTTATGCAGCCTGTCCTCCAACAAAAACGACTCCATAAGTAGTTTCTGCAATTACCTTATTACGGGCTATATTTATGTTTTAAAGGTAAGCGCCCTCTACTTGGCGTAAAAATAACGACAGTGTCATATTGGGTCTGTCGTTACACTGATCTCACGATGATTAAAACATATTTTACTAGGTTTAATTTGTACGAATGACCACACAAACCCACTCCTAAACCTACCTGTTACAAATATTGTGCAAAATCATGATTATAGAGTTTTGTGAAAATGTGTTCTCTGGGTTCAAACCCATGATCACATGGTCACATCTCATCTTATAATGCATCTCTCTACAAACTGATCTACAACAACCCTGAATCACATGGCTGATAAAATAGTACAAAACATTAATATGCAAATGCTCTGTTGCCGATAGGGGCGCAATTGTAGTATACACTTTGATGGGTTGTATTTCACGTATTAGTTGGAGGACATGTTGTCTTATGGGTTTGGAATAATTAATGACAGAATTTTCTTATTTGAGCCATTTAGCATTTCCTGTATGCTATGATTAAACTACATCTAGTTTCAAGGGTAAATTCCTTCTTTTTGCCTCCACAGACATTCAGACATTTTCTTTTCTTTCAGGTAAAATGTAAACATTTGTGCAAGGGTTTGCTTGGGTGTATGGTACCATTTTGCATGTTAATAAGTATGTCAGATTGTGATACCATTGATCTACCAGTCAAAGCTGTCAATATTGATCAAAGTGGTTTATCGTTCAATAGCATAAACGCCACTGACCAAAATCTCCTGCGATCACAACATACAATCTGACCAGCGATTACTTGCTGTGTGAGATTACTTGCTAAATTTCTTTTACTTTTGTCTCTAAATGAGTTGCATTTCCATCATTTAAAGTCCTGCTAACTCATAAACCTCTACTCATTGTTGTCTCTTCTCTTTCTCACCCAGAGGCATGCCAATGCCATAGCCCTTGGTGTCCAGAAGGCCTCCTATCTGGGTGAGGTTGCAGTTACGCTGGCGGTAGTACTCATTCATGGTGCTCTCCAGCAGGTAGGCATAATTGGAGTTGAGCACTCGGGCGATGCCCTCCTCGGTGCTCTTCACGAACACGCTGGGCTGCTTGGAGTACATGAAGTTCCACATGCGCTGGTACGTCTGGTAGCGGGAGTTCTAATCGGAAAACAGGAGATATTGAAATTGTTACTTTTGCTCTTCAACTTTCGTCTGGTGTCCTGACAGCCAATCACTAGAGCTTTCAGGAGGCGAGACTGATTGTGTTGTCCAAGGACTTGGCGGTTGATAAGCTGACAGTTTGACATGTTGATCTGACAACTGAATATGTGAAACAGTCTATGCTCGCTGAGGGGCGGGTCGAGAAACGGCCCTCCGAAGCATCAAAGAGTCTGAAGTAGTCTTGGACGGCCCTCTGGAGAGGGCAAGATATCGAAGGGCTTTGATATTAAGACAGCAAACAGATAAATCGCAAAGTAGCGAATAGTGCTAGCGACACGGTCAATAAACCTGCCGACAGGCCATTGATTTGTGGGTGGAGTTTCTTTCCATTTTGTCCTTGGAGATCTCACCTGGAAGAAGGTCATGGTGGACCCGCCATGCATGGTGCCGTATTCTATGGCTGTTTGGTCAGCCAGATCGTCCACGGACTCAATGGGCACCTCCATCCTCTGCACAGTGAGAAAGGCCGCCAAGTTGGCTGTGTAGGAAGAGATGATGATCAAGGTGAAGGCCCACCTGGAACGACAAACCAGTTTTAGACGCGAGGAACGCAAAGCTCTGACCCAACATCAAAAGAGCTCGGCGCTACTGTGAGCTCCGCATCCGAATGAGAAGTTGAAAGGCTCCTTTGAATAGTGTATGCCCGTTCAGAATACTCAAAAATAGCTTGCCTTTATTCTCTACTGACCTGGGTGTGCTGCAGTCGGCGAGGCCTCGAAAAACGACAGTACAATAACGCAGCAGAAAAACAGAGGCCAAGTGAGAGTAGCACTTTTATCTGCTATATCTAGCAGCTGACAGTGAGATCAGGGTGTAGCAGAATGTGATACTCTGCTGATAAGAACATCTCCTGTTAGCTGGTTAATGCTGGTTTGGGTGCTGGTCGGGCTGGTAAACTAGTTTAAGCATGCAAAATCTAACTCAGTGTTCACTAACTCAGGTTTTCCTTTCAATCATTTGTTCACTTCTAAAGTACAATAATAAATAAATAAATTCAATAGTTAATAATATTTTTTTGTAGATAAAATATAAGAGCTTGGTTTATACCTTGAGTGCAATGCCACTTTGGATAGAAGAATTTAAATTTCCTGCCAATTGATTTGCAGATTATTTTGACATGATCCTTTAGACAGTGGCATCTTATTTCACAACAAAATTTTACACAACTGCCTTTTAAATAAATGAGACAAAAATTTGCCAAAAACATTAATTATGGTCTTATGGGTCAAATAAAATAAAAAAAGCATATAAAATCACTTTTTTGATAAAGACAGAACAAAATTAAAATGAGAAAGACAAAATCCTTTATTTATTTGTTTTTACGGTAACACTACATTTCAAGTAGTTCACTTTAGACATTCTACTAGCTGCAATTTTGCAACTACATGGAACTAACAGGCATTATATTAGTAGACTTTTTAAGTAACACTTTATTTTGACCACAAAATACAACATACTGACTGTCTGTAAGGTTGCAAGTATATGTCAACTTATTCTACGATCCCTAAACCTACTCTGAGAGATAGTAGACATTTAGTTGCAAATTAATACGAATTAGATGACATGTAGTTGGCACTTAGTTACAAAATGACTTACAATTAATAGAATTTTACACAGGCATAAGCTACTTAAAATAAAGTGTATCAACATTGTACTTAAGTGTACTTTATGTGTATCTATACTGTACACCTTCTCTAGTTTGATTTAACCCATTAAGACACAGCTTAATTACATGTAATACCTTTTTTAATTACATTAAATTTACAGAATATTACACAGGCATAAGCTACTTAAAATAAAGTTTATCAAGTTTGTACTTAAGTGTAAGTAGCTGTGTTACATACTCAGTCTGTTACAAATGTGTAACAGTAGCTGCCTGTTACATCTACATAATTACAAACCTTAATTACAAGCAGCTCCATAACTTAGTAACATGATAAGTGCATTTTATTTCATGTAAGTACAATGGCTACTACTAAGTACCTAATTAGGTAATTACTCATGTATTATCATGTATTATGACACCTTAAATTAAAGTGTTACCGAAATTTTAAAGTGTACTATCAAAATAAAGTATAAATGTTTTTACAAATATAGTCACGCCAATCACAAATCAAACTGCTCTAATAATCCAAAGACTGTAAAGTCTTAAATATACCATGGTAAAAATACCATGATTCGATACATGGCCTTTTTGACCTGCTTTATGAAGAATGATCAACAAATATGTATAGTTCTGAGGCTGACATACAAAATTTATGAAGAAATATCAATATAATTCCCTGACATTCTGTATATTCCCTCTAAATGGCATCCTGGAGACCAAATGTAGTGGTGAACATGAATGTAGAGTGGAGACTGTTTATTCTTACCATACTCCACTGACGCAGCGTGTGGACAGGGCTCTTGGGGCGATGGTGGAGCCTTGCTGCATGAAACCGCCCACAGGAAACCAGAAACTGTTGCCCAGCGAATACTGGTTAATGAGCAGGCTACAGCGCCCCTTCAGGCAGGGGTGAGGGTTGTACCATTCATAAGGTGTTAGCCTGTGTGCCAAGAGGAGCGTGAAAAAAGAAAGGATAAAAAGCAGTAAACATAAGTGAGCCAGGAACAATTTTAACAGTTGGCAAAGCATGAAGTCACCAGTGCTCCCTGTTGGCCATGTAACCTGGTTTTTGTTCCCTGAAGGGGCTGTGCAAGCTTTAGCTGTGACTGACAGGACACTAATAAAAATGCACTGCACTGCAGGACGCTGCTGAGTTACTCTTCAAGGTGTGCGACAACCTCATATTACAGCTCTGTTGAAATGGCGAACACAAGCAATGCAGAAAAGAAAACACAGGTCGTATTTCAATAACAAATGTGTAAAAATATACACATTATAGAGAGGCAAACAAAGAATAACACACGCATACGCAAAAGCTTCCAACTATGAATTTAAATAAAACGTCTTGACAGGTAATGTTCACCGAATAAAAATGCACAACACCCCAGTTGTCCTGCAGAATGCTGGAAAATCAGCAGGCTACTGTGAAAGAGTATAAAACATGACATTTCTTTTGTGATCCAATGCAAAGCAGGAATAAAAAGTGAGTTTAAAATGAAATGTCTACAAATACACGCATGCTGATACTAGAACTGCATTTCAACCAACCAATAAGATTTCAGGGTTAGGTTTAAGGTCAAAAGACATACAAAGTATGTTGATTTTGCAACAACAAAAATCATATGAGCTAACAATCCTAAACCTTACACCTTCCCCTAAAATCAGAGCACAAAGATTAGTTCATGCAGTAGGAATGTTCAGAAATCATATCAGCTAATCAACTATCAACTTTGCCCTCCAGTTTTAGTGGACGGTTTGGTTTAGGTACATAAGACCAAGTGTTTTCCTAATATAAAGCTAACATATGACTTCAGAAGATGTATAGAATTAATATATCATGTTATGTTCAACGTTTATTTTGCTTTTATGGAATATTTTGTCGATTGTTCAGTTATAATAAAGTTTAAAGTTAAAGTTTGGATTGACAGTTGAGGAAGTAATGAAACTGATACTGTACTGTATGTTTGTAAATATTTAGGAGACATATTACATTTACATAGCTGTTTCTCTGAAAAACAATGCTATAGCCAGAAATTCTCTGTTCCAGTGTGAAATACCTATGTTTTTGCGGTACCCACTTCAACTGCTAGCTTTCAATGTTTAAAAAGACTTGAAATATAGTGTAAGATCCACATGTACAGCTTTTATTTTGCATTTTTAAAATCCATTTTGTAGCTTTTCCCTTTCATTGTATGGCAGCAGAGTAAAAGTTCCTTCAAATATTCCTTTAGTCAAAGATTTTTTTTAACTGCACTACTAGTGTTGGTTGCTAATAAGATCCTGCAGGTGTCAGTGTGGAGCTGAGTATTTACCTTGCAACCAGAAAGAGCACGCAGCTGACTGCCAGGTACGCCAGCAACATGAAAAGCCAAACCCCAGGAGAGAACGGATCCAAAAAGGAGAAATACCCCGGTCTTCTTCCCTATAAAAACACACAGGTAACATCAAGACACTGAAAACAAGCATCCCAAAAATCCTATAAGCCTATATCATTCAATTCCAGTAAGTAAACATTCAGGTTAAAGATGTTTAAAGGCTTTTACGGTTGATTGGCTTGATTCAAACAAAGTGCTTGATTTTCTGTCTCCTAACCATTTTGGCACACTCTGAAGATCCAATAACCGCTGGAACAGAACTCAGGAGCCGATTCTGTACACAATAGTCAAATCCAATTACCTCTCGTGGAGGTACTTTGACAATCAGTGGTCAGCAACAACTTAACAGTCTCTTATCAGCGAGAAACTAAGTGTGAAAGCACCATGGGTAATCTATCTACACGCCACAGGTGTTTGGATCTAAATAGTCTCAGCAATGGATACACTCGGAAAAACACCCCCCCCACCCCCCAAAAGACTACAAAAACCAAACCATAGTGGTGAAATGAGTAATTATTCCACTATCTATCCTGCACCAGGCCGGAAATTCATTAATGTGCCTGCAATCTTCTCCATATTAGCGTAATTGAATGACATTGCTGTTGAGCTGGACACTAAAAGCTGTAATTATAGCAATAAATAGAGGCAAGTCTGTCTACAGTAGATACACAAGAAACTGATGGACTCTCAATGGGGGGGGGGTGTTCAGGTGTGGTTTTATTCTTAGGCAGGTTGCTTTACACTTTTTAACGGAAGCTGCCGTCGAGGGAAGAGAAAATTGGGATGTGCCTGGGGCCTGCATGTGCCAGACAAAGCTCGTGTGAGATTTGAGGAGATAATTGTATCATGATTTACAGCGAGAGGGACTTGCGGATGGTGCTCACAAGGGGGTACGTTAACCGGGGTGTTGGGTTTGTGCAATCTGCTTCCAGCTGAAGCAACTTGCCTTGTTTATAGCCTCTTTGTAAATTTAACTTTAAGGTTTAGACAAAATCACAATCAACATTGCGGACTGCGGAAACCCGCCGGAAAACAAGTGAGAAACCAGCAGGTGAGCTACGCAGGTTACACACGCGGTTTAACAGCCTTTCGAACATGTTACACCCTCAAGAGCCAATCTTCCCTTGATCATTTAACAAAAGAGCGCAGATAGATCCTCCCCCAGTATGACTGAACAGAAGTGCAGTAGGGCAGTTCTTGCTCGTTCCCATAGGCTCTGATGTGTCTCTGTGGTGTTATGTAAGTTCTCGTTTCTGGCTTAGTGGATTTGAGGTAAGAAATAAAGTTTCTCCCTGTGATATACTAAAAATGTAGTCTTTGAAAAGCGCTGCTGCTGCTGCTTTGGCTGTGGAAATAAAACCTGAAGCAGCTGCAGGAGCCTGCAGTCACACCAGAATCTCACACCAGGGTTCCCAGTGTCTGGTTAACCAGGTCCTCATTAACATTTGCACTACACAACATATTAAATTATAGAGGAAACTGCAGAGCTGTCATTGCATGCGTGGTCTTACCATGTTTATCTGTTTTTACTGATTACAGCTTCAGTGTTTCTTGTGACAATTATATTCAGAGTGCTATGTATGGGAAGAGTTATTTACTTCTACTTTTTGTAGCTGTCTGTTTATTAAAACAATTAATTATGCCTTGTGGCGTTAATGTGATTGATCTCGTGTTTGAATTTGCTACTTTTTCCAAATGTAGGGCATACACGTTTTGAATAATAAATTCAACTACTGCTGGCTTTCTCATTAGTGGCGTGTTTCACTCATCTGTGATGTTTCATACTTGTTAAGTTTTAATGATAATTAAATTTCACCATTCAGTGACTGCAAATTGATTTTTTACTTTTGTTTAAAATAGGTTTCGATTATAAATAATTTTGGATTTTGAAAGAATGTAAAACAAAACACTTTAAGGAAAAGAAAGCACTATATACGATTCTTGAAGATGCAATAATTATTTTCATACCTTCAGCAAAGATGCATCGTATTCATCAAACATGGCAGTGAAGGTAGCAAAAAACATTTCTATTTCACATAAATGCTATTCTTTTGAAATTTAGATTAATTAAAGAATCCTATAAAATCCTATACAATATAAAGGTGTCCACAAAAATATCAAGCTGCACAGCTGTTTCAAAACATTTGAGCAGCAAATCAGCATATTAGCATGACATGACACTGAACACTGAAGTAATGATGCTGTAAATTCAGCTTTGCCATCACAGAAATAATAAAACATTATATATATATATATATATATATATATATATTTATTTATTTATAGTAAACATTTGACACTATTACAGCTTTTTCATAAATAAACGCAGCTTTGGTAACCATAAGACAACTTTCTGAAACATGAAAAAAAATCTAACATACTCCAAACTTTTGAAGACTACGTTATATCTGAATATCAATTTTTAGACCTTAACCATGTTATGACAAGATGTTATTTCTTCCACTGAAGCATAAAATGCTCACTCATTTTTAAATCATCCTGGAGAATGTGATCATCAGTCCATGTCAGCTCAAGTATATTGTCTCATTAAAGCCAATACCACATGCTAAACAAAATAAATATTTAAGAAACAATTACACAAACAGTAGGGAGCTTATTTCTGCCTCAAAAGAAAAAAAAAAAAAAAAAGGCCATTGTAAGGTAAAGCTGAAAGCAAGTCGCATTGTGAAATACAAAGTCACAATAAGGGAAATAAAATTGCAACTGTCAGATATAAAATTTAATTGTGGGATATATAAAGCCAAATTGTGAGATATAACATAACTGTAAAATATAAAGTCAAATTATGAGATATATAAGTCATGCTGTCAGATGTAAAGTTGCAACTGTGAGATATAAAATTAAATTATAAAGTCACACTATTAAATATGAACTTAAACTGCAAACTGTGAGAAAAAAGGTAAAAGTTATATTATAAGATCATAATTCATTTTTTGTAAAAAACCCAGTCATAAATATCTTCCATATTTTTTTACTCTAAGGTGGAAACAGTCTTCTGGTGATTACATATCCGTTTAAAATGTTTTTTTAATACGATGCACAAACTTCTGCAATATAAATGGACTATGAGAGTATACATAACTTCAGAAATATTACACAAATTTAATCTCAACATCCCTGAACAATGTATAAAAATGCAATCAAGAGATAGGAACTTCATATAATTGTTTATGGAAATGTCCCCAATTTTAATGTTTTGGGGAAAATGTTAATGTACCATTATTTTGGCACTTCTGCATTGTATAATTGCATGTAAATATATATTTGTAATTTTATTCCCTCGTCCACCCCTTATCTTATTACAAGTTAAAGTTTCTAAACTCAATAACGACACTGTTGAAAAAATATATACATAAAGGGTTGTGCATGTGATCTTTCTCTTCTCTCACACACACTTGTTGTTTGACTCAGAGATCACTGTTCAGACTGATGTGTAGTGAAGCGTCTGCAGTGATTTACTGTCAGCACATGTTTACCAGCCACTGTCACATCGACTTGAGCTGAAAAGATTTGAAAACTTAATGCTCCATTGAAATCCGCTGAAAGACAGTAACATTTGCAATATTTGTCTGCCACTTAAAATATCCAGATTAAAAAAATTGTGCTTCTGTAGGCTCATTTTAAGTGACCGTGACCGATCGTAAACACACCTAGAGGTGAGATGCATTATTTCAAACCAGAAGTACGTCACGGAACCACGCGCCCTGCTGTGAGACGAACGTTCAGTCATGAGGGCTCAATGCTGTCGAGGTGCAGAGTTGCCTTTCGCAGCCTCTCACACCTTGAAAGTGTGTGGCTAGTGGGAACATGGTCTTGTCACAGCTGGAGTACTTCAGAGGGAAAAGCTGCCCTGACTTCATGTTCTGAGGGCAGCTGCTCTTTTTCCTTCTCTGTACACTCTACACAATCTCATAACGCACACAAGCTCTGTTGCTGCTCTTTTGTGGCTGTGCACAATCTAATTAACATGTTGCACTAATTATTCATCCTCATCCACACCTAGTGTCTTTTCTTTTTCCCTGGGCACGCTGCACAAGACCAAGGGACACTCATTTTCATGCATTCCTGTGTTTATTCACACTCTCCAGAGTATACTACGTTGAAATGGCATGTTCCACGAGTTCAAGTTTACCAGTGCGTCCAATTACACGCTGCGATGGAGATACCACTGTACTCGCAAACATGTAATTAAAACAGGGCCGAAGGCCACATTTTATTCCATTTGCCATTGTTATTGATCAAACGCAAGATTTCATTTAAAGTTTGAACTAAGCTATGGGGGTCCTTATAGAAATCAAAGCAGGCTGGATCAATAGTAAGTGGATTAAATCCAAACAAGTGCACGCACAAGAATCCAAATATCCAGAGCACCATGGCTGTAGGATAGAGATGAGTGAGAAGAGATTATTCTGAGCAGGAGCAACTGAAATCAAGGCCGATCCCCATCTTTAGCACATTCAACCATGTTTAGCCGCCTCATGTCTTATATATCAAAATATCAATATCAAAATAAATTAAATGAATGTATATTTATATTATTCATATATTATTAATAGAAAAACACTATAAATATTAGAAACTGAAATTAAAAATTTTAGTTAAATCATGTAATATTCAAATAAATCTCTAATTGTAGAAAATAAAAAGTATATATTTGTATACATTTCACTTTTAAGTAAATAGAAATTATTAACAGAAAATCTGTATATAGTAGAAAATAAAACACACAATCCGAATAAAGAAAAATCTTAAATTAAAAATTATATGTTTTTTTCTAATGATTTATTCTTTTTTTGAACAATAAAAAAAAAAGGTTTTTCATTGTGCATTCCAAATGGTCTCAATCAAATTGCAGCTAACACAATAAAAACATGATTTTAAAAAATGAACAAATCTTTTTTTGCAATTAAACTTTTTATATATTATTCTATTATATTTATTTTTCATGTATATATTGATATTTCAGTTTTGATAAATTATTAATATGCAATGTGATGAGCATAAATGCAAAACTGGTTTTATATTACATCTGACAAATCAATGCATCAGCAACACCAGTAAAAGCTCATTAATATTCATGAGCTCAGCCTTCTTTATGTAGTGACATCACAACCTGATATTTTCAGCCACTCCAGCTTTATTCTGGGTCAGACAAGAGCAGAAAGGGCCAAGGAGAAACAGATAGAAAGAAAGAGAGACAGAGAGAGAGCTCAAGGCTTTCTAACCCGAGAACAGCTCTACACTGTACAACAGCCTTTTATCCTCTTTACCTGTGTGAACTCGTTTAACACTCCTCTTATGTCTTCTGTCACTGTTCTCTCTGTCTGCCAGTCTCAGAGTCACTCGCTGTGTCTGCCTCTGTACCTTTCTCAATCAACTTTCACTTCTTTTCTTACTTTCTCAGCCACCTCTCTGGGGTAGTCGCAGCCTATGTTTAAAGGTGAATTAAAGTGTGTAATTTTAGCAGTGTTTGAAAGCTCCACAGTGCTCAGTGTTTTCAGGGAAAATAAACCCATAAATGAATTATTTAATATGAAAGCATTTTAACACAGAAAATAATTCACACTTCACTAAGATCTGAGCTCACTGTGGGGCACAATCTAATATAACCCAACACTCTTTCTTGGTTCTGGAACAGTTTTCCTATTGAATGTCTATTGCCTATAGCCAGTAATGGTTAAACTTATTTGATTGATCTTGTTGAGCTTGGTACATAAGTTTAAACAGCAGTGGCTGAAAACCACCTTCTTTCATCTGAAAATATAATTACAGTAAGTGCTAAAAAGTGGTTGTTATGAGACTATTGTGTGGGCACAAAAGTATTTTAGCACATAAGAAACTTTTATGAGAGTCTAAAAAATAAAACAAAACATTAATAAACAGTAATTGGTAAAAATGCCCACATACTAAAATTCTAGCAGATACAATGATATGGCCAACAAACAGCTGATATAAAATTCTACAATATTTAGTCTGAAGAAATTAGAAATAATACTTACAAAAGAAAAATTTACAATACATTTTTTAATACGTAACACTCAAAGTCAGTGTTTGAGTTAATTCAGTGTTTGAAAACATTTGGTGAGTTATGGTAAATGTAATTTTAAGGCCAAAAATACAGGAAAAGAACATATCCAATATCAACCAATACTGAAAATAATAAAAGAAAGAAGAAGAAAAAAAAATTATATGAATATTGCTGTGTTGCAATTCGCATACATCGAATTTGTCATACATCTGTCCTAAAATAGTATTAGTATGTCCCAAATGTCCTGGACGGTGTACTTCCAGTTAGAATAGGAAGTGAAGCGTTGGACAGGGATTCAATTAGAACTACAAACAAGCATAAAAACTGTTAAAAAACTACAAACATGGCGAGATATGCGAGACCAATAGACAGGTAGTGAAAGAGGTTTGAGTGATAAATAATGTATGTCTAACCTGATGAAAAAAATTTATTTTATGTTATCTATTTTATATATCTACAACAATTTATAAATATAAGTTTGGTCATTACCTTTTAAATGCATCATTATGCAAACATATGCATAATGATGCCTAAACATTGTGTAAATTTTTTCTCTCTATCAATGGGGTGACTTTTCTAACTCCATATACTCTGTAGCGGTTACGGCCTACTTGAGTTGAGTGACAAACATGTGTTTGCATGCCGTAGTTGAAAAATCTGCAACACAAGTGCTCTTTCCTTCTCAGTTAACAGCACACCTGGTGTTATTGATTCCCCCAACTGTTCTCAACCAATGAAGACGCACGCAGGAGCATCTATTAGCAGCATGAACAGAGCAGGGGGGCTGACGATGTGTTTGTGTAAGAGAGTGAGTGTGTGTTTGTGTAAATGCCCTACCGGGACACCACATTAATGTTTGCACACGCCGCACCGAGCGGCTTCATCCGGCATTTAGCCAACAGAGAGATCAGCATGTCACCTTGGGTTTAGGAAGGGGCTTTGATTAATGGCGCACAGGCCTTTAAAAATAAAAGAGCTATTGGATTTTCAGTGTTGCTGTGTGCAAGAGCTTGGGGTGTTATTGGTGTGAATTAGATACAAGTCACAATAAGGAGAATCTGAAATTGGGAAAGAAAGCACTACATTTATCAGCTTTTCACACCACAGCGCACCATCTGCTACGGCAAGGGTGACGCTCAGAGCTCTCTGCACCAAAGTGTTTATTTATTTCCCACGCAGCCTCTCTTCGGCCATTAGAGCCTGCCGAATGTTGAGGATTGTTGATCTTTTATGCTACGAGGTCAGGAATGGTCCGGGAGTCTTGGGCTGCAGTGGATGGAGGAGATGGAGGAACTTACTATGTGCACTCGGTACATGATGCTGATCCCCAGAGTCATGAAGGGTTTGGAGAAATCAATGACCTTCTCCCTCTCGGCCGTGATGGTCAGGGCGGCCACAGCCAAGTCAGCCTTCTGAAACATATGCAAAATAACAGCAGCCATTAGTGCAGGGCTGGATAAAGAGGTGCAAAAAACAAAGCGTAAACCGGGTAAGGTGGTATGAAGCAGTTTTTTCCTGGTCCAAGAAAGGGTTCATCTGGCCCCTCAGATATTTAAGCCAAGTGAATTTGAAACTTCATTATCATTATCAAAATGGTATCCCTTTACAATAAGGTTTATTAGTTATCATTAGTTAATTACATTAGTAAACATGATCTAATAATGAACAATACTTCTACAGCATTTGTTGATCTTAGTTAATGTTTGTTTTCAGCATTTACTAATGCATTATTAAAATCACAATTTGTGTTTGTGAACTTTAGTTAATGCGCTGTGAGCTAACATGAAAAAACAATGAACGACTGTATTGTCATTAACATTATTGATATTAACAAAGATTGAGAAATAGTGCAATAAATGTATTGTTCATTTTTCTTGTTGCTGTTAGTTAACTGATGTTAACAATTGACACCTTGTTGTAAAGTGTTACCGGTAAAACAAATAAAATAGTTTGCCAATAAAGGTAAAGTTTGATTAAAATTAAGTGTTACAAATTTTAAGCATAAATATTACTAGAAATAAGTCAAAAAAATTACAACATTTAAAATGTATATATGTGTAAAATAAAAAAACATATATAATATATAAATACTTATGAGTACTATAATAGTGTATAATTATAAAAGATATAGTTATATTGTCACGATGTGGGTGCAGGTAAGCATGAGCAGAGGTTCGACTTCACTAACAAACCATCTATTAATATCCAGACGAGCAAATAGACAGGCAGGGTAATCCATATACAAAATAACATTAATAATCGAACCAACACAAGACAAACTCAACAGGCTTTTAAACAAGACAGCATTAGGCAGAACTCAGAACAGGAGAGGGACACAGGTGGTTCGGGGAAACTAATTTACTAAACAAGAAACGGAACAGAACCAAATAAGCAAAAACAGGAAGACAAGAAAGCAAAACCAAAACTAAACTGTGACAGATAAGGCAAAGATATAAAGCGTGACATATATAAAGGATTACAATTAAATATAAATATTAAATGAAAAACTAAAATTACATCTAAAATAAAAAGGATGCAAATTTTAAAAATAATAATGTTATAATGATGTAAACACATAACAAAAACACTAAACCTTAAATTTAAATGAAAACTTCCAAAATCCAAAAAACATTAAAGCACCATCTCAAAATATTAATAAATAATATTGTATAGTATCAAATACAATTATTGTATACATTTAGGTTTTATTCAAAAGTCCTGTGGTCAGATGAGACCAAAGTAGAACTTTTTGGTCTTAACTTCATTCGCTGTGTTTGGAGGAAGAAGAATAATGAGTATCATCCCAATAATACCGTACCTACAGTGAAGCATGGGACTGGAAGCATCATGCTCTGGGGGTGTTTTTCTGCACAGGGGAAAGGACTACTGCACTGTATTAAGAAGAGGATGAATGGGGCCAATTGTTAACAAAGGCTTCCGTACCAAATATTAACATTTTCTGACTCAAAATACTTATTTGACACAGTAATTCCCAAATAAATTGTAAAAAAATCATACAATGTGATTGCCGGATTTTACTTTTTAGATTCTGTCTCTCACAGTGGAAATGCACCTATGCTGAAAATTGTAGACCCCTCCATGATTTCTAAGTAATAGAACTTGCAAAATCACAGGGTGATCAAGTACTTATTGACCTCACTGTATATAGTTTGTCTCGCACAAAGCCCCTTCAAAATCACGACACCCCTGAAGTCTTAGTTAAGCTGATTAGAGCATGTAAACCACCTTAAACCAGCAACAAACCAGCTTAACCACCTTAAGCTACCATGACCTGTCTTTTCACACCTGGAAACAATTGCTTGCAGTCCAAACACCTGTGTTTTGGTGAATTCTGAAGGGCAAAGTGGAGTTGTGTGTGTGAGATGGAACATGAACACAGAAACTGTCATGACAAATCACTTGACACAGCATCCAGTGCTGCCGGGCACAATGCTGTGGCCGGATCCCACTAATCAAACAACACCGAAAAGTGCATCTGCAAGGGATTTTACGGTCCCGCAGGATACACTCTTACCCTCCACTGCTCTTTGTCCTCTCCAGGAGGAGAATGATGGGATATTGGAGCCGTGCTGTAAATGAGAGAGAATCTCTGGACAGCAGACACCGGTTACAATTTGATGTTTTAGCCTCGAGCCTGAAACCTTGAAAGCGGCAGGAGAGGCTGGTTAACTCCGAGAGCCGAATTAGGAACGTTAGACACGTGTTTCAAGATCCAAGAAGTACTGTATCACTGAAGTACTATTATAGTACATTTTAAATATGTTTTTTTTTTCATTTTTAAACGACTTTGTCAAGCCAACATAAAGTTTGTCTTAACAAACCTTCTCTAGTTTTAGGATTTTTCATGTTTTTGTTCTTAATTTTTATATTTTTTAATTGAAGCCAAAATTATTTAGTATTTATAAACCTCATATTAATGCCTTATTCTGCATAACCATATTTTAGGTCCCTTAATCTGACAAATTTATAGTTGTTTATGAGTCCCTTGTTTGTCCTGAACCGTTAAACTGCCAGCTGTTCTTCAGAAACATCCTTTAGGTCCCACAAATTCTTTGGTTTTTCACAGTTTTTGTGTATTTGAACCTGTATGACTTTGAGATACATATTTATACAATGAGGACAACTGAGGGATTCAGAAGGAAAAAAACATGCATTAAGAACTTTTAAACAGAATGGAGATGTGTACCTTTTTCTTATTTGGCCTAAAAATCTTATTTTTTTCATCTAGCACTGCCCTTCAGAAGCTACAGAAGATAGTTACATGTCACCCAGAAGAGATAACATATTTTCTGTGGCCACTAAAACATCCCTTCTTAGAGTTTATATGAATTTGTTGAATGAACAGATTAGTTGATGGTAATTCTGCTACAGCTACTACTGGCAGCTGATATAAATAATTGCAATTAATCATAATTAATAGTAATTATTGAGATACATATGCTACAATAGTTACATGTCACCCATAAGACAGAATAAGTTAAACTCACTCTTAATGCATGATTTTTCCTTTTGGAGCATCAGTGAGTGTTTGAACATTCTCTATTAGTTATACTCTCAAAAATTGTACAGTCATTGTTAAAAAGGGTTCAAATACAGAAAAATGCTGGAAAACCAAAGGATTTTTCTGCTTAGGACAAACAAGGGACTCATGAACAACTAGCACTAAACAAAAAAAATACATACAAAACAATACACAACACAGTAATAAGAATCAAGGGGGATGTAAACTTTTGTCATTTT
>JAUMHI010000057.1:8726046-8754527 GCA_032359435.1 Enteromius unitaeniatus | reverse complement strand
TAAACAAAAAAAATACATACAAAACAATACACAACACAGTAATAAGAATCAAGGGGGATGTAAACTTTTGTCATTTTTATAGTATTTTGTCTTGGGGACTATATGTAAACATCTTTTATGTGAATATCTTATTCAGGTCAGTATTAAAGAAAAAAAAAACATTTTGTATGATTATTTTGGTAAAGAATAAAAAAGAACTATTTTGCAAGGTGTATGTAAACGTTTGACATCAACTGTATGTGTTTTTTATTCGAAAGTGTTTCCATCTAATTTGGTTAAAGAAACCATGTATTTTGGGGGGATTTAGTTATAACCTTGCAACCATCTGCTCACCTGATAATAAAGCTAGTTATGTCATTATCTCACCATGTACAGTACTTCACCATATCAAAAACGTCTGTGGTGCAGTAAGATGAACTTTTGCACATTCCCTGAAGATTCCTTCCCAAACAACAGCTTGCAGATGCACTAATCTTCAAGTGCTCTCCATAGTTCAGCTGTGGCCCACAGCTCTTCTCCAACTCATGCACACTTCACTTCACACAACAAAACATCACGCTGACACACAAACAAGGAAATTACGCGGTCCCCGCTGAACAGAAATCCCTCAAACAGATGTCGTCCGTAACAGAAACAAGGACAATAACTGCCGCTCAAATATTTGACATCTCGTTATGTATTAATATTGATGGCTGGACTGCACAGAGAGATAAATTATGAGACGGAGACTCTAAATAATAAATAATGCAGTATGATATTCTTCCTGTGCTCCATCCTCCCCCTCAGCTTTGACTCAATCAAAAAGTAATGCCCCCAAAAAACGAGAGAAGAAGGCAATGTCAACTCTATCACTCCTGAATAATACATTGACGCAAGTTCCCAGTGTGGCATTTCAAATTCCCTCTGAGGCTTATTCTTCATCTGACGTTATAGAAAACCCTGACAGCTCGGCTGCATCACTACCTTTGTGTACTATTGCGCTGCCTTTAGTTTTACAAGAGTTTCCAGAACATTATAAAGCATGACCAGGAGAGTCACTGTGGGAATAGGAGGACATATTTCAGGGCAAAATGGTAATAACAGAAATGTTTTGGTATTGTATTTGTTGCCCCTTTTATCAACTCATAACTCACTAATTAAGTATAAATGTATATTTTAAGTTGACCATTAATACATTAAGGTTATTTTTTCTTGCTTTAGATTGCATTTTGCATATAAACAGATACACTGGCTAAATAAGCATATATTATCAAATATAATTAAACAAACCACTGTATAATTTTGTGCACTTTTCTTAAAAAAATTATTTTAATTCTGAATGAATGAATCTTTTTTCAGTTATAAAAAAAAAAAGAAAAAAAAAATATTTTAATTCTTTGAATTAATCTTTTTTTCAGTTATTTCAAAATCATGCCCACCATCCACCTGGAGAATGTTTTTATAAACTCTGACTGTGTCCGTCTGAAAGAAGAAAGTCATATACACCTAGCATGGCTTGGGGGTGAGTAGATTGTGGTGTAATTTTATTTTTGGGTGAACTATTCCTTTAATATAATTTAATAATGAAAATAAAATTACACGTTAACATTACACATGCAAATATGACAGAAACACTTAAGGGGAGACACTGCAGGCAAAAACCCTGTTTTTTCGTGCACCGGTCAATTTTGAGATTTTGGGCTTTTTGGTTTTTCAAAAAAAGAAAAAAATCAGACTAATAGAAAGAAAACATCCTAAACAAATTGTTTATAGCACTTTATATATTTGTATTAATAGATTTCAATTACAAAACATATTTTAAGGGCCGTTTTCTCAAAATGAGATTTTTTTCTCCTATACTGAGCTATATATATATATATCTCCACTTCAGGAGTAAGGAGACACACCAAACTTTACAGTTTTATTCCTGTCTATATCCTTAAGATTTAAGGGATTTGTTCATATATAATTTACTTGATAATATACAACATTTTATCCCCCCCAAAAAAACTGTAAATGTATTGTACTACTCAAAATGTATTGTTTTCTGTCTGTTCTATGTATTTTCTGAATTATGGAGCGACTAAATGAGATACCCAAAATTCCCTCTGTCAAAACCTTTTACTCTAATATGTCATAAAAATGAAAAATGCATTTTGAAACTGATTTCACCGGTGTTTAGATTTATGTTCTAAAAATGTATGTAAATTAGCATGTATTTAATTAAACAATGCCTCATTTGCATATTTAAACGTAATTTTAGAAAACTTGTAATACAAAAAATGTTTGCAATTATCAATGTAATCAATCAAATAGGTAAGTAAGGTGGTAACTATTAGATCATTTCTTTTACCCTATTCACCTGCAGTGTCCCGCGTTAAAAGCAGACAACCAAACACTATAAATGGCTTATAAATATATTGTCAACAACAACAAAAAAAAAGCTTTTCAATATGCTTTTTTGTGGTTTTCTGCCAAAATGAAACATTTATGGTTTAACATTTGCAAAAACAAATTTTTCTGCCTTTTTTAATGCATTTATGAACATACAGTTTTGTGTCCAGTAAAAATATAGTCACCAGCCATTAGCAGGTGTGACAAAATGTTAGTTTGTACTGTATTCAATACATTTTTCTGTTACATTCCATAACAATTGTGAAAATATTAGTAGTCTTTTTTCAAATGCAAATCTGGCCCCATGTTTTTATGTAATAAATAACAGGACGAAGTTCCCTCATGGGATCCTCGAGGCATCGAGAGACTGTCAGGACGAGGTATCGCTCCTCGCCTCCTTCAGTTGGCCCTCATCACCCTCTTCTGTCTACAGACACTATAGCGTGGGGGATGCAATTAGACTCATTGGCCACTCTCAAGGTCAGCTGTATAGAGCATACTTTGAGGGAACAAATTGAGACAATAATAAGATTAGGCATTTCTTTCTTTATTTCACTAATGGCTTTGCCCTCCATTAGCTTGTGGAATTAAGACGGATAACTTCTCAAAGCCTCTCCATTTTTGTATGCGAGAACACAGGCTGCAGAGAAATGTTCTGGTTTATGACCCTTTCCCCCGGAAATATATGAATATCGCAGTGGCCTTTTTGTTCATTTCGGAAAATTGACTTTGGTCCCTGCCGTGCCTGCCAAAAAACTGACAAATAAATCAGCAGCACGCCATAATGCTGCGACTGTTTTTAAACAAATTACATTTCCGCCGAAAAGGGCAAGCGCTTGTAACTAAACAGTATTTGCGGCATGCAAGATTTCCATCTCATCAACGGGACGTTAGTGGCTGTCAGAATGGGACTAATACTGTTCACGCTTCACCGAGTCTTTTTAAACACATCTTTGTTGTGAGATCAGATGGGCTAATTGAAATTCATTAGGATGAGGGACCTGTAACTGGGTTGGAGGCATAAACATGAATATTGTTGGTTAATCTGCATCACCTATGTGGAAGCAGCTAAAACAACTTTTAGTCTGGCTTTAAGGCTTTCTTCCTTTAATGAATTATTGAAATGAGCATTTGAGAATGAATAATTCTAGACTAATATAAGAGGAAGCAGACTGTTTCATGCTATGTATTCAGAACAGCAGAGGTTTTGTGCTTTGAATGAAATTTATGCTACATGACTGTCTAGATGCCAGTATAACCAGGGGTTAAATTGGGATTTTGGAGGAGGGGAACCATAAAATCTGCCAGTAATTCTGTTTCCTCAGGTAAGATACGACAAGCTACTAGACAAACAAACTGCCAATAATGTTTTATCCCACTTCCTCAAGAAAGCCATTCCGCTGCCTGAAGCTTTTTATGAGTACAGTAAGTCACTTTATGCTTGTTTTTTTACATTAAAGTACAAAGGTATGTCAGTAAGATTCTATTGTTTTAAAGAAATTAATACTTTTATTCAACAATGATTTATTATATTGATCAAAGTGGCAGTACACAGTATTTATTTCAAATAAAAGCTGTTCTTTTGTTCATAAAATAATCCTGGAAAAAGTATCACGGTTTAAGCAGCGCAAATGTTTTCAGCTGGTTCATGAGCACCAGATAAGTATATTAGAATGATTTCTGAAAGCAATTCAGCTTTGCCACAGAAATAATTAGCATTTTATTTATTAATATTATATATACAATTGTATGGGTAACACTTTAATTATAGTGACAAATTCTCACATTACTGTATCATCTAATTAGCAGCTAGTTGAAAATTAGGAAGTACAGTAGTTACATATTAGCATATATGTGCTCATAAAGCACATATTCTGCACATTCTACGTTCTATATAGTATGAATGAGGGCAGTATCAATGGAATTCGGATACTACATCCGTCATATTGATGTCATGTGTCACGTGTCGTCACAACAGCGTGAAAATTGAAAGAAAAAAAGCTTGATGTGCTCAGAAATGATTAAACAACCTTTTACAGCCGGTTTCACAAAATCAAAATTGATTTACAATGTTTAAACTTTTGATAAGTCAGCCGTTTTCTTTGATTATACGCTGATCAATGCAATTTAACCACAATGTTTTTATCTGAGGTAACGTTACTTGTACTTGGAACGAGTCGTGTCTCTGGTTTCCGCCATTTTTTTTAATATGACGCATGCTCTCCCGTGGCCTCATGGGATAGTAAAGTGTCCATTGTATGCATTCTTCAGAATTCAGGCGGAAGCAGTAGGTCATCCGAGTACTTCTTGCCTACTGATTTCAAATACTATATAGTAGGGAAGTACACGAATAATAATTAGTTAATAGTAAAAAATGGACTTTAAAATAAAGTGACCTTTGTATTTGCTATTTTTTACCTAATAACAGTCTATGTGAACAAATTAGACTTTTCCTCAAATCATTTGAACGACAGTGTGTTTTTAAAATTACATTTCACATTTCTAAAGCTAAAAATTATCAGCTTAGCCAATGATTAGCAAGCTAAAATCCGAATCTAATTTTGCTTTTCAAGATAACTAATACATATTTAAAATCAAACAACAAATATTCCCATTACTTGCCTTTTAAATTACATATCGATTTATATTCCAGAAGCTAAAAATGGTCACATTGAACATTTTTCTTTCTTTGTATCTTCATTTTCCAGGCTAACAGTTTGACTACTAGATTTCACAACAATAATAACCATCAGGCAGGAAAAAAGGCGGAAAATTTGTGACACCGCAGAGCGGTTTTGTCCCAGTTTAACCCCTGATTAAACCATATTCCCTTCATCACTTACCCTGCTGATGAGCTCTCCCACCATGCCTGTCCAAGTGCCATTGGCACCTGACACTCCGTACACACCGTCTCCAACTAGCCGAATGCGGTACTTGAACTTCAGGATATCTGCCAACTCCTTCAGCATGTCCACGCAAAAGCCTTCGTAGCGCTCATTCCCTTCAAGGTCCTGGTGATTGGCTCTCAGCATTACATATGGATTCTCCTGTAAAGATATCATTGGCGTTACACACTCTGGGAGCACTTCAGTATCAATCAACACTCACTTTTGTGTGACAAATGATTGTTTGAGTTGGCAAGTCACACTAGTTATGGTTCAAATTTCCATCCAAACCTGTAAATTTAATGTGCGAAAATTGGACTGTTTCCACCCCATATGTTCAAGTGAACAAAATCGAATCAAAGTTGCTGCAACTGGGGAAGACACAGTAGCTTTTTTTTGCTACTATACATAAAAATTGCTTGCACCTCAGAGTGTGCAGATGAAATGCAATAACATATGCTGTCATGTTATCTTGCATTCGGAGGCGGTTGCTTGATGTTTGGGAATGCAATCGTGAGAGACAATTCTGAGATGTAATTATACCAAACCCATTTTGATGACAGACTTTGGCTCAGGCATTTCAGAAAGACTAAACCAACATTTGAGATGCTGTGCAATGAAACTGGTCCAATGGTTAGTCCAGGCCAGAGTTTTTTGTAGTTGCTGCTTCAGTAAAACACATATTTTATATGCATTTTATGATTTTACGCACTTCTTGCATTTCCATTTATTCTAGAGGCTTTTAACACAATATTTTAACACAAAAGAAGTTTGCATAAAAATACAAGGATGTAAACATAGCAAAGGTTTGGACACATAAGGCTCTGTGACTAATGTGAGCCCACCAAAAGACCAAGTTCCTAATTTACGGTTTGTTTTCCCATGCTGCCCAAAGACCTAACAGATTTATTAGGCAATCTGTGGTCAAAATAAAGGCTTCGTAAACATTTCATCCTGCCATCTTTCAGTAAACACTAGCTGTGCCCAACGTTATACACTGGGATATTTCTAGTATGCACGGTTGTGTTGTTACTGTCATTTTCAAACACTTTGCATAAATTGAACAGAACATTGCCACCTTGGACATAAACAGACACTACAGAATGAAACCAGCCATATAAAAGCTTTTCAAAATCACTTTTTGTTTTAAATGGAAAAAAAAAATCACTTTGTCTGCTGTGTTGGGGTAAGACAGACACTAAATGGGTCTGTTGTACTTAAGATTTGTTTAGCGCAGACTGGTTGACTGGAGAGAGTGTTTCATTTTCACCAGTAAATCTGACTCGCTCCACTCCGATGCTTTGAGTGGCAATCTGAAGCGCAGTGGAGACTTTTCAGTCTTTTGCATCGCCATGGCAACACTTTTTTCTTCTTCTTTTTTTTTTACCTGCTTGTCTGGTCCTGCATCCCTGATTTTTGATGTGCCCAGTGGCCACGCTCCAGCTGGCCTGAGTATAGCAGCAGCTGGGTCTTACGGCCTGTCAGACGATGGGGAACGTCAATGGACATGTTCCGACACTTCAAATAAACCTGAACCCTATTAATACGAGCTGCTCATATGCATCCAAATAACACGGTAACTTATCCTTTCACCTCATTTGTATGTCCATAAAAGCCGCATGATGTATTTGCAGATGGATGTGCGCACCTTGGACCTGTCGGAGCAAACAGCGAAATCCCATATTGCCATGGCACAAAGAGGAGCCGCTTTGGCCCAGAGTCTGACACTCTATAAATGCAAATCCTTCCATTTTGTTCATTAACTCGTTGAATCATCCACGCATGTTACCGTCATGCCCCACACTGACACCGCTGCGGTGGTTATGCAGAAAAGCACAATATAAATGCAAATTTTCATCGCTTACAGCCTGCTGGAGGCACTCAAGTATTGCAGCCGGACACTTTCTCTCAAACTAGGCTTATTAAAGAGTAGCATTTCATGGACCAGTTGCATATTAGACAGAAGGTTTCAAAGAATGGAGGAAAGCTAATAAACAAACCTTCTGGATTCAATTAATAGGTCTACGCACTGGGTGAGAGAAGTCATCGACGGCTTCGGGTCATTACGTGGCGCCCATAATGGCCAGCTAGCCTCTGGTCTGATTGATGATTAAGCCCAAGAAAAGGGAATGATTACACATTCATACTTAATAATCTATTATAAGAAGAATCTATGAAAAGACAGAGGAAGAGGAATTCATGAAGGGAAGGGAAGTAAACTCCAGCATGGAAATTAACCATGGTATTACAAAAAAAAAAAAGGTTACTAGTTAACCTATGGTAACAACAAATGAACCCTGGTTTTGATAAAGTAAAACTGTTCTAAAAAACATGGTTACTACACTTTTAATTTTAAAATTGAGATTGGTTGATTGCATAAATCACAGTATTTGACCAAAGATGGTCAAATTATACATTTTCCACTTTTTTTTCTTTCAGTCATCAGTTAGTTAACAGCAAAGACTTAACAGCTTAGAATTACTTATCACAAACGCAACTTTCAGATACCAACCGAGACAGAATAATACACACAGGATTGTGGGAAATCAAAGGCATTAAATAATAGCTCTATGCTGCCCGTAAAATTTGATGAGAAGAAGGTACCTCTGGAGACAGGAAGTGAAGCAGAAGTTGGATTCGGACGAGCCTTGCTGCCTTCCTGCGTTTAAAAGCTACCTCAGAAGGTAGCATTTTAGAGATTTCAGACTCCGCTTACACTTCAAGTAGAAGCTAAAAAGCTACAGAAGCTACAAAACGTTAAATAACCCCCTTTTTGTTGCTAGCATAACAACTTAGCCTCACTGATCCTTTTAAATTGCATATAACTTTACCATATTTAACATAATGTCAGTAAAGATAAAACCATCCAAATTAAAACATCCCTGCTTAAACCCCAGTTTATCTTTGGTTAGCAAGAACTTCTTAACATTTGAAATCACCTAATGTTCCAGTCCAGAAACTAAAAATGATGACTAAATAAAACGGGTAAAACAGCTTCTCAGCTAGCCTCTAGTCTGATTGATGATTGACTGACAGAAAATGGAGCGACCATATATTTACATATAATAATCCATTATTAGCAAAGCTGTATGAAAAGAGGGAAGAATCAATTGAGGAAGAGGAGAAAGGTTAACTGTGAACACACAGGAACGGTCCTGGCGTATCGCCATCAATCTCAGGAATGGAGCTCGGGCATCAATCAACTGAGTGAGTGCTGTTATCAGGCCAAGCAATCCTCTCTTCCGAGCTTGAATGGTTCCATAAAATCTGCAGGTCACATCAGAGAAAGAAACTTTCCGTTTAATAGCACAGACAGTGAGATTAAGGGCACTTTGAGTGTCACGTCTGCCAAATGCAACATTCCTCACCAGTCTGGGATCTGCAGCAGATTTGATTCTATTTGTTTTCTTGGAAGGCTGTCAGCTGATGAAATCCATTTTACAAATATAGCATGGCGGCAGTCTGGTTTGGTGCGTTTGAAAAACAAACACATTAAAGTCAATCTTACTCCAAATCAAATCTTAAAAGCTTTCTGTTCAGAAGGTGAAGAAAAATTGGATTTGTGTGTTAGCATTTCTCAGACGTTTTCAAAAAACCTGAGTGAGTTTGGTAACTGACTGGTCCACTACCCCCTCTTTATTTATCCCTCCCTTGATTTTTTTGTGGCTTACAGGGGGTGAATGGCATCGAAGATAGTCCAGACAGAACCAGCTCTGCCTGATAGTAGTCTGAGAAGCAGAAATTGGTCACAGAGGCGGCACATTACATGAAGATAGCGCCTCACACTTTATATTTATGAACATTTCCAATTGCTCTGCGAATAAAGGCCATCTTGCCTCCTTTTGAACACAATAAAAGTGGTCTGTCCAATGTAGACGGCGTGCCTGAGGTTTCATCATGAAATCGTTTCTGCAATTGTACTTCTCCATGTTTTCAAAAAGAGCACTTTTTCGCCATCATTCATTGCTGTTGAGCATGAATTCAGATGCTGAGGACTTTCTTTTGAGAAGATGCAGTAATACAGTATCCACTCTGTGGCACATTATTGTCTTCTGCTATTACACCCATGAAGATTAATAATACTTAGCTTTTTTTTTTTTTTTTTTTTAAGATGGATCCTTAGAGTCAATTCTGGCAGGTAAAAGCTTACATGACTTTTCTCAGTGATTCAATTCATGGTGTGACATTTTGAAAACACTGCAGAAAGAAAAAAATATCATCACAGAAAGGAGATTTTACAGAGTGAACGGAAAGTGAACCCAGTTTCAGAGGCAAAACAATATGTATTTAAGATTAAAAAGAGAAAAGATCTTGACAACGGCTTTATCTGAGAAAGCAAGCAGTTGTTAAAGGCAAAGCATATCAAATAGAATCAAGTGACAGCACAGAAAGGTTGAAAAAGTATTAAGCGCAAATAAAACAACAGCGTCTGGACTGCACACACAGTCTGTGTTGTTTTAGTATTTGAATGACTAAAGGAATTATGCAAATCAGGCATTAATTCTGTCAAGCAGAGTAAACCCAAAAACTCACGTAGTGCCTGGTTGAGTTGAACGACGGGAAGTTTGTGAAAAGAAGCTGAAGTAGGAACTGTGACTCAACTAAATTTCTAAGTTAGCACTAAACATGCCCTTAATAAAGTTCTCTCTGCAAAAAAGGAGAGTGAATGAATCACTATATAGTTATATATAGTTTTATATAAAGTATAATACAATTTTTTTAAAGAGTCTTAAAGGAAGAGTCTTTCCATTTAAATCAAGTTTTTAAACCAGAGGGCTGAAATCAGCATAGAAAATCTATTTCTAAATTACAGCAGTTTTTAATAATCCTACAAACATTATAAGTGGACTTCAGGAAACTTTATCAAATAATTCATGACCCATTTAAGCATACATTATTCCTCACAGCTAAAATAATTATTACCATATAAAGGTCAGAAATTATTCAGCAATATTAATGAGTATTAAAGGAGTGATATTACTCTGAGAAGTTCTCTAATGCATGTGAGGTAAAGTGAGCTACAGTAATATTATATTGCATATTCAACTGGATATTATGTCTTTACCAAGTCTGCCAGTTGCCACCAGTCTATCAATGGCAGAGTAACACAGTTTTTTATTCTCAATCAAAGGCTGGGTTATGAAACGTAGAGCTAAAAAAAAAAAAATAACACGGGTTATTTGTGTTCTCAATCAAAGCGCTGAAGCTCTGGCTCCTTCTGCACATGATATAATGCCAAAGGCATCAAGAGCAGCTACAAAACCCTGCAGAACAGTTTGTACAGTTTAGACAGCTTTACCACTACAAGCCAAACCAGCTCTAATATACTGTCTATCCTTACAAAAACTTTAGATCTAGCCCATATCACCAGGGTAAAATTCAATCTGTGTGTCTGTGTGTGTGCTGCAACTCCAGCGATGACAAAAGCTCAGAGCAGTAATGAAAACGCTGGTGGAGTGGTCCACAGGTGCTGAGTTCTGCAGCATGTTTTCAACTGTGCTGCTTTTACCGAGATAAAGCAGACTTTGCAATCATCCTGTGATGAATAAGCTGTGATAGAGCTGAAATTGCTCTTCGGTGGCTTTTTAATGTGGCCAAAGTCTTCGTATATCTTTACAGTGGAATAAACAAACTTCTCCCCGGTTCTCCCAGCTGCAACATCATCAAGCACATTAACAATAAAAGATCTGAGAGGAACTAATCGTTCCACCTGTATTCTACTCATTCTTTAGACAAGCAACCTCCCCAACATAATTATCTCTATTTCACTTACAGTACCGCACAGCAGTTTGTTTTCAGAAACCCGATGAAAACAGCAGCATATGTTGTGCTGGAGACTGGTGTGCTGATGTTCCCACCCGGCTCTTCAACAAACTTTAATGAGGGATTGTTCTGGGTTAAAGCGAAATTTAAGTTACCATGAAACAAAAGCCGCAATCGTTTCTTCCCTATTGTGACATATATTCAAGTCAAACACAGCTTCTTAAAGGAGAAAAATGTGGAGTGAGACGTGAATTTGTCTATTAAGAACAGATTGGATTGTTGGATTGATGTTGCGAATATACCCCCATACCCCTGTCAACCAAGATGTTTATGTCTTTCTTTATTCAGCTGAAAATAAAAAAAAATTGAGGAAAACATTGCAGGATTTTTCTCCATATAGTTGACTTCAGTGGTGGCCAATAGGTTGAAGGTCCTAATTGCAGTTTTAAAGCAGCTTCAAAGGACTCAGGGTCTTATCTACACTGTAAAACGTTATGTAAAATTTAAAAAGTTTTGGTTTTACGGCTTTAAGTTAAATTTACAGTTAAATACAGTAATTACATTAACTCATATAATGAACCAACCCATTAAAAAATAGCAACATATATAGAAGGTGTATAGTGTCATTCACACAAGCATTAAACACCATCATGGTGAAACTGAAATGTACAATAAACATTAATTTAACAACATTACATGTAACATCCAACCCTAATAAACATAACTGACAAGAAAAAACTAAGAAAGAAAAAACAAAAAGTTCAAGCAAAATTTAAAATTCAATGCAGGAAATCCTGGGTGTCACAGTCACACTGGGAATGTCAGTCCATGGTTTTTCTCTGTACATTTTACAGGAATTTACCATTAAGCGTTTTAATCGCTAAAATCACAGTAATTTGTTACAGTGTACTGAAAACATCTGTAGTTTTCTAAAAAAAAAAAAAAAAGTATATACTTTTTAACTGCAAATCAACCTCACAGATTATGTAATAGCTACAGTCAGCTGAGGTTGATCAAGAAAGAAAGAAAGAAAGAAAGAGAGAAAGAAGAAAGTCTGGTTTACAGGCAATAGCAATAACTTTCAAAGGATGTGAATGGGGCCAATCTGTAAAGTACTCAGTGTTTCAATAGAATGGCCACTTGAATGATAACTATAAGGACACTGATAAAGTTGTAGTTCTAAAAATTATTTTCAAAGTATAGTTACACCAGAGCTATAACGATAAAAGGCACAGAGAAACTATATCGTTGGAATCATTTTCAGAATGATTTTTCATCCAGCATAAAACCACTAATTCCCAATCAGAATTAATCAATAAACACACAATATTCACTGGTGTGGACGCTAATATCACAAATTTTATAGTTATCATTCCTGGTGTTAATGGAACTTAAGGGGAATTATTCTACAAACGGTGTTGATTGATCTTAAATTGTAGTGAACCAGGACTATTCTTCGAAGCAGCATCATGCTGGTTGACCAGCGGTAAATAAACAGCATGACTGTGCTTTTTTCAGCAGTTCTTCACGCTTATCATAACATTCATCAGGTGTAAATTGAACTGAAGAAGATTTCTCCATCTGTCCTCAATGAGGCTGCTTTAAAGTAGCTATTTATTGGCTTTCGAATGCTTCATTCACCTTGCATGGCCCCTCTTCATTCGCAGTCTCTTTATTCCCCTCTCTTTTCTAGTGAGGGATGACCCAGCCAGATATGCGACATCCGGCCTAAGGCTGCGGAGAGCCTCTTTTTTTCTCATCACTATACAGTGTACGAGAAGATGAGAAAATTGCCCCTAGATAACAGCCTAGAGGATTACATCTTCAATTGGTGGTTGCTGCTGCAGGAAATGCTATCACACGCATACTTGTTAGTTTCCACTCATCTCAGAGGAGAAGAGTCTTTATTTAGATCAGTGCTGAACCCTGAGGTGATCAGAGACTAGACCGACTGTTTCTGGAAGCTAAAGAGAGACTCCTTCAAAAAGCAGCAATTATATATCCCTTCCAGTGTAAATCTTTTGGCTGAATCGGTAGAGTATGTCCTCTACTGAGGAAACTGGACTAGTAGAAGATAGGACTTACCAGGATGGTAGTTATGGTGAGAGTAGTGTTGAAGAGTGTGTCTGTTACGTTAAGTGATGGAAGCTTCCTCTCCATGGACAGTCCCTGCTCTGAATGCCACTGGCCAATCTGTAAGAGAAAAACATTGAAAGTTATACTAAGTCTTTAAGCAAACTATGTGCAGCAGAAGAGCCAATGACATGAAAGAGTAACCATGAAGCCTTAAAGGGACAGTTGACCCATAAGAGATTTCTGTTGTTTACTTACACTCAAGTCTGGCCTCTAAAGGCAATATATTGTCAAGCTCCCTAATTAACTAAATGCACCATGTATCACCAATGTATTAGATTTCATGTCTTCTGAAACTACACAGTTTGTATGAGGAACAGGCTAAAATATAATTACATATTCACTTGGGATAGTTCAACCAAAAAGGGCACAAGAATAATTTTTCTGGCCAAAGAAAACAAATGTGCAAAAGAGACTATAAACATAGTCTGGTCGAGTTTAACCTCTGATGTCACATGGACTGTTTAACAATGGCCTTGGTATGTGGAGGTTGGGTTAATATCTAGGGACAGAAAGGCCTCGGATTTCATCAGAATTTTTTTTATTTGTGCTCATTAGATGTAAATGAATAACTATTCCTTTAAACTTTTAGATGTCAAATTTTATTTGCTTTTGCACATATTGAAATATGGCACTTCAAATCACATCTCCATTGGTTCTCACTCTAACATGGCTACAGAAGACCTGGAATAATATATAAACAAAGGTCACATTAAGAAATCAGCTTTTCCATTAAGGGGAAATATTTGCCCCCTGGAACTGATTTCCAGGGCCATTTTTTACTTTTGTATAGGCAACTTTGACTATTTTTTACACTGTAATAATGATTATTAATAAAATATTTTTTATTAATAAAAATAATTTTTTGCAATAAATGGAACTTCTTTCTTACAGGATACTACGGTGGCCGAGAGAGCTCAACACGCTGCAAACAGAAGAAAACACATGCAAACAGAAAAAAAAAACACATGCAAACAGAAAAAACACACGCAAACTGCAAATTCTCACAATGCAACCAAACACAGAGAGGCACAGCAAACACACAAATGCGCTGCAAGCACAGAAACGCACTGCAAACAGCACGGACCACAACAGAAATGTTTCAGGGGGACCTCAAAAAGTGACAAACCTATCTGGGACCTGATTATTTGTTCCGTGGCTTTTGGTCAGAGCAGAGATGTTGTCGCTGCACTAAAAGGTGAGTTTTTTGTGTTTATTTTAACAACCTGATTATACAGCCTTTTGGATATTATTAAACTAATCTGACGAATTACGCACTTAACTGTGAAACATTATTTTAATGCTATGTTAGCTAGAGTTACTCTCAGATGTGTTTGTCACTTTTTGAGGTCCCCCTAAAACATTTCCGTTGTGGTCTGTGCTATTTGCAGCGTGTTTCTGTGTTTGCAGAGTGTTCGTGTGTGTGCAGAGCCTGTGTTGTCAAACTGATGAAGACGTTTTCTTAATGTGTTGTCATTTTTTTCTGTTTGCATGTGTTTTCTGAAGTTTGCAGCGCGATGAGCTCTCTCAGCCACCGTAGGATACACATAGAAAACAATCCAAGAACAATTTATGTATTGGTAATTGATTAACATCGGTAGCATGAAAACCAAAATGGTTATTCAAACTAGAAATAAGTTATTCACACATAGTGAGAAAAGAATGTTCGCTCTCATGAAAAACTCTCCTCATAATCACTGTGTTATGATTTCAGTCAGTGTTCCCCTGTCTAGTCATTTTTGGACTCTTATTTTAAAATGTCTTCCCCTTATATCTGTGTTCCGTTACGCCCTTCTTTGGCTCCATAGCGATTGATCATCTCTGCCCCCATGTTAACTTCTTTTCTCCACTTTAAAAGCTGTTTTTGTTTGTAGCCTAGCGCCGAGTATTGAGTGTTTTCCCTCTTACAAAGCGGTTCCCTAGTTCATTGTTTTGTGTTAAGATTTCCCTAGCCTTCCCTTTTGGATTATCATTCTGTTTTGCCCCTTCTGGACTCTGTTTTCTGATTGCCCGATCCTTGCTTGCCTCAGGACTATTCTTGTGTTTTTGTCTCTGCCATTCCTGTTCAATGTTTACCGACCCTGCCTGTTTCAACCATGTCTCTTAATAACGCTTCGGATTTGGATCCGCATGTCTCTGTCCCCTACGTTACACACTTTACACATATGTTACAGATAATACTTTTCATTGGTTTCATTTTGAAGCAAAACATTCCCAGACCCTATTCATTTTAACATTAATAATAGTAATCAGGATATGTGATGTGTTCCACAGAAGAAATAAAGTCATACAGGGGAGGCACAAAGAAAGACACATAAGGGAGAGTAATTTATGACCACTTTTAATTCATGCATGAAGTATTTCTTTAAGGCTCAATGTCAGGTGGAGGAGATTGCGGAAGTGAGCTCACAGACGCACGGACAGAACAGTCAGAACACCATAAAGGAAGTGGCGGAGGGACATGCACTCAATCAGAGATGCAACAGAGTGCATTCATTAACTCAATTACCCCCTAATTCTCTGAAGCGAGCCAATGTCCTCATTATCATTCCTGTTTTGGCTGGCACCCCTTCGCTAGACCGCCTATATGGGGCCACACTGCCTATAATGGGAGGCTGAGTCTCCACCCAACACACATGGCAGTCCTAAATCACCCATCATTTTTATTTTTTATTATAATTACAAAGCTGCATGGTTCATTGGGCCTCCTGCTTGAAGTATTCTGCAGAGGTGTTGCTGTATTTATCTTCCCCTCCGTTCCTGATCCCTAGCGTTTCCATAGACCCAAACGACACAGGGGAGGATGATGCAGCACTGCGCTGGATCTAAAATTACCCGCTCTCTGAGATATGAAAGTGTGGAGGGCCACAAACAGGGGAGAAAGTGAGCAACAGGAACTTTTTTTTTCAAAGTGAATGTAAGAAGCAAAAACAATCTAGTAGTGTTATTCTAAGGACTTTATGGATGCTGCAGCCACAGAAGCAGGAATATTTCTCCAAATTTTGCGTGCATGGGGAACCTTGCATGAAACACTCCTAAGAGCAAGGGCAAAATACATCTGCACTAGTTACTTTTATGTTGCAAAGGAGAGCTGCTGTTCAAGATTGCACTGATCCTCGTGAGATTGCAAGATGCCGAGGATAATCCATTTGAAAATTGCTCGCCATTCTTTCAACTGTAAACCAGTTTCTCCAAGCACACTGCAAAAATATTGTCCAAATCATTATTCTGTTCTTGTTCTCCACTAAAATATCCCTAAAACAATATATATTTACTTGAGAAGCAAAGCAGGTGAAAAATGTTAAGATGTGCCTCAGAAAATATATCTTGAATTAGGTTTTTGTTGTCTTATGCATTTCTTTTTTTAGCATATATCTAACAAAACAATAAACTAAAAAAAAATTAAAACTATGTGCAATGAAGTACCAAAAACAAACTTGATTTTAGACATTTTCTCAAAACCAAAAACAAGTTAGAGATTTTTTTTTACAAGTATACATATAACAGAATTAAGTAATGGTTAAAATAAATGAAATATATATATAAAATCAACAATTAACCTATTTCAAGATTGTTTTCTCAAACCATGACATTCCTTTTTAAAAATAACAAAAATGTGCGATAACAAAAATAAGCTTCACATATTCTCTGAAAACCAGGCTATATAAGTATGTAAGTAAATATAACTTGTGTTTTGCTGTGAACAGAGTAAGAGATGAAGAAACTGAGAATGCAAGGACACCCGAAATCAGTGATTTCCCCTGAGAATATGATCAAAAGATCCTGCTTTCTATTTCTTTGCCTCCTCGCCTCAGTGGCAAAGATACCACCTTACTCTCACAAATGAAATCCAGCAGCAGCCAAACAGCCTTGATGGCTCTGTGGAATCAGCATCACATGGATGTGATGAGCTGAAACGAACCCACAGCCAGACCCTAATCTCCAAACCATTTCAATAGAGAGAGGTTGTGATACCAAGAACAATTAGTATTTATTAGGAGAGACATAAAGAAAAGAGGAGGAAGAGGTGTAGGCAGAGAGTGCAGTCAGGGACAGTGAGGGACAGTGCAGTAAAGCTGTGGGCAGGAAGAAAGTCTGGATATCATCCAATAGGGAGGAACTGCTATGAGAGCAGCCATCTCCTCAGCATAAACAGCTCTGACAAACATGAAGAACAAAACATGCTCAGAGTGGCAACTAGAGCAGCCACACACTCATGCGCACACACTTTTACTCTGCTGTTTAAATAGAGATATTACATAGACTTTTGCTTTTATTTACAGCTAGTTAGAAATACTGTTAACCCTTTCTTTACAATTAAAGAAAATCTCCTTAGAGCTGTCAAAATAAAACTCAAAAGTAAAAAAAAGCATAATAAATATAAAATGTAATAAAAAAAATGGCAAATATCGGCTAATATATTGGACTTCACAATGCATAACCGATAACCAATAAATGGCTAATATGAAAAATTCAACAGTAAATTATATATATATAAAAAATTACAAATAAAAATAAAAATAAAATGAATCTAAATGTAGGTATTACAGCATTATAAAATAGAATAATAATAATAATAATAATAATAATATAAATCATTTTGAGATCTGCTAAAGATTGCATTTAAAACTGCTATAAAATTATTATTATTTTAAAATAAATCTGAAATATGAAAGTAAATGCATACTTTCTGGAAATTAGTACTAAATATTCAACATCAATTAATATATATCCATCCATTTGAGTCAATAATAAATGAACACAGGCATGATACGTATACACCAGTTAATAATTAAAGGGGAATAATTTACATCATAAAGGATTAGAAGTAGTACTTGTAAAGAGTACAAAAAAGGTAGGCTTTTCCAGAGAGAAACTAATGAGAATGGCCAAGTTCAGTGTCGCCATTTAAACCTTTGACCATGATTCCCTGTGATTTAAAGGTGAGTGGGTTTCATGGTTTAATACCCTTAAAGGTCTTTAGTCTGTTTCATGCCTATGGTATAAATAATCACAATAAAGGCCCTGCAAGTGACTAATTTTCTACACTGGGCCCATAAGAGGCTATAAGGGAGCAGTTGTGGTAATTAAGTGTGTAAAATGAGAGCAACAAGCCAAGGTAAATGGGAGTAACTGGCTGAGCAGGACCCATATCCTGTTCATTTAAACGAGTCGCGATTAATCAAGAGCTATGAGTGCTTGTCATTAATTACCGCTGACAAGTACACAATATCAAAGTCAAATTTGAGCTCCTCTGCTTGTACAAATGGTACTTACAGCATCCTGTGCGCCTGATCAAAGCCCATAATGTACTCAGGGACAGACTTCTCAAGTTCAACATCAGTCAGTCTGCTTTAGTCGGCAGAGGTGTTGTTGTAGGTTTATATCTCAGGAGGATTTTCCCACTGTAATGCTAAAAAGAAAGTTCTGTGGAAGGTTTCCGGGGATAAAAGTAAAAAAGAGGTACAAATGTACAACTCTACATGCGTTTTAACTTTCTGATAATGTCAGGTTAGTGGTTGTCAGCGATAATCATAGAGCTCCATACCTGCTGCATATGCAATTATCACCTCAGCTGTGCCGACACGCACTCCTTCATGCTTTAGCTGTCTCTCATCTTGTTATTTTTTTGCTTTTCCCCATCCTGCTTGCTGCAAATCTACCCAATAATGAAAACCAGTGGGGTGGCTGGAACAGGCAGGTAGAGTCTGGTATATTCTGTGAATGGAGGCATGAAGAAGTCGACACAGATCAATACAGCAGTGTGAGAAAGATGGAGAAAAGGAAAAAGATGGTGACGGATAAGCCCAAGCGTGGCCCTACAAAGCACTGCAGCTCCAGAGAGATAACATGAACGCCTATTGTGAGCCCTCCACAGCCTTTCAGGCAGTTCTCAAACTAATAGGACAAAGAGGAATCGGTATTTGTGTGCGACTTGTCAACCCGCTATCAAACTATCAGTGTATGAGTCCAGGTTCTCAAGAGTGTGTTTGAACGTGAAGTGGGTGTATATAGTGGTTGAATGGCAGTATCTTCATGTGGCGCACCGAGTGCCATCGCACCAATCTGTGAGTGTTCTTTACAACCCAGTGACCCTGTGACCTGCAACTAAACAACAAGTCCACATCACCTCGTTTGATGGCTAGGCATTGCCATTCATTCAGAGGCCAGAATTCCCGCCTCTCATGTGGAAGAAGGAGAATGTCACACCTGCAGTCATTAGCAGGAAACATACACTGACGGATAAAGAGTTAAAGGCTGGTTGGAAAGGTCATTTGGGTATACTCCCTTTCAAGAAGTGACCTTTTACTACAATCAAAATTTCAATTTGCAGCACATAACCGCCAACAGAAAAACATTTCTTGTTATTCCCAAATAGCAGAGCCAATTTCAACATTCATTATTTGACATTATCCGCTTGCTGCAGGGCCCTTCCCATAATGAGGAGACACTGGAGATCAGAGCACGTCAAGCTCCACCCAAAGCGCACTCACATCAAAGCTTTCTACAAACGCCCCCCCACACACGCTTAACAATGCTCTGCCGAAGCTCCCACTGTCCGGATGCGAACACTGAAAGCAAGGAGGCGAGGATAGGCTGAGACCAAATCCTGCACACTGTCTAGTCCCCTTTTCATCATTCCTCATTTATTCTCTATCTCTGCTAGCTTCTTCCTTTTCCAGCTCTCTGAAGGTCCTGCCTGGCTGTGCGGGTATTTTATAATTTTATAAGCGTGATTGTTACAATATTGCCAATGAATCAATATGCAAAAACAAAAGTAGAAAAGTTTTAATAATTAGAATTATTCTTATTATACAAAACAAAACAAAAATACTAAAATAGAAAAAAATTAATGATAAAAAATAAAGTAATGTGGCACATAATGGTGGTAATCGGAATAATAATATATTAAATTCAATTTATAAATTAGTAAAATAATTATTTATATAATTATACAAATTAAATTATATGAAAAAATAATATTTACAATAGAAAATAAATATAAGAAAATAATAAAATAAATAGGAAAAACAACAACACAAGGAAATACAAAAAATCACTAAACTCAGTGGCTCAAGACATCCTTGAAGGGGATAGGGAAAAGAGGATTTTCCTTGCTCTTTTCTATGTACCATGAAGAGATACTCTGACATTCACAAAGCAAAGCTCCTTTCTCAGACCACGTGGCCTATCTATGGAAACTTAAGCCCTTCTCAGAGGTGGGGTGATGTAATAATTTTTTTTAATTTTAATCCTGTTCTGAATTGGCTGTGGCAGTAATTTTCCTCGATTTTTTACGGACTTTGCATTCAAGTGTCTAGAAAGGCTATGATGTCTTTTACTTTAAATACTCTAGAAAAATAACCACAGGTGAGAACAATGCCTTGAGACATGTTGGTAAGAAACTGTAAATATGCCTACAGTCTGACTAACTCGTAGGCTACAGTTAAACCCAGAAAATAAAAGATGTGCTTTTTGTGTTCATTCAGAGCCCTCTTTACACCAGAAAGATGCTGCACGTAGGTGTTATGACATTTGGTCATAACATTGTTAATTTAAGAGATAAAGTCATTTTATTGAGTTCTTTAGATTTTTACACAAAATACAGGTAAAATACTGATTTATTTTACATCATTTATAAGCAAAAGTAAATGGCATTTATATAGGATTTGGAAGATTTACACAGGACAGTAAAACAGAAAAGTGCATGTGGTGTCTTTTTAGATTGGAGCAGAGAGAAATGATGTTAAAACGAGGATGTTAGGAAGAGTGTTGTTCAGACACTGCTGATGTCATGAAAACCACAATGCCCTGAAATCCAATCTTGTTCAATTCTAGGCTACAGATACAAAACTATGTTAGGTGACACAATATCAATTTCACAACCATGAGCCCACAATACTGTCCGATATTATCACATATTGCTGTTTATTCATTATTTAGCACCATGCCCCTCATAAACAACAGCGCAAACAGTGTTTTTTGACAAAGTTCTGAGCAATATCTTTAGCAATATCTTTAGATTCAAATCTACTTTCACAAATATAATTTTTTTCCCCAGCAGATGAATAATTAAAACAAGACAGCCTGTCAGATTCCACCTAACTTTAAGGAGCCTGAGAACAGATGACAGAACTGCAGTGCACACTTATGATAAACAAAATGTTTTTACACGTTGATGCGAGTGGAAATATATCTATTGTTCTTGCTGTAAAAGGCCTGAAGAACATGGAAATTGTTCAAGTAAATTGTCAGTTTTCAGAGCTGAAAACTTCATAAGAGAAAATGTAAAAGTGTTATTGTATAATTACCACCTACATTCTTTTTTTAAACTATCCATCCAATCTGCCAGTATACAGCCAAGACTTAGTCCAAACAGAGAAGCAAAGACACATAAAGAAAGACTCCCCTGTGGTCTACAATCAAACAGTCTTTATCCACATCCACGTTCACACAACCTCTTCACTTTAATTACCACAACACTCGCTGAATACAAACATATTAGCTTTAATGTCGGATGCTAAAAAGAGACGAGCCTTGCGTGCCTCTCCGGCTTCTTTTCAAGTCAGCGTAGTTACCGGCTCTCATGACCTCGGGACTTCTTCAGACTCTCATCTCTCTGTTTCGGTCTCCTCAGAAGTAGAACACAGTGTCTCCATGTTAAAAGTTGAGCCTGGGCTGAGCAATTAGCCATTAAAGACTGGGTCAGTGGATGATTGGTAGGCCAGATGATGGACCTGGAGATAGCTCTGGGGTAAAAAACATACTTTTAAGAGACCTGACCATCACAGGGTGTGTTTCTCTCCCACACATATTTCTCATCTTCTTATTCGCTTACCTCCTACAGTCTTAGAGTCTTGATCATTCAGCGTTCGCAAACCCGTTCCTTCATATTTCATCGCATCCACGTTATTGCTCTCCCCAGGCGGGATCACGCACTGACACAAATTGTGTACATTACAGAGGAATGTTATGGCTGCTGTGACAGTTTTATTGCCGCACGGATAAAGACATAAACGGGTTATTCATGATTTCTATCATCGCTGAAGTCTTCAAAATGCTCCTCAACTTCCATTCCTCCAAATTCTGTCAGAAACGTGTTTTTCTACTGGCACCAAACCGTATAGTGTGTGAGAAATGGGTCCTTCGGAAATAAAAATATCACTCTGTGGAGCTCTTTAAACCCTTTGAAATGTGAAATGTGCCTTATAGTTTAAATCGAGTGGTCTCAAGTTAATTTGCAAGGCTCATGCCAAACCAGCTGGTGTGGTATGATATCTTTCAAGACAAGAAGCGAATTGGTATTTTAACTCCCAGCGTGTGTCAGGAAGTGTTGACTCCTCTCCAATGTTCAACATGAGGTGAAACTTGAGGGAGCTTAGCAGCTAGTGTTGTCTTCAGCCACTGTGATAAAAACACACATAAGACACAGACGGGCCTAATAAATGAGGTCTCGTGCTGAGAGTACAAGTAAACAAATTCAGTTGAAAGACAGAGCAAGCCAGCAGAGCCAGGCGAACATAATCGAATTCAAATAGCTGTGCGTTTATTAAAACAACCTGCTGTGAGAATGCATCAGTGTTCGGGAGAAATTAAACTAAAATTAGCGACGCTATCAGCTCCACTATTTTTTTTTAAGGAGCCTGGTCGCTTAAAAATGTTGCTTGTCATGTAACTTTTCCAGCAACATTCTATAATTCTATACTCATTCACAATCACTTTGTGTGGCAATACAGCTTAATTATCACACTCACAAGTCTTGCCCATTTTCTTTTTTAATTGAAATATGAATATTAAGTCACATACTAAGTTAAAGTGCCCCATTACGGGTAATGAAAGGTTCATATTTTGGTGTTGGAAGTCCCTAACAACAGGTTGACATGACTGCAAGGTCAAAAAACATTTTTGACATTTATTTGCATTTATATGCATTTATTTTGACCTTATTGGTTCAGCATCTCCCAAACGATTCATTCAATGATTCCTTTCACCAAACCCCTTGAGTAATTGGTGGATTTCATTTAAAGCAGTGTTTGTGAGCTTTTAATGCTCCAAAAGCAGCACCCAGAGGCGAAGAATGAATTTGCATTCCTATTCAGACCAAGAAGTGGGCTGGCAATATGCTAATGCCTCATTTTGATGTCAACATGAAGCGGGGACAAATTGGGACAAAAATGACTCGTATCAATGATTCAGAGTTGATTCTTTCTTTTCAGAGACAACACATTTATAAACTGTACACTTGCAGATGTAAAACTGAGGAATGTTTTCATTCACTTAGAGCTGTTACACACTGTTTAAAAGGTAATTTATTTAAAAAATCCAGAATAGGGGCACTTTAGATATGTGACCAAAATGGGAATTCACTGTCTTGTGTGAAAATGTAGCTTACAAAGCTGCATTTTCAAATAAGTTTCCCCAAAACGAATGTGTATGAAGTGAGTGTGAGATAAGACCAGGGCCTGATGCTGTCTAAACTACTCAGAGGATGAGCTCTGGCGCCGAGGGGGAGAATCAGAGCGGGACAAATACGAGACGGGAGACGCGGCCTGTACGCAGCAGGAGAAAATCCAACAGTTGAAGCCTCTCCTTCAGGGAAGAGGAGCTACTCCTCCCAGCTGGTGGGCCTCCGCTGCAGGTGGCATAATCTCAGGCCTTGATTAACTACTTCTATTACCAAACTTAATTAGGAAATCGTCAAGAGTGGCCTGCGCTGGCGTGAGCAGGCCAACCCCCCGCAGCAAGAGAGACAAACAAATAAACAGCAGTGCAGCTCCGACAGCCGGCTTCTGACTGCTATTAGGCTCCACAGAGCTCAGGCTAATTAATAGCCTGCGATGCTATCGATGGGGGAAATAAAGACAATTGACAATTGCCTCTCGCAAGCCCTAGGAGAAAGATGCAGGGCTGAGACCTGCTGGGAAATGAGCTCGAAGTGTGTGCATGTGTGTATAAACTGACATATTCTACGATATATATTACAATAAATAAATTAATGAATTAAATATTTATAGAGCACTTGTGTAGTGCTATTCATTCTATTAATGGGGTGATGCAGGTTGTTTTTTTTTTTTTTTACTCTGAAATGGTTGGGCTGTATTGTTGTTTATTTGATCACTACATTTCCGCAGTTTTTAACCAATTCAGTATTACTATAATATAATATTATTAATTGTCATTATTTTGTGTTGATTATTTATTATAATTTTATAATATAAAATTAAATTGTAAAATTATTGTAAAATTAAATGATTAATATGGAATATAATTCAATATCGTAAAATAAAAAGCATGTAACAAACATATATTTTACTGTAACATTTTTAAATTATAAACCATTTAGCTTTTATTAAGATTATTGTGAAACTGTAAAATAAAACCAAATAAGAAATATACTGTAAATAATGTCAAATGAGCAAAAATATTTTTATATTTTTATATTTATAATATTACTATAATATTTAGTATTGTAAAATAAAATGATTAAACTAAGAAATATTTTATAATAATACTAAAACCACTTTGTGAAAATATATTAATAACAATAAAAATATTAAAACTGTAAAACAAAAAAGTAAAGTAAAAAATTACTAATACAAATATTATTTTACTGTAAAATGAGAACAGTAATATTTATCTTATTGTTTTTTTTATTTTCAAATAGTAAACCATTTAGCTTTTTTTTTGACAGGTTTCCAGCAAATAAAAATATGCATTGCTGGTTTCAGAGCGAAACTTGTCTATTTGTTTATTTACAAGCGTGCAGCTCAATTCACACCCGTTAAATGGTTAATTGTAAATTTACAGGGAAACACCGTAAACTGACATTCCCAGAATTCTCTGCATTGCATTTAAAATTTTGTTTGAATTTAATGTTTTTTTCTTTAAAATAACTATGTTTCTTTTTAGTTTTTTTTGTATCAGTTATGTTTATAGGGTTGTATGCTACATGTAATGTTGTTAAATGAATGTTTATTGCCCATTTTTGTTTAATAATTCTTACCATGATGGTGTTTAGTGCTTGTGTGAATGACACTGAGCACCTTCTATATGTTTTACTATATAAAAGCTACTTGTGATGAGCTTTGGGTCATCATGTGACTTTCTCATCACCACCTGCATTTGGAGGTTTCAGTGTATTTCAAAGGTACAAAATATATTTCACTACTTTAATAGGTTGGTATATTAACATTATATCAGATATTACGGTTTCTTATTAGAAATTACGGTATTTAACTGTAAATTTAAAATAAAACCATAAAACTATTGACAAAAAAAATTTTATACCGTATTTTTCATGGTTTTATACTGGCAACCACAGCTGCCAATTTTTTACCTTAAATTTTAAGGATTTCTTTTTACAGTGTAAATTTTTTTGCCGTAAAAGAAATAAAGGTTTTACTATTATTTAACGGAAGAATTTCGGCAACCCCAGTATATGTGCCGGTATATTACCGTAAAAAAATATTTTTTTTTACAGTAAAACACTGCATCACCAGCTACACGTGTGTCAATCCAACACTTGAAACCAGAAATGCATATATTTATTCAGTCGAAGCCTGCACAATTTGATGATATCTAGATATTGATTTTATTTCCATTCATGCATATTATGCAGACCTAACCAGTGGTGCGTACATGAGTGTGTGTGTTACTGCAAACATGCTTTCCCTGCATTGCTGCTCTAAGGGCACACTGGCTGGCGGGGTGCCCAAACCAACCAGCTTCCCTTCTCATGGATCCTGAAGGGCATTTCCACTTGGCTTGCCCCCTGGGACCCAGCGGCTACACTATCTAGCGTTCAGAGTGGGGCAAAGTCAATGAGATCACGCCACATCATCTCTGAAGCTCACAAGAGAAAATCGTGTCCTTGGCCAGAGCCCATTTTAGACTGAAAGGGTGTCCCATCACAACTCTGGTAGTCCTATTCTGCACAACATCTTCATCCCAGAACAGGCTGAATTATATCGTCCATTTAGCCAAACCATCGTGGGCCAAAGGAGAACACCATCTGCCCACGATTGCAAAGCACTGACTCCTTATTAGCTTGCCTGATATCGCTCATTAGCCGGTCTCATATAAAGATAAACGCACGGTGTCCTAAATTAAAGCACATTCTCTAGAAAATATTTACTAGTCTTTTCATCACTTGTTTAGTGGAGAGAGAAGTGCGTGGGTGAGAATGCCAGTCGGAGGATGCTAAGTTGAGCTCTGTACGATGTGGCCATGTTTAATGGGGTCTCTTTATGAAGATGACTGGTGGAGAACGACAGAGAACATGCCAGATCAGAGAGCCACAGGGAACATCAGGCCTTCTGAAACTGAGAAATACGGTCGAGGCGGAGATGACCTTCTTAATGTCGGCACATCTTCATATGCTAAATGGGCTAGCTACTTCTGACAGCATGAGGAAAAATGTACGAGCTTCCAAAAGCTGCGTCTCTGGCTGCTAATGAACATATATATGATGGGGACAGGTGGGATATATGCCCACTATTTTATTAAATAGCTCACACTAGGAATATGTTACTACTGTCTGAAGCAGAGAAAACATTTCCAGTTCTCTAGCAGGAGTTTATTTTGTTTTCGTGTTTGTTATAATGAGTTGAATTTGTTATTTTGTTTTGTTGGAGCGGTTGTTGCGGTTGGTATCGGTGGCAGAAAACGACAAGCAATGTTCTCTGGAGCACATGCTCCAATCTATTCCTTTTCCAATCTGTCACACATTTTGCTATCCATTCCAGAGAAACCTGAAAGGGAACTGCAAACACTATACATCTGCTATACTGCTGCAGCACTATACTGCACAAGTTTAGATAAAATCAATTAAAAATAGAAAATACATTTTGAAATAAAATACCTCTCATATTCAAAGCAAAAATATTACTGGACCAAAAAGTCATGTTTGGTTTTATCCAATGTTCTCCATAATCCAAGATGGATGAAATGATCAGATTAAGTTCATTTGAGCACTTGAATTAGTTATCAAGTGTGATCGCTCCCTTAAATTGCTGTGTAATGAGTTAATCATATCTTTTTTTGTAGAAAAACCGGCAGTTAATGTGATTTTTGAATAATTTTAATATCCAATTTTAGTGTTTACATTTCAGTTTTGACATTGAAACCAGCAAAAAAGATAAATAACCAGATTATCGCATACAGTTGCATATTTGAAGATTAATAAAAACTCAAAAAAACATTCTAATAGACTACTTAGAAGCTATGATGTCAAAACATAGTAGAATAATTCACTATGGATTCCTCTGGATTTTCCCAAGGGTTTTATAATGAGGTTTTTCAGTTAATGTGTATTATAAGGCCTGTGGTAAACATAAGTAGACAATACTTTGTCTTGTGCTACAACATAAACTACACACACTTAAACCCCCAACATTTCTGTGTAGTTACTAATTACAAACATACAATTTTACAATGAAACATAACTGCTTTCATCATAAAATCTCTGGAGATCCCATGGTGAATTATTCTTACGGGTATTAAGGTCATAGCTTCTAGCACTGTAGCATGCCATATGATATCACAAACTCCCTTTAATTCTTTTTTTTAACTTAATGATTAGATTAGATTGGATTTAGATTAGATTCAACTTTATTGTCGTTTACAAGCACAGAGCCAATAAATAATCAATAAATAAATAATAAATGTCCTAAATAGTGAATTGGCTAAATAATTAAACAAGCTCAAAACTTCAGTGCATAAAAAAACCTAACAGGCAAAATACCAGAATATAAAAGCTAAAATAAATCTGTTATGACAGATTGTAATAACTGTATCTGTATTTTTGAGGCTGCATGAGCACTCTGAACAGCAGAGCTTTTACATTTAAAATGCTGTCAGTAACACACATTGTTGTTTCATTATTGACCATTTGTTGCAAAGTCCTGTCTATTTGAAAGCTTTCCCGATCATTATACAGAGACAAAAAAAAAAACATTGACTGAAAGTCCAATTTCCAATAATGTTTAAAGCCTTTTGTTCAATGAACATTGATCCATCTTTGCTCCATTAGAAACAAGTTTTCAGATATAAGCCACATATTCCCACTGATGCACAACATAAAAAAAACACTTTATGGGCCAAGCATGCCCCAACATCTAGATGGATAGATGGATAGATAGATAGATAGATAGATAGATCAACCAGCTTCCCTTCTCATGGATCCTGAGGGGCATTTCGCCTTGGCTTGCCCCTGGGACCCAGCGGCTACACTATCTAGTGTTCAGAGCACGGCAAAGTCAATGAGATCACGCCACATCATCTCTGAAGCTCACAAGAGAAAATCGTGTCCTTGGCCAGAGCCCATTT
>JAUMHI010000057.1:8688487-8725946 GCA_032359435.1 Enteromius unitaeniatus | reverse complement strand
TTTAGTAAAAGCTCAAAGCAGATAGGTCTCTCTGGCGAGTTCCCATATGTAACATCTCCGTTCCCTCCTTCAGGGAACGTGGGTTATATTCGTAACCTAGAAGTTTTGTGGTCCAGAGTCACATATAGCCACTTCTTATTCGGGCAGTATAAATGCTATGACCTGCTAACATGGCTGTCAAAATAAATATGTGCATCTTGCACACACTGTACAATGTAAAACGGATCTGACATAAAAGCAGAATGGCCGCCACAGATACAAATCTTCTTAAAAACTTAACAAAAATACTTGCTCACCCATGTTGTCACTATAACCTCAAATGACTTCTGCACATTCAGAAGATGATATTTTTAATACGTTAAAGCTCCATTCAATAAAACATTTAGGCACATTTAAGGTAAATGATGTGCAAAACCCAATAAGGTTCATATCAGCTCATATCAGCTGATATGATGTGTTGTGGATCCCATTGGCTTTTATAATATGGACATGAGTTGAAACTTTCTCCAAAATATCTTCTTTTGTGTTCTACACTAGAAAGAATATCTAATGTTTGGATGAAGGGTCCCTTTAAACAACAGTTCTCTCCAATGATGAAAACAAAGATGCTTTAGGAAATGTATTCCGCCCCATTGGCATCTCTTTCTCCATAAATATCAACTGAAAGAATTTTATTTACGTCCACTCTCGCTAATAGGACAGATGGGAAGGGTTCTCGACACGGCGTATCAACACAACACAGAGGCGCTGCTTGAGGTGCTCCACAATAAATGGAAAGTATTTTCGGTGATTGCGCGATCACGGCTAATTCAGACGGTGCCATTATCCGAATTGAGCGATTGTTTCTTGATTATTTATGACCTTCTCCTTTACGAGGCCCTTCCCTGCAGCTGGTTTGCTGAATTAATGTTTGGAGGAGCGCATGGTCCATCTCATAAGCCCCTATCAGCTAAATCTGGTAAAGATAGATTTGTAAGGAAGGAATTCATTTGTCCCTTGAGGACCGTGCGCATCTCCTTGCGATCCATTTAATGATGGGCATAAATGCTCATTAGTGTCTATGGGTCCTTACGTGGGAAACCTTACATGTGCATCAAGACTGAGTAGGACACATGCACAAAATACCAGCGAGTGAGCTGGAGAGAGAAAGAGGCTGTTTCCTGATGGAAAGAGTGGAGGAAGCTAATGCAGCAGAACAGCTGATTAGGCCTCTTTACCAGGTCAGCTGTACATCTCTCCCCTCGGCCCAGGGCTGGACACAGAGCTGAATTATAGGGGGTAAACAGTGTAGACGGCCTGGGCTGATGGGAGTAGACGGCCTTCGTGCACTGCCCTATTCTGGTCTGTCTTTCTTCATTTCCTCTCTATCAGCTCCTGTGAGGAGATCTGACTAAGAGGAGACCTCGGCAGGCTTACCACTGACCCTGCATAATTTTCTTTCTCTTTCTCTCTTACACACACACACATACACAAAATATATACATACAGCACATAAAAGGCCAGTCAGCACTCTTAGTGGAAAGGGCACTGCAAAATGAGGCTGTTTTATGCAGCGGGAGATCACAGAGCATGAATAAATGAAGAATGGCAGATGGTCACAAACACACATCCATACACCACCAAATGTTTGTTTTATATTACGCTCTGTATTTTGCATGGACTTCTATTGTTTTTAAATTGAGTTAATTTGAACCTTAAAGCTAACCTTTACATGAACTATTTTTCTTTTTTTAGATTTTAATTAAGATATTATTTAGTTCTTTTATTAAGTCTGTTTCCTTAAGGCTGTTGGAAGGTAATGCAAAGTTTACTATTATTGTAGGGGCATTTGTTCCCTGTGAACAAAGCAAAACCTAAAGGTGTACACTTGTGATCAAGCTATTATTGCTCAAGCAATAAGCCCTTTAAACAAGGCTATAAACACACATTTTTTCAATGCAAGTACATTTATAAAATTATACTTTGTATTATATGATTTTTCATCAAATTACAAAAAAACAGTTAGCACTAATTTGAGGATATTTCTAATACAGTGTCTCATTTTTTTCCTTTTTTTTGAAAGTTGTGAATAGGGTTATAGAATAGGTAACATTTGTTAACTTATAACTACAATGATACACTCAAATTCTTAATGCTGCTCATTTATAGTTAGTAAGGTGTTTAGATATTGGGCAGGATTGGGGATGTAGAAATAGGACATGTAGAGTAAGGCATTAATATGTGCTCAGTTTGCACTGACAAATGGCTAATATTCTAATAATATGCATGCTAATAAGCAACTAACAGGTGTACTTGTAAAATAAAGTGGTGGTTTCAAATTCACTGCTATAGAGGTTTACCTGAACTACGTACTGTATGATACTACTCATACAGGATTTCTACGCTAGAAACCTAGAAATGTGAAAAATGTTTTAGGAAATTTTGCATAAGGGCAAAATATTATCTAATGCACATTTTGTAAGGGTTTGGAAGTTGATCACATGATACCACATTAACCGACAGAAAAATTATTGGTTTAAGCTACACTTTTTTGGCCCATAAAATTACACTTAATTAAAAAAAAAAGACATGAGACATGTATTTGTATTTGTGTAGCCTCCCTGAAATGAATAACTCAGACACACTTTATATTGGGTGGCCTTAAATACTATGTACTTGCACCAAAAAATTAAGTGCAATGTACTTATTGTGTTCTTATTGCAAAACACTTTTGTTGCTGTATTGAGGTGGGATACGGGTAAGGTTACGAACAGGTTTGGTGGTATGGGTAGGTTAAAGAGTGGGTTTAGGTGCAAGGAATGGGTCAATAGTGTAATTATAAATGTAAGTACAGAAATTTATTACAGATGTAATTACATATAGGTATTAAATTATTAATTAAATTATCATAGTAGCTAAGGCCACCTAATATAAAGGGGGACCAATAACTCTTATGAAACAGAGCTTCTTTTTTAGCACATACAGCAAATGATTTACAAATAATGTAAATGGTTTATTCCAAGTCACAAACTAATAATTCTTATGAGTGGGTTCCTTCCATGAATCCAAAACATAAATCTGTAGTTCAAATCACACACACAAAATAACTACATTAGATAGTTCAAAAACACAAGTTACTGGTTTAAACCAGTCTAAAGCACTACAGCTGTTTAATTTACAATTTTAGCAGAGAGAATTTCTTTCATATTTCAGAAAAATGAATATTTGATCTAGAAGAACACACCCAAATTCTGTATCAGCCTGACCCACATGTAATACATATACACATAATATACCATACATACAATTTTTATTAGACATCTCTGTATTAGCTCACTCTAAGATAACAAACACCTTGGTAAACAGCACAAAACAAGGTTTAATGTCAGTGGTAACCAACCTATCAATTTGGTGACAAGATTCATGCAACTTTTCTTTCTGTCCCCTACCAGCAACTTGAAATGATTAAAAAACAAATTACACAGGCGAGTGGCATGGCAGCCCATTCATCAGTGTCATGTGAGGCTGGGCCTCATGGGGCTGCTGAGGAGACTTCGAGAGTGGCCAGTAATGACAAAACCCCTCCATGCTCCATAGAAATACAGCTGCTAGGTGATGCTGACCAGCTACTTATGCATAGGCACCCAAAATGTCCATTTCCTTCCTGTCTCTCTCTACTGTCTGGTCTCGGGTCCCTCCTGAGCCTGGCTCACAGTCGGTTACCTTGTGTCCTCTGTTTTACCTCTGAACACCCGCCAATGTTTGCTCTCCGTGAGTATGACTTCAATAGCCTTTTTAACAATGGCTCCTGCTGTTTACAAACCGTGAAGAAACCTTCCCTTTCTACACTTATCTTACAGAAAAAAAAGTCACCTCTGTAATTCCTTCCTGCTGGTTAATGCTCCAAAATTTAAACAGTGGAACAAATAATAGAAAGAGAAACTGGTCTTGTTAATTACGGGCAAAGACTTCAGTGTTTAAAAGAGCTATAAACAGAATTGTGTGATTTAACAGTCTGGCCCGTTCTCAAAAAACCTGGCCCAAAAAGATAGCGGGTTTGTGTTTTATACGCTTAAACAAGCCACATCTCTTTTGTTGTTCTGCTGTATTTTATGCCACTCACAACACTACATCGTTTTTGACAATAACTTAAAGTTAAAGCTACAGTAAGCAACTTCTATTTTCGAATGACATTCAAAAATATCCCTACTACCTGAGGTAACACTGAAACTGGTGTCCTGAGAAGCATCACTCGTTTCTGTGACAGCATTAGACTTTATAAATGGCTCTGACAAAGAGGAGAAATAACTGAGGCTTGCAAGGATCAGCCTATCAGGTAACCGAAAAGCAGATCTCTACCACTGGTACAGTATATGTTTGTGGGCAGGGTTATTTGTTGGTGAATGAAAGAAAGATGAATGTTTAGGTAATTATCACTTACAACAGCTATAACATGACAGGTAGCAGCATACCTTGTCGTGTACATGCATGACATGCTCTTGTTTTTAATAAAAGCTAGATGGAGCATAAAACAAAGTCGCCAGGATTTTTTAAAGGAATAGTTCTCCCTTCCTGTCATCATTTATTCACCTTCATGTCAATCCAAAACTCTAGGACTCCATTCTCCTGCAGAACACACACCAAAAGATATTTTGGAGATTGTTTCAATTGCTTTTATCCATGCAGTTAAAGCCAATGGGGTCCAAAACAACACTGCTCCCCACAGATGTTCATTGTACAGACAAAAAACCCCAATTTTTTTCTCTTTTGGGGTCGTGAAAGCCAGCTATAGATTTGGAATGACATGAGGGTGAGTAAATGATGGCAGGATTGTCATTTTTAAATGAACAGTCCCTTTAACTTGACACGCGTCTTAAAAACACAACACTCATGGTACAAAGTGCTAACAGCGAGATGCATCACAGCTGTCAAAAAAACAAAGTATGTCTACCTTAAAAAACAAGAATGTAGCCAGTGCTAATGACCCAGTCTTTTCATGTTAGTGTCAAAAACAAGCTATACTTGTAAGTCCAGTGCATAAAAAATGACTAAATCACCTCCTTCATAATTCTCATTAAAGTAGAAAACCCCCCAAAAACAAAATTTCTTTCTTTGTAATTCTTGTTTTTATTATGCAATTAATCTAAACCCAGGGGTTCAGAATGTCTTCTTTAAAAGGAAGTCTATAATTACACCCGTGAACCGAGTCTGAGGAACCTTCATCAATTTTTCTCATCATATGCTCTTCTCTGGATCAGCAACACATGTGATGAGGGCACGCAATCTGTGCCATGTGCTCCGACAGATGTGTCAAGAACACATCGATGCATCCGTGAAAAACAATGTTTTCTGAACTTTTGCAGAAATGTCAGATACTGTATGCCAATGTAAACTTTCTGATCTCCAGAGATCTCTCAGGCACGCTGGCATGCTGGCACACCTCTTCCATTTAAGCGCAGCGCAAAGGCCGAATCCCTGGGTGACAGTCGAACACAGATGAAAACGTTCTTCACTCGGCACAACGTTATTGCTCGCACAAATCACAAAGCAACAATCCCTTTACTGCTCACCTGTACGGCAGTCACCACCAGAGAGAATACATCTAGTAATTAGAGCAAAATGGCTTTGCTTCTTTCCTTTCATTATTGCAATTAACCTACTGAACCTGATCTCTAACGAAGGGGGGAAGGATGTTGTATCAAATTACAGGGATGTTTCATAGCAGCGGTAGCTCTTCTCTTCCTGCGTGATAATGAGGATGAGATTGGAATTGACATGTAACGTCTGAAAAGTGAAGTTTCTGAAAAGAGCAAGCCGGAAACTGTTCTGGATGTAGACGGAGATGGAGAAAATGCAATTTTTTTTTTTTACTTTTATTTTATTTCAGCCCTGAAAGTTTGCAGAGACCCACTATTCGAGAAGCAGTGTTCTATAACAGGCATTAGAACATCATTAGCATTAATGTAGCTATATGATAACACTGCTTTTAGATAATCTGATGGACAAAATGCATTATTTTTAATCACAATTTTTAATGTTTTAATTTTCAACTTGATTGTAGCCTAAGATGATAAATGAAAGCACTGTTTCAAGATTTTATTGCTGATTTATGAAATATATAATTAAAACATACTCTTAAACAACAGTTTTAAAAGTGACAGATCATATATATCTGACTTTTCCAGGGTTTAAGTGCTATAATCAGGTCCCCAGTGCCTCTTCCAACCAAGGAAACGTGAAAAGAAGTAACCCAGTAACATTGTTTTTGTTTTAAGCTTTTCTCTGTATTCATCTGAAAAAACAGGCACATGTGATCTCGCTCCCCTTGACGTTGTAAAGGGATCTCATTATATGAACACCGCCCAATAATCTGTAGATTTCCACCTGCTGTGGAAACGTCATGTTGACTTCAAAAGCTACAAAGACGTACTAGATCTAATGCAAAGGCAAAAGTTTGAGCAAAACATGCTAACTGTCTTTGTGTGTACAGATGAGCACAGAATGCTATTTAGAATTTATTGATTTATTTACTGTATATTGCTGCTGCCACACATGTAACATGTGATTTCTTTTCCCCACTGTTTAAAACGTAAACTTGTGTGTTTGAGAACTTAGTTTAGTACTCACATTCTGTAACAGTTACTTTCTCTGAAGTTTAAACTAATATGGTTGAAAATGCATGTTTTAAAATGATTTCAGCATAATACACATAATAATCAGAACCAAAAGAGATGTTTTTAGCAGGTACGAGCTGTAATGACGCAGCAGGGACACGGGGAATAACAGCTCATTTGCAATTAAAGAAACAGGCACAGAAATGACAGTGTTTCTGCTTCCACTTAAAATAACCTTTTTTTAAAAAAAATTATATGTAGGGTATTTTGAGCTGAAGCTTCACCGGCACATTCTGGGGACACCAGAAACTTATATTACATAGTAAAAAGGGGCAAAATGTGTGTCCTTTAAAGATTTTGGCTTTTCCCTACACAGACAGGATCAATATTTGTTGCCTGGATGTGTGTGTGTGTGTGTGTGTGTGTATATATATATATATATATACACACACACAGTACTGTACAAAAGTCTTAGGCCACTAGTATTTTCACCAACAAAAAATGGTTTTAAGTCAGTTATTTCTATATCTTTTGTGGTAGTGTGTCAGTTGGAAATATCAGTTTACATTTCCAAACATTATTTTTGTCATTAATTGTAATAATGCAGTAAGATTATTGCCTGCACAAGCAGCCACTGCTCCACACAGATATATAATGAAAATATTTTGATGTTTCACAGAAGAAAGTCATATTGTTTGAAACAACAAAAGAATGAGAAAATGATGGCAGGCTTTTTATTTTTGGATGGACTATCCCTTTATAGCGATAGCAAAGCAAATTGAACATGATTAATAACTGCACTAGAAAAGTGCACTTTGGGAAAAGGTTTGTATATATGCTGTCACAACTAATGACTGATTCCTCAGTATGATTCACAAGCAGCAGGTGAGCGTGATTCACAAGCTTGTCTGGACACTGTGAAGTCCTGATTTACATTCCCTGCGAGAGAAACACTGTAGCTGCTGTAATGTACAGAAACAATATATCTGAGCCAAGATCCCACGGGGACTTGAATTATTCCCATGACAGATGGATTCAGGTGAGATGACAGAGATGTAAAGCCATGTGTGGGTGTGATGTTTTGGCCTCGGCTCACAGCTCAATCAAAAATTGCCTTTGAAAAATGCCCCGCCCCCAGCACAGTCATAAATTGGACTCGCTTATCAGCAAACCGATTCCATCTCTTAAAGTGCCTAAGGTCTCCTCTACATCTAAAGAGGCCATCCATCCATCCATCCATCTATCTGGTTCTTTTCTGAGTTTGTTTAAAAATTTTTAAACAAGGTTTTGCTTCCATCTTGCCAGAAGTTTTTCGTCAGCTGAACATTTATAGATTTTACACATTTGCTTGTTATAATGCATTAATGCAATAATATATCTGCATGTTAATTTCTGAGATCACAAGGCTTGCAAGTAAACAGAAATATATATATATATATATATATATATATATACACAGTCCTTTATTTTTATTTATTTATTAGTTAGATTTTCTTTATATGCAAGGCTGCACAGAGTAACCAAAAAGGAAAAACATATATATATATATATATATAAATAAAATATATAGTACTATATATATATAGTACATTTGTTATGGCTGTCAAATTATACTTTTTTAAAAAGCTAATAAATATACACATATATTAAACTTTGATACAATTAATCATGATTGATTGTTTGACAGCATTAATGTTTATTAATTAATATTAATAATATTATTAATATATATATTTTTAATTTGTGCAGAAATTGTTGTTTTACATTTGTTGAGAAGCTAATAATTATATAAACCCCCTGCATATCAGTATTAATATTTGACAACAATACCGTATTTGTTCTCCTCAGACTGGTCCACTTTGCGCTTCCTCTAAGGTAAATTATCTATATTGGTGCTTTTAACAAAAAATTGAGACTTCCATTATTGTTGTCGCTATATTTCTCCATCTTTGGTATCTGTTGAACACACACCATGCTGGTTTAAATGAGACTTTGCAACATGTCAGCTATAACCAAACGTGCCCATATTACCACATAAAAGGTTTCAGTAATTCCTCCATGTACCTGCAGCACCGCAGAGCTTCATGATTCCCCAGAGCGTGGCCATAGCAGAGGCTGGAGAGCTCTCTTTGAGTCATTTACTGATTACTGGCTTTCTGATGGATGTAGTGCGTGTTTGACAGCCCTTTTTCACACTGTGATAATGGCGTAATGAAACACCAGCGTACGGATGGGAGGACGGTGTGGCGTTGGCGTGTTGGACGCATGAACGACGGCAGCAGGAGAGACTAAATAAGTGAAGGAAAGCAGTGTGGGGAAATGAAGTGGCTTCTTTAAATTAGGCTGGAGTGTGTTGAAGTGTGGCGGTTTGTTCCATGCTGAGTGGCTGCTCTTACAGCGCTCTGAACTTAAAGCCGTATCGGATGAAAAAGTTTCGAAAAATCCATCCTGGTTTGTTATTTCTAGCGCACATCAGCGTGAAACAGAAAGACTGAAAAGGGAACATCAAAGATACTGTTTGTGGGATCTTTGGATTAAAATTGAAATAAAAAATCAGTGCAAGTGCCACCACTGTACGCTTGATTTTAGTTAGTCTGATTTCCTATCAGATTTTCGGGTCAGCTAATTAAGTTTTAAGTAATTTTGCACAATAAAAAGCAACAATATTGAGTTACTGTAACTGCACTGTAAAAAAAAGAATAATTTAAGCAGTTCCTCCCATATTAAAATGTAAAATAAAACATATTTAATGTATAATACTTTTTTTACATTCTAATGTGGGAGAAAAAATGAAACTCGACTTCTTGACTTTATATTTGACAGACATGTGCTTAAAAAATCTCTTGCAACAGAGAGCATCAGACATAAATTCTCTCACCAAGGAAGTCAGGATGTAGGTGTAGTACACTGACAGCATCCCCAACTCTGAGGCCTGGAAGATAAAAGAGAAGGGAGAGCAACATTAAACACTTTTGACAACGCTAGGCTAATTTAAACAGCTACTTAGACTGAATCCGCGCACAGCATGGCCGGCATTGAGAAGCAAAAGGCAAGGTTCGCTTTGCAAAACCTGTTCAGAATCGGATGAAAGCTAACAAAAGACAGACAACATTCCCGTTCTGTCATTGCCATTCTATTTATCAATCCTCCACTTGTCTCCAAGGAAACCAAGCAGCAAATATAATATGTCAATCAAACGTCAGGGGTGAAAACACTTTCAACAATTATTTCTATGGAAACGCAGAGACAACTGAGTAAAAGGGACAGTTTAGAGTACAATAAATGCATGAGAGAGAAATTGATTGAGCGGTTGGTCTTCTTTCTACAGCAGAGAAAAATGTTAAATAATTAATTAAAAATATATTGATCAGAAATAACCGGCAGTGAAATATAATCACATTTCCTAGAACAAAAAGAACAATGAAGGAACTTGGTAATTCTTATACTGTCTCACACATAATATCTCCAAAACTGCTCTTGCAAATCTTTTCATTAACCATGCAGCCATAATCAATAACTTCAAACCATACAATGCATAAACACATTTATTTTTAGTCATTGTGTACAGAATAGGATAGGAATCACAGTGGTTGATTAAAAACACATTTTCCGTTACTATTACTAAACTGGATGGACATCTTTGACTGTTGAGATGCGTTTTGCATTATTTTGGGATGGTTAAAAGTAGTTAAAAGACAATGTACACTATCCTTCAAGATTTATTTATTTTTTTAATTAAAAATTAAATTGACCAAAAGTGACAGTAAATGCCTTTATAATGTTACAAAGGGTTTATATTTAATTTAATTTTATTATATTTCATTTTATTTTATTATTTTAATTTATTTAATAAAAGATTGATTTTATTCATCAAAAGAATCCTGAAAATGTACACACACACATTGTATATATACAAATTTATACTACACATACATCATTCAAATATGCTCATTTGCTGCTTACTGTCATGGAAATAAATTATATTTTACACATATGTCAAAATAATAATAAAAAAACACATTAAATTGTAATAATAATTTTTAATATTGCTGTTTTTGCTATATTTTTTTATTTTGAGTCTTGGTGAGTATAAAAAAATTGCTTTCAGTAACACTCACTTCTCACTACTAATAAGTTGCTTATTAGCATGCCATTCCGTATTACTAACATATTGGTTGTTTCTTAGTACTTATAAAGCACATAATCTGCATGACCATATTCCACATCCCTACTCCTACTCAATGCCTAAACTTACCAACTTCCTTACTAACTATTAAGCAGCCAATTAGGAGTATATTGAGGCAAAGTCGTAATTAATGGCTTGTAGATAGGGAGAACTAGACCTTAAAATAAAGTGTGACCTTTCTTTCAAGAATATTTTAAAAAATTGTACAATCCCAAAACTTTTGAACATTAGCGTGCGTGGCTTCCTTAAGGCTGATTAATTGACTAGTCATTCAGGCAACCCACTGAACAGTTTTCTAGACTTAAGCATCGTTCTCATCCCTTCTTCAAAAAGTGCCCTCTAAACTTTTTTTGTTTGAACGTTATTAATGGCACTGCCCCAAAGTTATGTTCTTTCCGGCCTGCGTGACTTATACAACTTATGTGGCAAAGCATAATTTGTAGATGCCTTAGATCTGCTGACGGTAGTGGAAGTACCAGGTCTGAACTTCCCAAAACTCTCGACTTTGTTCCTACATTCCTACATGCTAACACAGCACTACCAGACACCTGTTCTCTTGTGGTGGCATTACAGTTCAAAGCAGCATCTGTATTACGCCACTTAAACACACCCAGACTCCCTGCCTAGCGTCCCGTAATGCCCATTTGCATTTCATTTGACCAGTGTCGTGTTAAAAAGAGAGAAAGAGGGAGAAAATGGACCACGGGAGCGGAGAGTTTTTCCAGGTTATGATAATTTTGTCCTTGCGTAAAGTATTTTATAATGAAAGATTTTCCCTGCAATTGCCCATGTAATTGAATCCTGTAACTCAAGCTGGTGTGTGAGCCGTGCTGTGAACATTGGCAAACAGCTCTAGCATGCTTGCCCTACACTCGCTCCTCCTCACAACCTGAATGAGTGCCAGCTTTCCACAGCTCTGCTGCATGCTCGCTCCATATAGATCCATAGAGAGAGAGAGAGAGAGAGAGAGGAATGGAGAGACATGAAGGGAAGATGTGAATGGAAAAAACCGAGAGAGAGAAAGAGATGGGTTCAAGGGGGTATGAGAAACATAGTTAGGGTGACAAACTGACAAGGAACCCACTGTGAACCGTGCAACCCAGCATCGTAACAGTGGCGGTACTTGTCCCTGTCTCCATAGCAACAGGAAAAGCCAAGGAAAGACCTGTGATGGTCATCAGACACTTTGATTAAAGAGCAATGGTGTGAATAGGGCAGAAAAATGGAGAACAAGTATTGGCTGAAATGTACGAAAAGAACAAGATGACATTAAATGAACAGAGTCGAGATAACAAGAGTCAAGACGATTCTTTATAAAACAGCTTTTCATGAGTCAGAGTTATTTTAGAATTATTGACATTGAGTATTGTAGTTTTTTAAATTAGTTTTGAAAATATGTTTTTTAAATATTTTTTTGTTTATACATTTATATTTAAATTACTTTTATTATGCTTTAATTGTTTTAGTACATCTACTAAATCAAAATAAGAAATATTGCATTAGCAAACAGCAAAAATGGATAAATAAATAAATAACATTTCTTTTTTATTTCAGTTTTAATGTTTAGGTTTTTAGTTTTAGTTAAGTATAGTAAAGGCCCAATATACTTCAAATGAAATAAAAGAACGAACTGAAACGATTCATTTCAGTCAAAATCAGTCCAAAATGAAGTTAGTTTTGGTTCCTATACACCTTTGAGCTACCATTGGTCTGTGGTGGTTACACAATTAGTGGTCACACTCCACCGTTGTAAGGATTCGCGGGACTCAGTGGAATCCATTTGCAATGCGGGTTTATTCACAAACGTTGTCAGACAGAAACAGGTCAATAGCCAGGCAGACAGGTGTGTACAGGATAAGGCAAACTCGTAGTCAGGGACAGGCGGAAGTCAGGGCAGGCGGCAGAGAATCAGAGAACCAGTAAACAAACAAGAAATCAAACACGGGTAAAGTACACGGAGAAAGAAACGCTTGGCTATGATTGCAGAGGCAAATCAACACTTCGCGTCCGTCTAAGGCAAAAGCTGGTCTTTATATAGCGCCAGGAAGGGGCGTAACGGCGCGAAAAGCGCCGAGGTCCGTGGGTGAAAAGGGTCCGGGTGGGAACTAATACTCAGGTGAAGGTTCCCGCTGCTGTCCACTGGAGAGGGCCACAGAGGAGCGATCTGTGACAACCGTCTTTGATTCTTGGTTCGTTTCTCATTTAGTGAAGGTCAGGCAAGGAACCAACAAGTCATTATATACATAGCTGAGCTGCAAGAAGATATCTGCACCTGTATAATCGCTCACAGAGAGACTTTAAAAGTTCGGCGAAAGCAATTAATTAATACAAAGAAATTACAACAAAGCTTGAGTCATACCATAAATAAACCTTTGTTTTTATCAAACATTATAGACTACCTGAGTGCCGCAACACATGTTTACATTAATTACTTACCATCATGTCGTTCCAAACCCAGAAGAATTTCGTTCATCTTCGGAAAACACAATATTTCTGATGATATCAGAGAGCCATCTGACCCTCCATAGACAGCAATACTCAAGGAAAATAAAAATAACATAATTTACTCTACCATTCTTCTTAAGTCTTCCACTATTTTAGATATTATCGCAACGCTTGTGTACGCTTTCTTATAGGCGTAAACAACCGCAAATTACATACAGTGCATGAGCGTGCTTTGACCCAGATGTAAACAATGCTGATTACGTCAAATATGTTAAAGCTTGCGTATGGGGTGTGTTGTGATACTCGCTAAAATGGCGGAAGACGTAAGTCAGGGGAGAAAAGTAAATTATGTTATTTTTGTTTTCTTCGCACAAAGTATTCTCGTCACATTAACTATTTTCAATTTGTTTTTACTAAGTTTGTGTACCTGGATTGAGGACCTGGATTATTTCAGTTGTTTTAATGTCTGTGGAGGGTCGGATGACTCTCTGATATCATCAAAAATATCTTCATTTGTGTTATGAAGATGAAAGAAGGTGTAACAGGTTTGGAACGACACAAGAGTGAGTAATTAATGACAGAGTTCATTTTTGGGTGAACTAATCTTTTAATCTACCCGCCTCCAACAGCGCAGAGGTATCAGAATGTTTGGAAACAGTATACCATCGCTCAACCTTTTCGAATTTCTTTTTGCCCTCAAACAAAAAACTAAACTTTGTTTTAAGTATATCGGATCAGATTTCTGTTGGACACTGATTTGTGCGACTAACTTTAACCCATTGCGAAATCTTGTAGGGAAATTTTTTCCTCACACAAACTTCCCAGTCACATGGATTCAACAGTACATGTTATAAAACTATAAGGGGCCATTCACACATAATGGGTTTTTGCTTTAAAAAGTGACACCCTAGGCAGTGGAGTAAAGAAAAAATGTTAAGAAGCTAAACTTCTTTTAACTTTAGTAGGGCACTTTTAGACTGATGTGTCGTACGAAATTCTGTCTGTCCATTTTCTCTTCATCGATTACACTCACTCTCTTTTTAGCGGTCTGCAATCAGCCTTGCCTGAAGAGACATTTATTTCTCTTTCCTGAAAATAATGATTCATGTTTAATTATGGCTCATACTTGCTGCAGAGGTATGTCTGTGTGTGTGTTAAATCATTTATCTATTCTGAATTATTCAGTAATGAGGCCACATTCATATGTTCATATACATTTGCATTGAATGTGTTAGAAAGAAAGATTTACTGACTACACTTCATAAGCATTAATCTTACAAATAAGGAGCAACAGACTCCAGGTGCAGTTCAAGGGTGGGATGAATATCTAACTCTATTATATTTAACTTTTACACTACACAACAAATGAACAAAAGGTCATGAGAATAATGCTACGCTGGGAATTCAATGGAACACTTATATAGTTTAATGGCATCATTAAATTCTTCCATCTTCACGAGCAATTGTTAATTTTATTCTGAGACTCAAGGTCATGGTCATTCACATCAGGTCTATCATGCAAATAGTAATAGCAAACTATTTTCAGCTTGTAAATACATAATCATAACCTTTTACCCTTATATTTTTTGCAATGCTTTCAAATCCTAGATGTATGGAGATCATATGGAAGCTTATTTCTGACATTATCTTTTATTATATATATATATAAATAATTCTTTTTATCAGGGGATTATTAATTAAATACTGTGTGTGTGTGTATATATATATATATATATATATATATATATATATAGATTGTGCTTTTCTTAAGGAAAGTGTTCTTGAATTGTTAGATATAAACTTTAAAGAAAAAAAAAAGAGATATTATGATTATTATTATGAAATAATAAGTTGCAGTTACCTTTTTTATCCATGAGATATACTATTAAAACCCTTTTACCAATCAGTATTTTTGTCCTGTTTTCAAATAAATAAACAACCCAAACAAGACAGGCGTCCTTGAGACGAAATTCACAAAATGTTAAAATGTGTTTTTAGTGCAAATACATTTGATTTTAAATCACTGGAAAAGAAAAATAAATAATTAGCACTAACTAAGTACATACACAAATTTGGTTGTAATTAATATAATGCTTTCGATTTATTTAAACTGATCCTGTTTCATGTTTTTTTTTTTTTTGCATAACAGGCCGACTGTCAAGCTGAGACGTACCCTTTCCAAAATAACGTGAGACATGGTGGCGTTGGCATCCACTATGATAGTGGCAGTCTTGTCATCGCGGATCTCCTTGAGAAGGGGGGTGGGATCCTGGCTGTCATCCAGCATGCGAACGGAAAGGGTTTCCTTGGAGATGAGAAACTGTCGCAGTAACACCTCCAGGTTTAATAGGCCTGTTGAAAAGGGGTACATACAAAACACTTCAGCGTCCTGAATCATGTCACCTTTGCTCACAACGAGAAATAAATCCTCCCTCTTTTCCCAGCAATTATGATTCCACGGTATTGTTTCTTTTAAGAGACTTGATTCCATTTTCTGTGGGTGTAAATAAAATGCTACTACATTTGTTTGACAAATTTCAGCTAAATTATCTGCCAATATTTTTTAATTTAATTCAACAACGACATCTTACTTTCTTTTGCTGTTCTCTACATCCTCAACTAATTTAATTAGCAAAATCATAATCGCCCGAGTGTTTAATCTTGGTTCCTTTGGCAATTATGAGGCTCAGGAGAATACAGGACTTGCGAAATGCACAACACTGTTTTGCAACAGAACATGACATCGGTTTATAATGATCTGACTCTTTAAATCTGAGAGGCTTTAGCTGCTGACTTCACAGATAAAGTGGCCGATGCCATTGCTCACAGCTGTCATCTCAATTTCCTGCTGAGTTACTCAGCGTATATTTGATTAACCATAAGCATTCGGTTTCTGTCTTTCGCTCATTGCACATCACATGCAATTTCACATTTAGTGCACTACATTAAACGCAGCGCTATAGCATTGCTAGCTAACACATGTGCTGACTGCGGCGATCGAGTTGGACAGGAACTTGTGAGAACAGCAAAACAATGAGTTTTTACAGCAACTTTGCTAACTTTTCTTGGCTTAATGGACTTTGAAATAGGGAGGATTGGCTAAGAGGGCAAAATGTGAGGATACATGGAAGGTAAATGAGAAGATGAAAGAGTGTAGGGTTAAGTAAGCACAGTGTGTTAAAGGTGTTAGAAGAGAAGGTTCCAGCATTGGCAAGAGAAAAGCACAAAGCCGCTTCCCACACAGAGACTGTGATAAAGGCTTAGCCTCTATTCACTCTGAGCAGCCAGCCATTTCTTCAGCTATCACTTTCCACTGGGCTTTTACAAAGCGCCAACTTAATTTATCTTTAATGCACACACACAACATGGACATATGCTACAGCTGAAAATACACACATGCTTAAATGCTCGGAGGAGCATGGCACAAACATAGCGAAAGACTATTTGCACAGGTAAACAGAAGTATGTACACATGCACTCAGAGGACTAGATTTGACTACGCTACAATGCATAAACAATTCCTCAAATCAGAGGTAAAATCAGCTGATCTATCTTCCGATAGAAGTTGTTCTTAACTGCCACCAACCTTACTGAAGAAAAAAAAAACGATGCAGGTTTGCTGGTCTAATTTAGTCTCTGGGCCAGGTTAGGCTGGTTTTTAGTTGGGAGCTAAACCAGCAGAATGCATGCTTCCTAGCTAACAGGGAACATTCCCAGAACTTCAGCAAGCTAACAAACTTTCTTCTAGTAACATTAATGTTTATTCTTCCACTTATTTGATCATTAATAATGTTCACAAAACATAAGCAAAAAAAAACAACAAAACAATAAAAAAAACATTAAAAACATTTTGAACCTTTTGATTATTCAGAGAACATCCAGAAATAATGGATGGATGGAACTGAATGGAAACTTTAGCAAAATGTTCCTTTAACATATTTTTGTTATTTGGGTTAGACCAGCAAGCCTGCTTTAGATGGTTCTGGGTGCTTGGTTTGCTCAAGTGGTGTCCTTCAAGTACACATTTGCTTTCTAGTAGGTACTCTAGATTTAATGCTGGTATTACAGTTGTGAAAAATCAGCAGCAGCAACATATCTTTTCTTCTGTATTATGACATACAGTACATCATCTGAGTGAAATGGACTGGCGAAAAAGAAAATAAACTCAAGATGTGGACTTAGTTATAACTAGATATAAACCATTAATCATGCTTGCAATTCGATTGTGAAGGGTTGTGTTTAAAGTGGATTAAATGACTAGAGATAGATCAGCAGAGAAGTCTGTCATTTCACTGGAAATGAAGGACATTTTGATAAAAAATGATAAGAGCAAATGGAGGTATTCAGAATAAGTTCAATAACATGTATTTCAACAACAAAAGTGAATTTTTAATTCATGCCTAACTGACAGCACCTTTCTTTGATAAGGGCTATCTCTACACACTAGCATTACAATAGATATTTTTGTTTTTTTCTCACAATAAGTGAGTTGAAGAGTTTGGTAAACCTTTTATATCAGTACTTGCAGAGTTAGATCTCATCCTGCCCGGGGCCAGACAACCATTCTTGCACTCTTTTCTTCTCATTAGACAGAAAAAAGGGAAAGCTGAAGGGGTGTGAGCCACTGGAAAAAAAGCTTTTGTCTTCTTCCTTTAACAACGCATGTCAGAATCCCATTACACTCCTTATCACATTAAATTAATGTCTTACAGCACAAAGGAGAGAACTTCAGAAATAAACACAGCCAGACAAAAGGGAGTTTCCAGCGTCCTGCTTCATATCAAGTGGCCTTTTCTAGAAAGGCGATCCTTTCTCTACGACTTCTGTGACTCTAACTTTTCATTACAGGGGCTTTTTGTTTGATTTAACAATTCCATCCTTATTTTATCTACACATTTATTCTATTCTTCTTGAAGAGGCAGGAGAATTAGATCATCCCAATTCACCCACGTTTGGGTTCTCATCTCTCTGTGGGACGCGGGCTGAATTCTTCACTTAATCATCTTTAATTACAGATCACTTCAAAGCACTGAGAAGAATGTCGGGCAAACAAGTAGTACAATATTTCTGTTCTTAGCGGAGAGGCACAGCAAACCTGACAGGTGGGAAACCTCTTTGAAGTGTGTGTATTTGATTCACTGTGTTCAATCTGGGCACCAAAGCTCAGTTCCTTTCAATTAAATCTGTGATCTCCTTTAGTTCAAGAGGACAAACTTGAAAGAGAATGTAGCACTCACCTATCTGACCCCGTTCAGAATAATTTGGGTAATACCTTACGAACACAGGGTCTTGGTGATCTTCTGGGTCTTCTGACTGGATAGTACAGGTCAGGCAATTTTGTTCAATAACGAGACCTTACTCGCCTCACTACACGGTATGGACCTTTGGAGCCAGATGAAGTCTAGCGCCTAATCCAAAGGAGGTTTTTACTTTAGTAAGAATGAGGAAAAACTACATATTTTCAAATGCTGTCACTATTTGTTTCAACGGCAAACATTATCCTTCAGCATTTTTTTTATCTCATTGCCTAAATCATCTTAACGGCTCTCAGCAAAAGCTATTGGTTAGCATTTCCATTCATTTTAGGTAAAAGCCATTGTTTACCATCATCTGAGTGACAAAATCTATCAGTTAACATTCATATTAACATTAAACATTAAACTTTATCGATTAGCTTTTCTATTAAATTCTGTGGTAAAAGCTACTAGTTAACTAGAAAAGGATATCTGTTAGCATTATTTTAGTGTAATTTTATCAGTTATTGTAATCATGGAGATGGGAACATGCAGATCCATTTGCAAGTTTCTTTATTCAGGGTCAACTAGGCAGGGTCAAAACACCGGCAAACAGAGTAACAGGGACAAGACTGATTCAGAGCCGATGTACACGGGCACAGATCAGGGCAGGCAGAGAACAATCACAGATGAGATACACACTCCAAGGTAAACGGGAAACACAAACATTAGGAAAACGCTCAGAAATCAGAGCAATGCGCATCAAGGCTTGCGACAGTTGCTGTGTGAACTTTTATCGTATAAACCAGCAAAGGACTAGCATAAACCAGCAAAGCGACCAGCTTAAACCAGCAAAGGACCAGCTTGAACCAGCATCCCAGCTTCAAAACATACCTAACCAGCATGCAGTTTTTTTCAGCAGGGTTGTAATAAAACCATGGTTCATTTTTAGATGGCAATTATAGAGCAATTATAGAGACATTCTTTTTTTAACCTATTACCTACCTAAATGACAATGTGACAACTGGAAATTGGCTAATGTTGCACCTAGAACCGTAAACAGTCTCAAAACCTTGTGACTATCCTGAGCTAAATTATACATTTTTTTACAACATTTTGCAAAGTTGTCAAGCAACGTTCCAAAATGCTGCAAAAATTGGTATAATTAGGCTGATTTCAGTCTATCCTGTCAAATGAATGCCAAAAGCTCCCATTTTTAGCAAATTACTTTTTATTTACGCATCTGACAGGCTTACATTGCATTCGAGCTATACATTTTATCTTGTTAATTAAAAAAGTTGGACTATTTTAAAGAGAATTTAGAGAGCCTTTCAAAGAGGTTTACATCATCGAACTACACACAGAAAGCTAATTCAAACAGACATATTGCTCTAGTCATGTCAAAACCAAAATATTTGACATAAAACACATAAACTCATATGTTCAATGGCCTCTTGCTATTTAGGTTAGCCCGAATGAAAAACTGTCCTTGTACGGGTGTCATCTCAGCAAGCTAGCTCTGTGAAGTATTCATGAGTGGGCCATGCTCTATTAAGCTGTCAGCGTGCTAAGTGATTAATGAGAGCTGTACATCCTGTGAGACTGAGCGTGAGAGAAAAAGAAACAGTAACGGAAGACGACAAGCAAACACAGAGGCGCAGGTGAACAGGGTTATTACGCTGGCAGCACAGGGAGTCATCATCCGCTTCTTATAGAAATGTATTGAAGGGCATTCACTAGGGGCCGCGGCATTTCCTTTCAACCCTTGGGCTCGAACACCCACTTTGCAACCTCGTACTGTTTGTCAGCCAAAACAGAAGTGACTATTACCCACAATGGGCCCCAGACCGGCCACTGCACGGAGCAGCTAGCCAATGGTGCGTATATATTTGTTCCAGGTCTACAAACACATCAACAATAGCGTCCTCTAACAGCTGTTTGGGAAAATATTTGTAATGGTGGTAAATGTCTTTTATTGACCTATACATTTACCAGCATTGCTGATAGCAGCTGCTCTACCATAAAATTATCATTTATATCAAGTCAAGTCAAGTAGGCTTTTATTGTCATTTCGACCATATACAGTTCAGTACACAATGAAATGAAACAACGTTCCTCCGGGACCAAGGTGCTACATATGACATAATTTACAACATAAATTAACAAAAAAATTTAAATCTCACCTTTGCAAGTGTTTTTTGGTAATTAGCTTACAGCATTTTGCATACTGATTTCTTGAGACTGTTTTACTGTATGCGGAAATAAGGATCTTTAAGACTTCAAATTGCATTTTTCTTGTATACTATACAAATTGGTAAAGTCATGTTGTAATCAAACATGTTATTCAGGTGTCAATTAAATATCAGTTTACCCTGAGAATAATTACAACAATAACCATAAATTTCATTTTTGAACCTTCAAGTTCTCAAATTCGTAGATCTGTGCACACTGACAAATATCTATAGCGGTAACATAATGATAACTATTAAAAGTATAGCCTATTATTTTAACTTCCAACAATATATACTTCCACCCAGGACATTTGTGTCCCTTGCCCCTCATGTCACCATGTCTTGGGCCACCTTTGTAAATGTGTCATATTTGGATTGGTTCCTTGTATTGCTTGTGTCTTGTGCTCATTGGTTGGTTTTGTCATGTGTTCCCCTGTGTCTAGCATAAAAGATGCCCTCACCCACTCACTGCCGCTGATTATTGCATAGCCATTACCTAGTCTCCATGTTACGGTATTATAAGTGTGTGCTTATGTTATGTCACCTTTAGCTTTAAATACATAAGTGCTATATAAGCTATAACTTTCTCAATTCAATTTCCTTAGCACAATACACAAGTTCCCTGTGGAAAAAGTGGTTTACACGAATGCAAATGAATGCCAAAATAGCTTCTAATCATAAAAAAGTTACATCTTGCTCACATATATACATGCGCTGATTGACAGAAATGAAATATTATTCAGAAAGAAATAACTGCAGCTGGATTTATTATAGGTTATTTTAGAAGCTTGATAAGTTTAGGATTGCTCTAAGGGAATTTTTATGAGTGTCAAAAGCACCTTGGTATAGTTTTCTAAAAGTTTTCTGTCACAATGCATTTTAAGTTTGGTCTGTCGCTGCTGTGAATCTCCTTTATTTTCCTACAGAATTCTTCTGGGAGCACATGCACTCATTATTAGCTGAAAAACAATGTTATTTTGTTTTTCCTGTTTCCGACTCATCTCTGTGTAGAAAGTCGGGCTTTTACTCTAGAGGTACAAAAAGAAAAACATTTGAGTAATAGTGTTGGCATGAGTGTGAAATGGTTAAACATTGAGTGTACCACTAGACAAACTTTCCAAGTTACCTGAAATGCCATCTGTTTTCAGCTTTCTATAGTAGAATGAGCGAAACACTGGGTTCTTTTAAGGACTCAGAACTAAGAAGATATAGATATAATCACAATGGCATACCAATCCCCCACAGTTAGTCTCTCGAGAGTCTGTTCATCTGAGCACCAGTGTTCTGCATCATTCAGAGCAGATATAATTAAACGCCTAAACAAAATGTTGAATGTGAAATCTAATAGAATAAAAAAATTCTACAAAAGATTTTGATTATCTATCATATAAATGCTTTTCTTTTTATCTTTCTTTTAATCAAAAAATGTGAAAAGCTCAACACCGATTATAATAAGAAATGATTATAAGCACCAAATCAGCATATTAGAATGAAATAATGATGTTGAAAATTCAGCTTTGCTATCACAGGAATTTTGGCTATTTTAAAATATATAAATAGAAAATAGCTATTTTAAATAGTAGCAATATTTCACAATATTACAATTTTTCTGTATTTTTGGTTAAATAAAATATTTTTTTCCCCCAAAACATTAAAACAAACATCTTACTCATCCCAAACTTTTGAATGGCAGTAAATATTTCATTATATTTCATAAATAACACTTCTTGTGTAGGGGTTTTTGAAAGTCCTGAACTTAGAAATATCTCTAATCATACAAAAACAATAATCAAATTACTCACGTTTTGCAACAAAATTTTGTGATTGTGTTCAATGTCTTTGAATTGCAATTCAGCATCCTTTAGGTATGGCAAATTAAATCAAATACCAACTCACTAAAGGGATCAAATACTTAAATACAGAATTTGGCCCACATAATATAAGGTTATTTTTTCAATACGACTCATCCTGTCGGTTTGGTTCTTTCCTGACCCTGTTGACAAGTCCGTACTGGTAGTTTGCCATCTCTCTACACCCCTCTCTGACGTCTTAGTGGGAATTATAGCTGTTCCACTTGAAGGCCTTAAGCTGATTACTGAGAAAGGTAGCCACTGTCTGAAGGGGCAATGTGACTTTGTTTGGATTCTCTGGGTAATTTGCGGCATCCTCGCACAGAGATTTAAAGTCAGAATACTAAACTTTAATCCTCTGCCAAGCTGAACTCAATGTGTGTCTAATAAGGGGACTTTACTCAGGGTCATCCGTCATCTGTCAATTTCTTTGACTACAGTAGGTTTGATTTGAACCTTCAGCCATTCATTTCCATGGACGTCTCTCTTTCAGAAGAGTGTGCTGATATTAATGGCAGGGTGGGTGTTTAATGGTGAATGAATGGAACAGCACAAATGATGAATGCCTGAAGGACACAGATGGACAAGAGACAGAATGAACAACACATCTGAAATAATCCAACAATGCAGTCAAAAAGAATGAAATTGAATCAACTGCATCATCAAAAATTGTGGATATGTGAGGTTTAATAAGCAGTAGTTATTGCTACATAATCAGCAGAAGGTAATGGAGCATGTGAATGTGCACAAAAGCATACAGAGAGTGGCAACAGGAAAGCAGAAAGTGCATGTACCACTATGAAACTCTGTCATCTTCATACAGAATTCATATGTCGGAAAGCAGCTGCAACAATCTACACGAGAGGACATCTGCTACTTGACAGATGCAGTCAATTCTATATGTGCCAATTAAGAGAGTCCGGCAGAACATGTTATTATTGCAAATGCTGGAGTCACCAACCATGGTGTATGAATTTATTTTGTTGTTTTATTTCAGAATTGTTGGACTCCCTTGTATCTTTTATATACATTATAAAAAGTTGTAGTAAGGACTAAGAAATAACATCATTTCTAGATGGCAATAAAAACATTTTTGGCAACAGTGATAAGCTCTGGACATTTTTATCGATTACACAGAAACAAATTTATCATCAGCCTATCAATGCATCTCACTATAAATCTGTATTTCCTCTTCAGGAACTCGAGACCCCAACGAGACGCTATGGGGAACGCCTTCAGCGTGACGGCTCTGAATTGTGTGTGCAATCAAACCAATGAAATGGTGAGACGTCATAGGCGGGTGATGTCATCGGCCAAGAAGTATAACAGCACATGGAAAGTGACCGGCATTCAGCTTTCTGTCATTCAGCAAAGTGCTCTGTGTGTAGGTGTGTAAAAAAAAGTGTCTCCCATTCTTCTGTGTGAAAGAAAAAGAAAAAAACATGATGTCTAAAGCACAAAAGAAATCAAGGTGAGGGGGAGTCACATTATCGTTTGTGTGCTTTATTACTTTATGTGTGGCTTGCATGGGACTGGACCCGCTCGAGTTGAGGCGGAGCGGAGAACTCGAGGCGTTTCAGCAGTTCCTCTATCACCGTTCTCCATCTCGTGCTGGGGCAGGAGCAGCCCCAGCCCCACCCGAGTAAAACGCTCCTCGGACAGGGAGACACAAAAGCAGAGCGTTGCAAACTGAGCTCCTCCTCAAAAGAAGAAAAAGGGGAGTTGGTGGCACTCTGCTGCGCGTTCCTCAAAGCCGAGGCAGGACCTGAGGGTAGTGCTTCAGACTAAGAGGACCCCGCATAAGAAGCACTAAGGCCCGTCTGCCTTCGATGCCTTCAGGAGGCTACCCCACTAACCCTGCCGAAGTTACAGGGGGAGGGCATCTCCAGCGAGCGCCGATCTCAGTCCCAGCCTAACATCATAGCAGGGATAAGAAGTCTACCAACAGGTGCTTGCAACGAACTAGCCGCGGTTCCACCTGCGGGTGGGCCATGTCATTAAACACAGCTGGTTTCCTCCCTCTCCACCAGAGGCCAGCCTTGAGTGGGCACAGAGCAGCCTCTGGTGATAGAACAATAAGTAGACACTCTTCTGAGGAAGGAGGCCATCGAGGTGGTCCCTACTTACGAAAGAGAGGCTGGGTTCTACAGCCGGTACTTCATTGTTCCAAAGAAGGATGGAGAGCTGAGGCCCATTTTAGATCTCAGCGTCCCTAACCGCTCAGTAATGAAGCTGAAGTTCAGGATGCTCACTGTAAAACAGGTTGTGTCACAAAACAGGTCTGAGGACTGGTTTGTCACAATAGATCTAAAAGACACTTATTTTCATGTGGCGATCCATCCTTCTCACAGGAAGTTCCTGAGGTTCTCTTTCAGGGGCGAGGCATTCCAATATCGGGTTCTCCCCTTTGGTCTATCTCTCTCACAGCACACGTTTACGAAGTGTGCGGATGCTGCACTGGCTCCTCTGTATACTCGCATACTCAATTATATTGATGACTGGCTAATTCTAAATCAGTCAGAGAACGAAGCAAAGAAACATCTCCTCGCTCACATGAAACGTTTGGGGTTGAGGCTGAACGCCAAGAAAAGTGTGCTTTCTCCAGCACAGAGAAACACCAAGATATCTATCTATCTTGGTATGGTGTGGGATTCGACCACGATGCAGGTTCATATGACACCTGCTTTGATCGAGTCAATCCTCATTGCAGTCTCATTAGTGAGAGAAGGCCGGTCACTTACTGTCAAGCAGTTTCAGAGACTGCTGGGTTTGATGGCAGCTGCGTCCAACATCGTACCTCTTGGCCTGCTGTACATGAGGGGAAATCCCCTTCGCATGATCAAAGTGTCACGCCGAGCTGTACATGCCTTAGACATGTGGAGGAAACCTGGGCTCCTGTATCAGGGCCCGGTGCTGGGAGCTCCGTGTTGCTGTGTACTAGCGACACTAGCGACGGATGAGTCCCTCACTGGTTAGGGAGCGGTCATGAGTGCCCGCGCTCTGTGGAGTGGTCGCCACCTCACATGGCACATCAACTGCCTGGAGATGCTGGCCGTGTTTCGAGCACTGAAACACTTCCTCCCAGACGTAAGAGATCAACATGTGTTAGTGCGCACCGACAACACTTCTGTTGTCTCTTACATCAACCACCAAAGGAGGTCTGCGATCGCGCCCCTTGTGCAAGCTGGCGCATGCTTGTGTGGTCACACCACAGCCAGTCATGCTGCAGGCTTTCAACCCGCCTCCCTTTAGGGAGCCCGGCCAACAGGAACGGAACTGCATGTGCTAGCACTGGACACATATGTCCACAGAGCTGCCCTGTGGTGCAGATCCGTGCAGCTCTTGGTTTGTTTTGGTCCCCTTAAGGGAGGCTGTCCAACGACCAAACAAACCTTGAGCAGATGGATTGTGGATGCTATCAACAACACTTACGAGTCCTCTGGTCTCCCGCTGAGGCTAGGAGTCAGGGCGCACTCAACCCGAGGTGTCGCGGCTTCCAAGGCCCTGTTGTCAGGGGTTTCTTTGGACGAGATTTGTGGGGCTGCGGGGTGGTCCACCCCTCACACTTTTGTCCGGTTCTACGGACTGGACTTGCAAGCCACGCCTGGTGCTGCTGTGCTTTCTTAATACACACACACTGGCAGGGACTTGCAAGTGTGGGACATGGGCATCTCGTTCCCCATAGCATCTCGTTGACGCGGCTCGAGTTCCTGAAAAGGAACGCCTCAGGAAACGCATGTAACCCTAGTTTCTCGAAGGAAGGAGACGCAGCGTCTCGTTGCCACACTTCCAGCATCCCTGCGGGCTTTGCTGTATGACAGAAGCTGAGTGCCGGTCACATTCCATGTGCTTTTATACTTCCTAGCTGATGACATCACCTGCCTATGACGTCTCGTTCCTTCGAGGAACTAGGGTTACATGTGTAACCTGAGGCAGTTTTGAGTTTCTCTGTGTAAATGAATGGCATGGGTTTTCAACACCTGCCATCTCAATATATGATGATATTCAACATTAATTTAATCTCCAGAGCTACACTGTGCGGCACTTTTTGATATTTTCAAAAAATAACAGCAACCCTCAAATACACACTGAGACTTAAATATCTTGACGACAGTCAAGTTTAATGCATACTGTAAATATATTACTATTATTATTTTAACAGAATATCATAGAACTAAGACATCATTTCAATCATGTTTTAATTTACACAGTTCTGTTGCACTGCAATTTATATGACCAAAAATAATTTTCCCATGCTTTGTTATATTTTTGTTTGATTACATTTTAAAATATTGTTTTGAATTAAAAATTTTACCAAACATAATTATTTATTTTTGATTTGTATTAAATTGCAAAGCATTCCGAGAAAAAATTCGTGGAAAATTTCGGGAACAGAATTTAGGACTTTCAAATATACAGTATATATAATTTCAATATATTTCGGGGCCTAAAATTAAAGGTATAGCTACTCTGCACAGCATACTGTTGTGATTAAAATATAAGTACTGTCAAACGATTAATCACATCCAAAATAATTTTTTTGTTTACATAATATATTTGTGTGTACTGTGTATATTTATTATGTATTTATAAATACACACACTTACAGTATATTTCTTGAAATTATTTATGCATTTACATTAATGTATTTATTTTTTTAAATGTTTTATATCTATATATAAACAAAATATTTTTCTTTGATATATATATATATATATATACACACACACACACATATAAACAACTTTGCAATTTCTACTGCTAATGTGAACAATGCCTTTGACTTACACATACACACAAACAATATACATATACAAGAGAAGTCCTGTGATACTCACAATCGGCCTGAGCACATATGAGACACGATGTGCTGCTGTTGAAGAATGTTAGCAGTCCGGCTACAGCCATGCTGATGTCTGTATTCGTGGGCCTGAGGTCCAGCGTGGTAAAGCGAGGAAACTGCACCTTCAGAATGTCCTCCGGAGCCACCTTCACGTACGGCACCTGCACAGGGACACACAACAGGACATAGAAATTGAGCCCTGCAGGACCCCTCTTGTTAGTCTGTTACTGCAGGTAAATTGAATAAAAGAACATTGCAGGAGGGGGTTTTGTTTACTGTGCTGTGATGCGGGTCTCAAGAGTGGCTGTGCAACAGAATAACTGCATTCTCATCAGACTAATTAGATCCATTTTACGCCTAAAACTAATAAAAACTCATTTGAATAATTTCAAAAGGTCCTCTCTGAAGGCATGTAAATTAACAATAAAACTCAACAGCATAAGATGAAATAAAAAGGGATTTTTTTGCACCTCAGCGATGATTGAGGCAGAATTTCTCTCTGTTTAAAGGCCAAGTGAGATGTTTATTCAGACAGAGGTCGTGTGCAGTGACCTTTGACATTGAACAGTCTTTGAACAGAGATAGCACATGTCGCAAAACGTCCTGCTATCCATAGAGACCTCAGCGTTGGCTGCTCTCTAATTTGATGTGTGCTGATGTGCGGGTGTGTTGGGTTTGGGAAAAGTGGGTGCTGGGCTCATTGGGGCTTGAAGGGGATCCTAGAGGACGCAGGCGGGCTGTGTAAAGGACCTCTTCATCACCGCAGATTGCCTGTCTGAGATGGGCCATGTGACCATGCATCGTACTTGCACGGCCCTGTATCCCCAATTGGTTTTCCATCGCTTTCCATCAGGGTGTAATGGAGTCCCCGCCAGTGTAGATGGATGGGGCACGTGGACTCTCTGAGACTCGGGGGAAAACAGGGATTCTTGGAGATGGAGGGTTCGGAGAGAGGCCGGTAATGGGCTTGCTGCAGTCAAGAGATATGTACAAGCCTCCGACCTTCCTAGAACCGTTCTTTCTATTTCTCTGAGAAGATGCTTTTTTCTATTCCCCATGCTGGCTTCCGGACAACATCCCATCTGTCCAAAGCCCCTGTGCTAACTTGTAAATAGCAGCTACTGTCGGACCTCCTCCTGTGTGCATAAGCTCTTGTTATTCAGAGATAATTCAACAGAGTGACAAATACAGCTCAGTGAGGAAAGACAAACTGCACTTATTGTATATGAACAAGAAAACCTTTAGATTTTTCTATATTTTCCAGCATGGGATTTGAACTAATTACTGGTTCAAACTGAGCTTCAAGTGGAGCTTCTGGGTAACAACACTGGGCAGCCCAGAATGAACTTCACAGAGGTTTAATGAGCTGCCATTTTATACAGAACATGCATGTGGACTGATTCCAGCGGACATTAAGATGTTATGTCAAAGGTCTTAATAATCAGAGTGGGTGGTAAGAAAAAAAAAAGGAAAGGTTAGGTGGGTTTACTTTGAGGAACCAGCCTTGGTTATTATGGATATTTATAGAAAAACATTGCAAATAAGGGTAACACATTATTTTGATACACTTTAGACATTTTAAGTAACCTTGCAACTACGTGTTAATTGGCAGACATTTTTTGAGTATTAGTAGACTGTCTGCTTGATATCAGACTTTATTTTGATGGGTCCACAACATACAAACTTATACAGTATACAGTATATCAGCTTATTCTACTAACCCTAAATCTACCAGTCTACTCTTTGTTAGTAGACATGCAGTTGCAAATGAATGATAATTAGCTGACATGTAGTTGATGCATTACTTTTAATTAGCAGAATGTCTAAAGCGGACTGTCAAAATAAAATGTATTCCAAATAAGTTTTTAATATTAGCTTGAGTGATGAAATATCAGCTTCAGAGACAAGTTTGCCAAAAAATAACATTTTAATAACATAATCCTAAAAACTGTACTGTAAGTGCATGTCAGTGCACGTTGTATGGACCAATTTTATTGCATCATATTTTATTCACACTTAAGCTGTAGAGTTATACTCCCTGTTCATGGTAACTGTATGAAAAAGCCCACTTCTTCTAAACTATCTTTCTTATTCCAATGAAAACAACAGGTTTGAAACACCATGAGGGTGAGTAAATAATAACAGTATTTTCATGTTTGCCTGAATTATCCCTTAAAAAGGCTCACAGTTGCACAGATGTCAAAATATAATGTCTTAGTGTTCAAACTCACATAGTAAATATCCATGGTGTATGAACTGGAAATAGAGCAAAACACCGAAAGGGGTTTGAAAGCCATTTTTCTTGTGGTTACAGCACACTGCATATGCATCAGCATCATTTCCAGGGCGTAAATAGAAACTCTTTGCCCTGGTGGAGCCAATCTGGACTGCAACATTGGAATTGTGGGCCAGAGGGAGAGTTGTATATGAGGGTAATATTTGTCTGTCCGTGTGCTGTCTGCTCCTGCGGGTTGACAGAGTGGCTGTCAGGCCTACAGATGCACTGCTGACAGGCTTTTAATGAGGGGCCTGGTGCAGGCCAAAAGCAGCTCACTGAAATCAGGCAAACAGCCATGCAACACTGCAGTACAAGTACATGTGCTGAACATTTCATTTAAACTAGAGGGAACATGCTGACCTGGTACAAATGAATGTTAAGGCTCTTTACAGATGCTGCATTTTGGACATTTCTAATGTGGAACAGTGTAATTGGATGGTTTTGCAATAAATCTATTGTGAATTATATTGTAACTGTTTCGACAATTCAGTTGATTGAATTATTATGCTTGTACGCACTATTTGAGCAAATTGAGCTCTTTGTTAGTCTGTGCGTTGCCAAAATGTTTTATTTAAAGCACACAATCATTTTTTGCGAAGTCATCTTAATAGGGTTTTAAACTACAATAAAGAAAGGACATTACTGTGCAACTGCCAGACTAAAATATGCAACTCTGGCTAACAAAAGCTGTTGCGACATCATGAGTCTTACTTAAAACGTCCCTTTGCTTATTTAAATAATCAATTTAAACTGCATAGGGAAACGCATGGTTTTTATGAAACACAATTTTGAATTCATTTGGCACACATACATTTTTCTTATTTAACCATTAAATTTTGCAGATTGTTGTGATGCTGAAAGAAACTCTGAATGCTGAAAGTGTAAAACTACCACCTTGACCTTCTATTTTACCATTTGGTGTTAAAGTTAGACCTGGTTTTGCTGTGTATAATCGTCTAGCTTTCTACCTGTGGCTCTGTACACATCCATAAGGGTGGACAGTCTCAGGAGCGAACCCTGGGGGATTTCATGCCATATGGCAAGGTAAAGTATAATGAGATCTTACAGCTGTTCCCTTTACGTGCCAGAGGAACAAAATCATGTTTAATAAAAGATCACAGAACTTTTACCAGGGCCACAGTGTCAATTGACACAGCTGGACATACTGTTGTACTGTAAAGTTGGCCATATTTGTCTGTTGTCACGCTCAAGAATGGCAGCGAGTGACAAAGCCATGCTAGGTTGCCTCACAGGTTGGTGGGGGCGGTCACAGGCAGAAAGCAGTACCATTACTCAAAGACATGGAGATCGGCCATATGGGGACAGCAGAGTGGCTGGAAGGGTATTGTGAATGATCGTGACATCGCACACCTCTCTAATGTGGTGCAATGGACCATGGGAAGTCAGCTGCTTGGGGAAAAACACACACACTCAAGCACTAAGTGGAGTAATCATGTTTTGGAGGCTATGTGAGCGCTGAGAGACTCTGGTGGATGGAGCAAAGAGAAGAAAAGGCCACCAAGGCCTTGCGAGAAAGCTAAGCATTGACCACAATCTCATTGATCAGCTTGCTCGGGAAAAAGAAACACTTTCTACGATCACTGTTTTGCAAGCATCACTGCTGGTTCTGAAAAAAAACAGAAATCCTGTAAAAGGCTCTAACGTTTTAAAGCTGTGGGTCGCCTTTTAAACTGCACCGTGGCTACCAGCGGTGGTGCAGGTAAAAAGGTGAAGCCGTGGTGAATGGAAGTAAATTGGACAAGTCATCTTTGGTGAAGTTCAAATATCACATAACAGATGGAATCCGCAGGTGTTGTGCCTCCCTTGGTCTCTGCTCATGCATTCAGCCATTGTGGACAAATGTGTAGCACTCCATGTAAAACAACAAATCAATCCATTGATGCACAAGGGTAGTTATGGAAGCCAGTTCCCTCCTAAAAATAAAACAGGTAATTGTGTATAAGCTGATAATATGAAATAGTTATAAAACCACAGTAAAGAGAAAGTCACAATAATGAAAAATAAAATGTCAATTTGAGTTCTAAAGTCACAATTATGAGAACAATTTGCAACTGCACAAAATAACGTGTTAATTGAGCCTTTGAAAAGACACATCCCCTTAGTTACTGTTACTACGTGCAACAAGCCATGCAGCTCTCACGGTACACAATGTTTTCAAGCAGGGAAAAATACATCGCAGACCAAAGAGAAAACTGAAAAAAACTGACAGACAAGACAGAGCAGGCTGCTTTTGGTATGGAAAAGTCTCCACTTTCAAATCTTGCCAATTTTCAAACAATAAATATCATTTTGTGGCTTGTTTTGGCAAATTACTGTAAAATGACAGATCTGGCATTATGATTGGTCACATAACCTGTCAAAGAAGCTCATTGAAAAGAGTCAATTAAAGCATAAAAACTATTAAAAGAGAAAGAAAAATCTAAATTCTAATTGAAAAACATTTGCACCCTTGGTAAATATGATCAAAGATGGCTGTGAAAATTAATCTGCATTGGTAATCCTTTTCGATCTTTTACTAAAAAAATCTAACCTTTTATTGGATAATAAGAATTTAAAATGGGGGTAATATCATTACGAAGTAAATGTTTTTCTCTAATACCCATTGGCCACAATTATTGGCACCCCTAGAAATTCTTATGAGTAAAATATATCAGAAGTATATTCCCATTCATATGCACAATTTTAAGCGCTCTAGGGTGATTGTGAACATGAAATTTTTCATCCCTTGGTTCCAGTTTCATAGAAATATAAAAAGGAGGGAAAACAAAGTCCAAATTCCTTTAATCATCCATCACAATGAGAAAAATCAAACAATATATTTCTGGTGCGCAGTAAAAGATAAGTGAGCTTCACAAATCAGTGGCTTTAAGAAAACGTTTTAGAGCAGTAAAATTTGCAATTTCCACCATGAGCACAATATGAAAGAATTTCCAGTCAACAGAAAATGTTTTAAAACGTTTTAAAGGACTTGTGTCTATATCGTCCTAATGCACAGTGGTAAGGAGAGTCTGAGTGGCTAGACCCTCCAAGGACCACAGCTGGAAAATTGCAGAAAATAGTTGAGTCTCAGGTCAGAAAACCCTAATAAAATGTCAAACAGCACCTACATCACCACACGTTGTTTGGGAAGGTTTATCAGGTGTCAGGTTCTCTAACCTCATCAGGCATTACAGGAGAAAATCTGGGGTTGTTAAACTGGCAAAAAGAGGTTTCAAAGAGTATTGAAAAAAGGGTAGAAATTAATTGTGACCAATGTGCATTAGAGAAATTATATTCTTCCCCATTTTAAATAAAATAATTTAAAAGACAATTAAATAAAATATCAAAAGGATTAACAATGCAGACTAATTATCACAGCCTTCTTTGATCATACTGTATTTACCAAGGGTGTCAATATTTTTGGCCATGACTGTATGTATATTGCAATTAAGAGTAGTCACAATTACAGTATCTTTTTACTTTTTAAACTGAGGCAGAAAAAGGCTTCCAGAAATTAGAGCACATTGTGAACACTTAAATATTTAGCAGGGATATGTGCTGTAATAACACACAACAAAATGCATGACTCGTTAAGAGCCTGTTCATGCCTGCCCAGGGATTTGTTTGCAGAGTTGATGAAGCCCATGAATAATTCCACTCAGCGCTGCCGATGGGCTCAGCTGGGGCGTAAAAACCTGATCCATTCACACCTCCACAAAAAGACAGCATTGCACCACGGATGACCACAGAACAAAGAGACAATAGAAAACTGGTCCAGTGTCTTATGCACATCCATCATATTAGAAACAAAAGGATGAATTGAATTTGAAAGGGCTCTCACAAGCCAAGACGGGTCTTGAGTGGCATAGCGCCACTACGCACATCCATTTAGTAAGGAATAAAGAGAACTCATTCTCGTTGGTGTAAATTCAGTTGCGTGGGTGTCCCTCGGCGTGACAGATCAATTGCACAGCAAAAGAGAGGTGAGCAGAGGTGCTGCCGACAGCTGTGCTACTCTAATTATCATCAGGCGGATGAGGACGCAGCACCTGTGTTTTGTTTGCACGACGAAAGCAGTGCATAACGAAACACAGTCATCCACTTTCACTACAAGGCCCTCTCTTCTGAAAATGTCACGTCCTCCCTCTTCCTGATAGTACCGGAGGGACTTTTTAGCCTTTTTCCACCAACAGGTTTCTGGTGCCTATCTGGAACATTCTTGTACGTTTTCACAGCTGGTTATGAGATGAGGGCGTTATAATGTCCATAGCGAGTCAAAAAAGAACAAATCAAAAAAAGGCAAAACATAAATATAACACAAAAATAATCAACAATGTTATACAGTAAAATTGCTCAATAATAAAAGATTAAATGATGACTATAAATGGTACAATTTCTAAATGTCACTGTACTGCATGAAAATATCAAACCAAGCGGTAATTAAATGATGCTAAACTTTTTTCTAACTAAAACTTTCAGTTATTTTTAACTACTGGTATCACGTTTATCAGTAACACGTTAAAACAAGGTCTCATTCATTAACAATATTAATGAATACAATAAAGTGAACTAATTATAAGCAAAATACAGTGTTTCACAGCATTTATTAACCTCTGTTAATGATTGTTAATAAAAAATGTTGTACATTATTGTTCAAGTTAGTTCAGAGTTCATAAAGTAATGCTAACAAATACAACTTTTGAGTCGAGTTGAAAAATGCATAAGTAAATGGAGAAATTATATTAAAGGGATAGTTTACCCCCAAATGAAAATAATCATAATTCATAATTTACCTCTGTTGAACACATATGCGGTTTTGAGGAATATTGGGAATCAAACTTTTGCTGGTAGTCACTGGCTTCCATAGTATTTTTTCATCCAATACAAAGGATTAAAAGGATAACTGTTTGATTGCCAACAGTCTCAAAGAATTCTGCACCTTGTTACAAGTACCACCCTTCCCACAAAAGACAGCTTTGTAAGTAATCTTCCTGATTTATCTCAATTCCTTAGCACTTCCAATAGCATTGAAAAACTTGATGATGCAACAGAAACCACACGCTCTCTCTTTTCTAGCACTTTAGATATAATTGCTCCTTACGCTTAAGAAAAGTAAAAGAAAACAATTTGACTGTGGTATATTGAGCACACTCACACAAACAAAGCGTTAGCTTGACTGGAAAATATGCTAACTTACACAAAAGCATTAAAAAGGGCTAGATCTGATTACTTTTCTTCTCTATTAAAAAGAAAACAAACATAACCCCCATTATCTATTCAATACAGTGACTAAATTAATGAAAAATAAAGCAACAAAAGGTACTGACTTTTCACAGCAGTAATGACTTTACGAAATATTTACTTCCAAGATTAATACTATTAGAGATAAAATAGAAACTGTGCTGTCAGCTACAGTATTGCGTCAGATTCCACACATTCTATACCATAGAAGAGGAAACATTTTATGAACTTTTTAAATCATTTAAACCAATAACATGTATGTTAGATCCTATTCCATCTAAACTACTAAATGAGCTGCTTCCAGGAGCAGCTTTCATAGATCCTCTTTTGTCTATTATTAATTCATCATTTGCCTTCAAACTGGCTGTTTTTAAGCCTCTCGTTAAAAAAACGCAACTTGACCCCAAAGATCTAGTTAATTACGAACCGATCTTAAATCTCCCTTTTCTGTCAAAGATACTAGAAATGGTAGTATCCTTACAAATATATTCCTTCTTAGAGAAACATGGTATCTGTGAGGATTTCCAGTCAGAATTTAGACCGTATCATAGTACTGAGACTTCTCTAATTAGAGTTACAAATTACCTGCTTCTATCATCTGATCGTGGTTGTATCTCATTATTAGTGCTGTTGGATCTCAGTGCTGTGTTCGACACCATTGACCACAACCTTCTCTTGAATAGGCATTAGTGGAAGTGCCTTAGCATGGCTCAAATCATACTTATCTGACCGCTATTAGTTTGTAGCAGTGAATGAGGACGGATCATATCGAATACAAGGGCAGTTACTTTTTACGATTTACATGTTACCCTTGGGAGATATTATTAGGAGACATGGTGTTAGCTTTCACTGTTATACTGTTGACACTCAGCTCTAAATATCTTCCAAGGGAAACACACCAAATTGAGAAACTGAATGCAAATGGAATGCATTGCTGACAAGTAACGTCTCAAGGTTACAGTACGTATGTAACGAGACGTTGCGTCGACAAGGCGCTGTGGGTAATCAGTCCAATGGATAGGCGAGACGTCATAGGCAGATGATGACATTGGCCAGGAATCATATAAGCACATAGAGTGTTGCCGGCTTCAGCTTCAATGTCATGAGGATCTAGGGTTATATACATAACCTTGAGACATTCTTCTTCAGGAACGTGAGGAACAAGATGCCCACGCCTCCAGACTTGCAAATCCCTGCCTAGTGTGTGTACCTGCACAGCTAGTGAGTATAGGCCATAGAACCGGGCAAACATGTGGGGGGTAGACCATCCCGCAGCGTTATAGATTTCCTGTACAGAGACCCCAGATATCAAGGCCTTAGAGTATGAGAGACCAGAGAACTCATAAGCAGTTTTGATGGCATCCACAATAGCTTCTTCTGTCCTGGTTCCCTGAAGGGTGGAGGACTGAAGTCTTGCAGTACAATCGGCTGTGGGGTGACTGCAGGGACCTTCAAAACGTACCCACAGGGTACAGATGAAGGGGCCACTTCGATCTGAGATCTCCTCTATGGAGCCCACAGAGGACCTCTAACACCACTGCCTGATCCCATGTAGGGGCTTGGGAGTATACTGAAGGCCAGGGGGTCTACCAACTGTGTGTCCACCAAGAGAGGCGTGGTAATCCGATGTTGCCGGCATGAAAACCGGTGATCCCAGTGGAGAATCTGGCCTGCAGGAAGTCCAGCACTGTACCAACTGGGCAGTTAAGTGGATCCAGCTACAGGTGGAGAGGAGAGAGAAATACAGCCAATCAACAGATGGAGATTATTGGGATGCCACGACAGACAAAGGCCAGTGGGAATTTTGGCCAGGACACCAGGGTTACACCCCTACTCTTTATGATGAGTGTCATGGGATTTGTCAGGACCTCGGTTTAACGTCTCATCCGAAAAATGGATCTGGTGATAAAGGAAGAGAATAGGGATTGCCCATCTTCTACCAAATCCCACTGCGATTTCCCGAGCACAGCCACCATGAGGATTTCCCGAGGGCTGGCACCATGAGGAACGCCGGTGAAGGCTCTCTTCTCAAAGAGAGCCCTCAGAGAGCAAAGCATACGTTTGGGAAGAGAACAACATGGCCCGAAATGTTACTTGCTCTTGCCCTTGCCTTCACTCGTAATTTTTAATTAGTGACAGACAACACCAATAAGAATGACACACACAGAGCGCTTGCTGAATGACAAAAAGCTCAAGCCGGCTGCACTCCATGTGCTTTTATGTTTTCTGGCCAATGACGTCATCTGCCTATGATGTCTCGCCCATCCATTGGACTGATTCCGCTTGGTAATCTGACTGATTACATACTATTCAGAGCCATAACGCTGGAGGCTTTCCCCATAGCATCTTGTCGACGCAGCTTGAGTTCCTGAAAAAGGACTTCTTGCTGTTAAATTCTGAAAAAACAGAGGTGTTAATTATCAGACCTAAAAACCCCACATTTAATAATGTAGAACACTGTCTAACACTTGATGGCTGTCTTGCTGTCTCCACCCTCCCTTGATTTCTGATTACCTTCTCTCCTGCCTTTTCACCTGTTTCTCATTAATCTTGTTATT
>JAUMHI010000057.1:8666073-8688387 GCA_032359435.1 Enteromius unitaeniatus | reverse complement strand
CCGCTGCCGTGGTGACTGTAACCGGGAGTGTGTGATCCCGTTTTTGTTTGGACTGCATTATCATTATTCGTTGTTGCAAACGTGAAGAAAAGAATATAATAAAGACTTTGTGTTCCCGCACTTGAGTCCGGCTTGAATCATCCCTGACAGTTCAGTGCGTTGCTATTGTATTGTTAAAAGTGCTATATAAATAAAAGGGATTTATTGATTGATTGATAACATAAATGACAGAATTTTAAAAATATACTGCAATTGCACATGTAAATTATATAACTTGGCATTCTAAAAAAAAACTACATTCTAATTAAACTTTTTAAATTATGTCATAAATGTCGGTTTTTAAAATGTAAATAAACATTATTTCGTTATACTGAAAGTCAAATTAACTGTTATGTGACCCATGAGCCTGATAATTATATTGTAATGATCATATCTTATGTGTTATATGCCCATAAACATCTGCGTAGGAAGCACACTTGACATTAATTAAACTAAATAAAAATGCCAGAGGCTTAAACTTGTTCACATTATTTTTTGCCATAATTAAAGTACTCAGTTCATGCAGAATGACTGGCAAGTAAATTTCCCTTTCTACTTCCTGTGAAATTATAATATCGATGTACACTTGTCCCTGTTTACAGTGCCACTTTGTTTCAATTACTGTAGCTCTCTAGTTTTTTTAGATTTTATTTGCTTTAGTTATTTTTACTTGACCGCTGCATTAAAATCAGCATAAAATAGCTGAATCAATTTACTTTGGATATGAAAGCAGTCATAGAGCCTTTAAGACTCAGATTCAGGGTTCACGGAATTCCAAGTGCAGCCACAAGAATAAGGGCCATTTTGATGGAAAGTGGGATATTTGACAGCAAATCTGGAGTGCTCTGTCAAACACATCGCCTATTCTCCCGTCAGTGCTCATCTGTCCATAGAGCACAACATTAGTGCTTATAGCACTTAACGGTAAGGGATCAGCCATGCTGTAGTTATACATCATTAAACCAATGAGGTCTGAAGTGTTCTGCCATTAAGAGCCTCGCCGCCTTATACGCTCCAGTAAAGTTTTCATAGCTTAATCACCACGACTGACCTCTTACCCTGCTCTGTTGGATTCGTCCGCCAGGAAACACAGCCAACCTGAAGCGAGCACAGATTCGGATGTTTCATGCATTCACGTTCCCGACAGATGCTTAATTACTCAAGCAACTTGCAATATGGTACACAAATCCCGTTAATGGCAAGTTACTGGCACAAATCACATCACTGGTGCTTCTTCAAAAGCACTGCACGAGAAGTATGGGAAGATACAGTATATGCATGTGGATGGGGAGAGGAAAGGGACGGACGGATAGATGAAGAAAAACAGCTCTTGCAGAGTGACTGCTGTAAATGAAGAATCCTGCTGGGCGGAAGCTTTGATAGGTAGCAAAATTACAGCATTCAGGATCAAACACAGCACGCTCGGTCCACTCTCATACGCTGGCAAGCCTGGAACAAAGTCTGGCCCAAAATAGCATGCCAAAAAAAAAAAACCCACTAGCTACAAATATACAGGGCTTCCAGGTTGAGTCTGCTGGCTTAAACTCACGCTGACACTCCTGTGTGTCTCCCTGTTGTGGGCCGCTGCTTATACTCCATTATTCATGCTTGACCAAGCGGAGTAATCTTTATTTAATAAGTAATCAGTGATAACCTGAGAGACTGAGATGACTGCTCACTATAATTTGATTAAACAGTGGTGGACAAAAAGTCTACAGTCACAAGTGAATATGTTTTTATTTTAATATAACTTTTGGGTACACTTTAGCCAATTATGTGTTTTGTGTTTTGGTTTGTGTTTAGTTATTAAGATTAATAACTAAAGTTTAGTTTAGTTAAGTTTAGGTATGGGATAGGATTAAGATAGTGTTACCAAACTGTACAGCATAACTATCTGACTAAAAAGTTAAACTAACACAACGTAATGTAATATTATGTTTACTTTTTTAAAATTGTCCAAATACATAAGCATTTTGTTATGCTAGTAATGCGACACAGTGGTGGACAGTCACAAAGTAGCTGTACTTCGTTACTTTACTTATTTTTCAAGTCTCTGTATTTTACAGGAGTACTTTTATTTTTAGCAACTTTTACTTTACTACATTCATAAGCAAAGGATCATACTTTTTACTTCACTACATTTTATAAAACATATCTTTACTTATATATCACATGTTTCGAGACGCAAAAGAGCAATTCATTAACAAACTTATTCTTTTTAAAGAACCTGTCAGTTACCTAATCGCAACGATTCATTGTCTAGTTGGAATGAGCCGATTGCAGTTGTTCTCAATTCAACAGCTCACTGATTCAAATGATCCGTTCAGAGCGAGTCTCCAGTGAACTGAACAACTGGTGCACGCGACTAATGTTGAATTTTAGGTTTAATTACTTTTACTGAAAATCACATTTTTATGTAAAAAAATAATCAGTTTGTTACACTGCTGTAAAGGGTGATATATTCAAGCCCACTGAAATTAATGCAGACACATCAACATCATTGCCTCCAGGTCTAAAAAAGTTCATATTCCCTGCTGCTGTAATGTTAGCAGTATTTTTTAAAAAATGCTACACATTTAGCCCTATTTATATTGTTGATTAACGGTATAAGTTTTTATGTTGTCTGGATCAACTAGGCGAGTAGACAGATATGAATGTTTATTCATAACCATACTGATATATAAGTCTATAAATAAAAAAAGACTGATAAATAAGTATTGTTACCTGATGCTAATTTGTTTAAGTTTGCTGGTGCTAAGTTAAGGTAATTTTTAAATAATGTCCAAATATGTTTGATATATTACATCTGAGGAGAAAAAGAAAGGATGTGATTTTCAGGTAACTACAGTAATTATCAAAGTGGGAAGTAATGCCCTCTGGGGGCATTTAGCCAGGAGTGTTTTTACAGCACAGACAAGGTTTGAGAAGAAAAAGAATATGAAAATATTTTTTTCCTAACTTATTCTCATATCATATATAACTGTGAAGTTCTGCAAAACAATAACCTAAGCTTTAAAACACCTTTTTCTTACTGGTGAATATTAGATGGTCAAATATGTTTTCTCTCAGGTACATTGCAGGGTAAGCTTCACTGTGAACATTACGTCATGATCGGCAATGTGGTCCAATCAATAACAAAAATATACTGTATCTTGATTCCATATTGTGGTTATTTTAGGAAATTCTAGGTATTATGAGCAGTAAGACTATAAAAAATATGTGCTATATAAAATTAAGTATCCTATATAAAATTGCTAAATAAATCTATGAGTACTTTTTTTTACTTATGTAAAAAAGAGAGTACAGAGTAAAATTGAAAAAGGAGTACTTTAACTTTTACTCTATTACTAGAGTAATATTTTATTGTATGTATCCTTTCACTCAAGTACTTGATTTGTGTACTTCATCCACCTCTGATGTAACATGACATTTGTTTTGAACTGATAAAAATACAAAAACATTCTGCTAGGTATCAGCATTTGACTGAATTTGCATATATATATATATATATATATATATATTTAAATAATATATATCTTATAAAAGTGAAAAACAATACACAAAACATTTATGTAACAACATTGGTTTTAAATGTACAAAAAATCAGGTTAAATTATTTTTGATTTAAATTATTAAGTAACATAATATTTCTCATAAATTGGCAAAAGTACAAAAATGTGTTATGAAATAATGTTAAATATTATTTATATTTTGAATCAGATTTTATTTTCCATTTGGATTTTACTTTTATCATTTTTAGTATTTTTAAATGTATATATATTGTATATTGTATATATTGTATGTATATATAACATAAACTATAACAATCCAGCATAATGTTTCATTTCAATTTGTAAAAATAATAATCATTCTTTTAAGTAACGTAACATGTACTTGGAAAAAAACCCAAAACATTATTTTAAAACCACATTCTTGTTTAAAATATGTTAAAATAAAATATATATATTTTGAGGTTAAAACTCATTTTTATAACCTAGATATTTAACATGGCATCAGACTTCCAGCCCCATTTTCACATTCAAGAGATGCAAACACACAAAACACACCTATTTATGAAAATGTACAAAAATGCTACAAAAATAATAATGAATAAAAATCAACATCACCGCCATGGCACAGAGTGCACCTAAGGGGCAAAAGTATAATTTGAATATCAACACATGAATACAAATAGTCTCTATGAATGTATTCAGCAGAGGTCTCAGGCTCCACGGGAGCTTCTGTCTGTTGTGCTCTTGAGGCCTGGCCTTTCTCCCTCATCTGGTTCCCATATCTTTTTCCTCTCCTGAACCTGTGTGTCATTCAGGTTCAAAGGCCTCAGCCTTAAGCACAGCCATGTAGTAGCTACTAAAACTCTCAAAGGCTCCTGCCTCTCTCATCTGCCACGCTCTGTACTACAAACACACCATTCATATTTATGAGAAATTAGAGGAAAACCTCTTTTCCGCTGACCTTTTTTTGTCCTACAAGTATATGTTTTTCTCAAGTGACTGACTTGAATAACAATGTAATTTGCTAGCTGAACCCCAGGGTTCCCGAGAAAACATATATTCTACTGTCAACAACAACTCTTTTTTTTTTTTGCCAAAAAGGTTCCTGTACTTGACTTATAAGAAGCAAAATCACTTAGACCGTATATGTTTTCTGCTTTTACAAGAGCTGTCACTTCTCGTAGTACAAAATAAGTTGTATGAGAAAGGGAAGTGACAGTATTCTGTGAACATACATTTATTAGTAACAATGAGAAAAGTCAAAAGCCACACTTCAGACCCTCATAGCAAATTTGTCTTTTCTTTTTAGGCCAGATGGGAAACTCACATTATTGCATTACATGAGTGCAGGAGCATCTTAAGCACCCTTGATAAAAAAGTAATCCAAAATAAAACAAGTAGAGGTTCATCTTGTACTCACTTCTATCTTAAAGCCGAACTGTCAGTCTGAGAACAGCTGTGTACAGGAATACGAATGATACAATCTGAACGATAAAGACCTCCCACATATTACAAACATGCCTGCGATCTAACCAGCGCGAACACACCTACACACACAAGCATGAGTGCACACACTGAGGTAAATTAATATGTTCTACATTTGTATGCATACAGAAGTAAATAAAATTTGTAAACAGCAATGGGTGAATCTCATATTCTGCCGCTATAAAGAACTATAGTATAAAATGTACATCATAATAAAAGAAGTTATGTTTTGCTAACAGAAATTATGAAATCTATTTTATCATGAAATTTGAATTTGATATCCACACAGTAATAATAATAATTATAATAATAATAAAATTTGGATAAATAATAAATAAAACTGTAGAATAATAATAATAATGATAATAATACAATTCAATATATATATATATATAATTTTTTTGGTGCTATTTTAAATAAAATGTCATTGTATTACTGCAATTTTACCATAATCCAGCAAAAATAAAATAACTGAATTATGACTTATGTCTACCAACTATTAGTTTCATCAAACTGTAAACACACACACACACACACACACACACACACACATATACATACATACATACATACTGTACATACAAAAAATGATAAAAAAATAAATAAATAAATACAAATCTGCATTCATTAAGGTAATGATCCTTTAATTTAAAATAATTTTACAACAAACTTTCTGTTTTGGGGGCATATGTAGATTCATTTGGAGTTCCAAAGTCGTTTTCTTGCAGAACTGTGCAAAACTGTTGCAGCAGGTTGAATTTGTATTCCATATTTCAACATATCAGTCACAGAGCCCCAGTAAGCCCGGTTTCACTCAAATATAAAATGATCCCTTCAAACACCCTGAAGAATCAGGGGCTTCCTGCTAAACTACAAACTGTTCCTGTTTTGTACTCTCTTTCTCTCTCTCTCACACACACACACACACCACTATAAACACAATGACCCCCTCCTCCCTTTAGACCATTAGAGACAGACAAACCATTTTTTAAAATACAATAACAGGAGCACAATGACCTTTCCTCATAGACAGAGGACAGAGAGCATCTGACCCCTCCTATTTCATCATCCCAAAACAACTTCCGCAGCGCTAACCAAACCCTGACCTACTGCAAAGACATATAACAGCTCCCGAAAAACAAATAAAATGTCAGCATTATAAATATTCATCGAGGTGTATTATAGCTGATGTAAACGTTTAAACTTTGATTACACAAGGCCTCATCTATGACCTAAGCAGTCATTTATAAGATGTGACTATGAATATTTATACACGTTGCTCACTTTGAAAGGCGAGTTGCCACTGATTATGAATTATGAAGACATTAAGGAGTGATGCTTAGTCAGTTGAGTACGCACTGTAAACTTGTTTCAAGCTGCATTATTCATTACCTGTGTGATAGTAATATATTCCTCTGACTGCTGCTTTGAAAGAAAACCCACATATAATATTGCATCAACTCCAACGCTAGACTGTTTGGAATTGGTGGCTCAGCTTGTGACGACATTATATGTCAGCTATAAATTCATTAAAATACATTAAAGCGTTTACATAGGACAACTTAAAATTAAAGGAACTAATCTGGAATTAAAGGAATACTCAACTTTTTTTGAAAATGAGAGTTGAGTTGTATTTTACATCGCTTACTGTCTGACGGAGCGAGAAACAGCTCCAAACAATTCAGTCTGCCTTACGCCGACAGTTAATCAATATAAATTCTCTGTTAATCCAGGTAATTTAATTCTTCCCTCAGTAATTTACTTAGTCTGTTCGCTCGTGTCTTCATGTTTGCCAGCGGCAGAACAAATGCTTATAATAAAGTTTGACTTCTGAACAGTGGGATTACTGAGCATGATGTGTCAATAATAATTTATGCATTTATTAATTACAGCTGCACATTGTAGCCACGGCTTAACACCCGCCATTTGGTTGTCGTGTTCATCTGCTGTAGTTAGGGATCATTTTTAGAGTGTGTCACTGACCACACCGGTCATTACGGTAATGATATGAATGATTACTTGGTGATATGATCTGGGCTTTGGTATGTCGCGCTGATGACAAAAGAGAGCCAATGCCAGCACTCACCTCTTTCTCACCGCAGATATTACTGATGATGGAGTTGGAAGCCGGACTGGCAGAGGGGCCCAAGACTGCCACAACCCCCTTGGACATGATCTGGCACACTGTCAAAAGGAAAGACCAACTGTCATTTATTACAGACAGAGAGCAGAAGGAAAGCAAGACGTAACCCTGGCAAGAGTCCTGCCAACCCATTTTTATTCAAGGATGCCATATCTGCCATGCATGAAAGACTATTATACCCAGACAAAGCAAAAAGTATGCAAAAATGTTTAGCATACACATTCTTCTCAATGTCAGTTGCTTGGCTGGAGCAGGTGATTTGAAATCTCAATAAAAACAATATATGACTAATTGCTTTGGAGTTGGAAGAAATTGATGATAACACCGATTAATGCTAATAATAATACTAATAGAATAAAATAATCTTGAATTAATAGGGATGCATGATATTGGATTTTTACTGATATGACAATATTTTTTCAACATATTTTGCCCGATAGCCAATGCCGATAAAAATATTTCTTTTTTATTGGAAAAATCTCTTTAACGATTTAACAATTAACATTATTTGTTAGAGTTAAATAAACAATAATTAAGTTATTTTATAATGACAGTACATTGAAGCTTTGAAACTATAAAAACTATATATAGCAATCACTGGATTTTTTCCCAGAAATAAGCAGTAGTCACCTTAATGTTTATTTTAAGATATAACATTTGCATATTGTCTAAAGCAAAAGAGTAAAAAAAAAATAACACATTGCACATTAATGAATAAATCAGTATATATAAAATTATTAAATTTACAAGTGTCATGTTTATGATTTCTACAAAACTCTACTGAGCGGGCCAAGTCTGTGGTTTACCCATGTAGTTGTGCTACAATTCTGTTGCCACTGCTTGTTTTTCAAGTCCGTGGTTTAAATGACTCTAATAACGTTATTGATATTTAGCTCCTGGATTGCAAACTTTACTGGAGAATCCTGATCAAAAAACATGTGATTTATTTATGCATTTTTTTTACTGGGGCACCTCCCTTGAAACGCAATTAGTTTAGCAATCAGACGTTTTTGTTGTGAAAATCTGGCAACCCTGCTGCTGCTGCATGTGCATTCTCAGTTTCAATATAGCAGTTAAAATCAGTGAATCTAATCACTATTAATAATAGCTATTAGCTATTAATAATAAAATATATGATACTCATCTAATATAATTCTATATTTAAAATATTTACATGTTGCTTGCAAACACATGTATTTCATTAGAACAAACGCCTACTTTAGAACAACCTTCAATTAAGAATTATGATTTTTGGGGCCAGATGGTACAGCTACTGAATCTATCAACAGAGGCTAATGGTCCCTGCTAATCAGCCAAAACCTGACACCTTGATGTCCATTCAATCTGTTCTAAAATTACTAGCAAAACTCAAATAATTCCAGTTTATTCAAGAATGAGTTTTGAAGAGCTCACTATAATCACAATCTAGCACAATCTATCAGAGGCTTAGCGCTGTTATTAATCTGATCTTTTTCAGCCTCTCACACAAAATTACATTTTATTATTAACTGACCTTTCAGTAAAGTGTGTCTAGAAATTATATTTGTGATTAGGAGCAGGAGGAGGAGTAAGAGGTAGATTTGTTTCTCTCCGGCCCACAAGCAGGGCATCAGTCTGAACTCTAACAGAGTGTTATTTCATATGGGCTTATAATCCCTCTCGGTTTTAATTATGATGATGTGGGCAGTGTATGAGCCAGATACTGGTGCTCTGAGCACTTAAGCAGGGCATGCTGGGAACAAAGGAAAGGGAAACAATGTGATTACAAAGCACCAGTAGATGCAGATGGTGTTTTGAACTCAGTCTCATGGTAACCAATGCAAATGCAGACACCTGTGGAAGCCTGTTTTTCTTGTTTCCCCATAAAACATTGCAAGCAGATCTCCGTAGTGCACTGAATGGTGATGAGCTGCATTTTTAGGATCACTACACACTGCTACAGTGAATACAGGTCAACTGCTCTCAGTTGGAAATCAAGTGTAGCCTACAGGAGGTGCGCACTCTTATAGATTAATGTCAACCTTGCTGTGCGTTGTTTTGCAGCTTGTTAACGCAATTAATCATTATTAATCTCATGATTTATCGCCATTAACACTACTAGTAGTATATGAATCTTAAAAAAAAAATAACGCTTCCAAAAGGGATTTTTGCAGTGATGCCACAGAAGAACCATTTAGGTTCCCAAATGGGGAAAAAATAAACTTTTGAAAAACCCCAGTATTTGTGTATTCTTTGATGCTGCTTCATAAAATTATGGTTGAACCACATGGAATAATAATGAAAAATCAAAAAAATACTTTAATAATGCCTTTACCACCTTTCTGGGTCTTGAATGTGGTAGTTGCATTGCTGTCTATGCAAGGTCTATGCAACTATAATAATAGAATACAACAAAAATAATACAAAATTGTAAAGAAATTAAAATGTAAACTTTTTTGGCTTAATTAATACTTTACAGTCTTGATTGTTCTAATAAAGAAAAAACTAAGCTTTAGGTAAAAGTACGTAATTGTGTAACAGAATTTAACATAATTAAATAATAGAGTATAATAAAATTTCCCCTATAACTGCTTAATATATCTCAAAAACTGTGTGTTTTAATATACAGTCATCCATGAATAGCTTATCTGTGTTCTTGTCTTGAATGCACGGATCATAAGGCATGCAGTTATTAACCCTAGCATGTTCTATGAGTCACAAGGGTCAGGTGATTCACAGTTATGACTGACTGGAGTTGAATCTTTTGACATGACCCTCCTGCACGGCTGATCCAGAGAACGACAATGAATCTGTGTGGATTGAGTAAGCCCCGTGGACTGTGGCTGACATCAGGACATCTCTGTTCGCTTGGGATCACAAACATTAGTATGCAGACCACACGCAAACACACATAATGTGGGCTGTGGGAAGATGCAGGCTTCAGCGATTTCAGACGGGAGTATGCTAGGGCAGGTATAGCGGCAGTGTGACATTTCTCCCTTCCTGGGAGTGTCACTGATCCATTTCTAATTCAATTCCTGCATACTGCAAGCTATTACGACACTGAATTAGACCGAACAGGGTTGTGCGACAAACCGTATAGACAGCGAAAGAAAGCTGTTTATATCTATCAGGAGAGGCATTTTAATGGCACAGTCTCATAAGTCTAGAGAAACTAGGAGAAGCTTTTCATCCTTAACCGGCATGTGTCTCAATAGCTCTGAGTGTTTAAATTACAGCTCGTCGTCTCCTGATTTTAGTGCCGCCTATTTTCATTGACAACAATGAACCTCAGTCATGTTTAATATCCCTCTGTGAGTGAGCAACTCTATTTTGTTCTCCCCGATGCTATTTGATTCAAGATTCGTAAGGGAAGCATTATTAAATCTAGGACCTCAGAGTAAAGAAGGCACACAAAGATTGACTGGCAGCTGTTAAAGTGAAAGTCGCACTATTCGTTTGAAACTCGCTGACTGTCAGTTTAAATTTTAAAGGCTGAATGAAGTTCAAAAGTCTGAGCCCACATTGAAAATCTGAGATTGAACCAATAAACTGAAAGATTTATGATACTTCGAAATGTAAAACAAAATGTTATGATGTGAAATAAATATATAGAAAAAAGCTCATCTTTTAAATTATAAGCACAATTAAAAATAAATAAAGATATTCTTTTGTAAAATGTAGAACCAAACTGTTATGATGTAAAATAAATAAACAATTTATTTTGTAAAAAACAAAGAAACAAACAAACAAAAATATACAGCACAAAATAAAGAATATTTCAGGTTCTGCACTTTTTTCTACAGTAGGCCACCAAACAAATTAGTAAATATTACAACAAATAAAAATTTATATTTAAAAATGAATAAAGACTAATTCAGATTCTGCAATATTTCTAGGGCTCCAACCAAATTTACAAATTTGTGAATTCATCTATTCTTATTGGAGTTTGTTATTAAAAATGTAATTTGTATACAGCATATCAGCTGATCTTTGAGAGTGACTTTCCTGTAACCAAGGAAACAATATTGTCCCAATAAATTCCTGCATACCTTTCTGACAACGAAGACAGAATATGAATTTGACAGCACACTTGAAAACCTGTTAATTGAATTGCTTTCACATATTGGTCCCTTTCTTTATCACAGAAAACATCATCTGCTACCAGCTAAGAACATATGGAGAGATGAAACTGACAGACACTCTAATTATGCATGTATATAAGTCTATTTATATGTGTGTCACTGCACTTCATTACAAAGGTTAAAAAATATTAAAACAAGAAAAACTGTATTTCTTTTCAAATAAAAAAAATCAGGGACGTGATCATACTTAATACCAAAGTTTTGCTGTTTAAAAAAGTATTCAGTGCATATCTGCACGTAACCTTCTCAACCTCCCCCGGCCCGTATGAGGGGCGACAGAGTTGCTTTCAGTGGTGCTGAAACAAGAGGCTGAGGGCGGAGTGCATGAGGTTTTTCTGAACTAACGCATGCGGACAAGAATTTTCAATATATCGATACGAATATGGATATAATTGAAGGGAAACACAGCCTTGTGTAGACCATGGAGAGGTTTTTGCCACACCTCTGGTGAAGGAGACCAGAGGAAGCACAGACGGAGCTACTCCGCTCCAGACCGACTGCGGGGAAGGAGGTTACGCACATTGAAGGGCATCACCCCCTGATCAGGTCCGCGTTTGTGCAGCTCTTTGAGAGCTTTTGCTTGGTACAGGGCGGTAGCAGCCTGTCCAGCAGCACCGTAAGCCTGGCCTGCGAGAGCAGACGACAGCTTACAGGCTCTGGATGGGAGACGAGGTTGACCCCTCCATGAAGATGCGCCGCGCGGACACAGATGGACCGCCATGGCACACTCCACTTGGGGAATCCCCTCGTAACCCTTGGTCGCCCAGGGAAGACCTAAACGCTGCAACTCAGGGGTCTATGCTCACTGGATATACCGAAGACTGGCACTGCCGGCCTTGAAAAAGGCCACCAGCTTGCAGGATCTGCTGACAGCCGCCCAGAAATGCTGTCAGACGAGAGAGCAGGTCTTGCGGGAACTTCTCCAACGATCACCTTCACCTTTCTCGTAGAATCACTCGAAAGCCCAGGGATCTCCAGCTCCAAGCAACGGCTCTGAAGCGAAAAGCTGCATGTGCACTGTGCACATGCCCTCTTATACTCACAGAGTGATGAGGTGGACCTGAGCGCAATCAGTTCATGCCAATATTCATTGGCCTTTAGTAAAAGCTCAAAGCAGATAGGTCTCTCTGGCGAGTTAAATATATCGATACGAATATGGATATAATTGAAGGGAAACACAGCCTTGTGTAGACCGTGGAGAGGTTTTTGCCACACCTCTGGTGAAGGAGACCAGAGGAAGCACAGACGGAGCTACTCTGGTCCAGACCGACTGCGGGGAAGGGGGTTACGCACATTGAAGGGAACACTGAGATGTTTAAGTGCGGGTTCCGAGGAAGTGGCACAGCAAGCGGCAACTCAGGGGTCTATGCTCACTGGATATACCGAAGACTGGCACAGCCGGCCTTGAAAAAGGCCACCAGCTTACAAGATCTGCTGACAGCCGCCCAGAAATGCTGTCAGACGAGAGAGCAGGTCTTGCGGGAACTTCTCCAACGATCACCTTCACCTTTCTCGTAGAATCACTCGAAAGCCCAGGGATCTCCAGCTCCAAGCAACGGCTCTGAAGCGAAAAGCTGCATATGCACTGTGCACATGCCCTCTTATACTCACAGAGTGATGAGGTGCACCTGAGCGCAATCAGTGCATGCCAATATTCATTGGCCTTTAGTAAAAGCTCAAAGCAGATAGGTCTCTCTGGCGAGTTCCCATATGTAACAAAGTGATTCTACTGAAAGTGTAGCTTATGGCTATTTGAAGTTGGCTGATTGTTATGATTGTCAGGAATGGAATTTTGAGAAAAACGGGTTTAAAGTGAGATGGGTTTTCGCATTCACCTCACAGGTTTAACGAGAGCTGTCTGTCAGGAGCACTGTACTGCATCATTACACAAAAAGACTAATGTTATCCCAAAGAGGACAGTTTTCTGTTGTTTATCATGGGCATAGTGTCTGAACTTTTGATCACCCCTCGTATGTTTAGACAGCATGAATAGCGTACTGCATAGTTTAAATTTTGAAACTAAAGAGCAACTGTTCATTTGTTTCAATTACTGTTCATAGTTTACCAGGAATGACTGGAAAAGCATCGATACACCTCCATTTTATATATGTTACATGTTTTATTTTGATAGGTTAACTGAAACTAAAAAACTGCCACGGACCAACTCAAACCTGGTCTAAAGTCAATGACACAATATTTTTTTTTTTTTGCTATTTAGAGAGTGCGATAGTAGAAAACGAGCTTCTTGTCTCCAAAACTTGTGATCACACACACATATATACATATATATATATATATATATATATATATATATATATACACACAGTACATTTAAAACATTTATTTAGGTATAATGTATAAAAAAATCATATACATCTCAGAAATTATATAAAACAATATAACGCATTTGAATACTCACTAGTTTCCCCTGTCTCGTATTCACTGTCTCGGAGCAGCTCAAAGATGTCCACCTCCAGCTTGCCTGTGGTGGAGCGGTTGCTTGAACGGTTGATGCTGTCTTTCGCCAGAGTGATGGCCAGTCGCTCCCCGCGGCTACACTCCATCGGGTCATCAAGAATGGCAGCTGGGACACAGTTCAAGAAGACAGAGAGAGACCCAGAAAGTGAGACAAGATATTTTGACAAACCCAACTGTGACAAGAGATTAAGAAGTCCTCAAGAACTTCTAGAAACATTCTAAACAGCGAAGAATGTAGACACCAGTGTTTCTGGGTCATCTTTGTTCTCATATTAAAGCGCATTTGTTCACAGTACACAAGATTAATGCAGTTCCTTGACAGTTTTCTTGGTAGACTGACAGGTGCTCTATTTAGTGTTTTGCTATGAATGACTCTGTCACAATGTTGTGTAGAAAATAAGAAATATCCTTGCAGTATTCTTACAGTCACTGGCTGTTTACTGCTATTAGTGTATCATATGGCCACTTTTGTCAACCTATATCATATTCAATCTGCTTTGAATATATGTGGTGGGTTGACACAAAGCTTAGCAACAAAATATAAAACACAGCCAGTATCTGACACTCAGGGATATTAAAATTTATGTAAAGCAAATAACATTTCCATTTTTATCACTGTAATATTAGACGTGAGAAAAGCCTAATGATGTCTGACAACGATTGAGTAGCAAAAGTCCTGCTTTTTAAACAAAGCTACAAATGGAAAGCTTTATACAAGTCCCTGCCATCACATCGAAACAACTACAGGTGAGCGTCTGTCACTTTTGATGAATGTCAACCTATTTTCAAACTATCATTGAGATATTTCTGTTACCAGTCATGTAGCCATATTGAAAAGGTTTATTTTTCCACAGTTCTTCAAGCCAACACATAATTAGCTCTCCAGTGACCCTGAATTAGTGGCATGACTCATGCGTTGCCCTGAAAGTGCTTTATTTACACTCTAGCACCAAACTCTAGCACCAATACTGTGCCCGATTATAAGGATTTTTTAATGCCAGTTGTCAAACCTGTATGCTAGAAGAGTTCATGCTTGTGTTCATAAATACTGCACTGGATGTAAGCAAAACCCCTCTAATCTTGACTTGGACTGTACAATCATCATGATAAAAAAAAAAACCATAATGCAAAAATGGGACTGCAGTGATTCAGAACGTTTTAATGATTTAATTGAAACAAAACTGAATCAGCCACAAGAGCCATTCTATTTAAAAAAGGGCAATATAAATAACAATCCACTTAAGAATGCCATAAATATCGAGATGTTTGTTTAGAGATGGTAAATGGAGATCCGCGGTATGTTGTAAATGAGATTAAATGTATTCGCTTGAGGCAGAGCAGTGAAGGCAGTTAAGCCACACATTTTTTTGCAATTTTAATGTGCTTTTGGGTAAAAAGCAATTAAATGACTATATACAGGAGTCCAATTTGAGCTAATGTGTTCTGCGAGGAAAAAAACATAGATTTTTGCCTTTCCCACAGACTCACAGGGGATATTTAACAAAAAATTTATTATCAATTAATGTGCTGTCACATTTGGGGCAAAGCCACATTCATTACAGAAGTTTTTTCCCATCAGTAATACATGCCATAGTGCATGTTCACAGGAAATGCATTGCTAAAGCATACATTTATTCACAGTAAAAAAGTCATCCTCAACAAAAAAAGAAAATGATTACAGGAAAAGATGGTAATTCTGTACTGCCCACCCATACAGAAGACTGAGTCTGTCTCCAACGGCAAGCTAAATCATCTTCTCACACCCCCTCCTCTCTGTCGCAGCCGATAGCAAAAGGCTGTTCCCACAGCATAAGTGGAGAAAGCTCAAACTGGGCAATTCTCCCAGCGTTCACCCTCAAATCTCGCAACAAAGACGGCCAAATGGAAACACTGGCCCCGCGCTGAGCCCTGAGGTTCTGTTCGTGTCCCCAATCCGCAGTTGCAAATGTAGATGTCAAAGCAAGAAACTGGAATTGCCAGTGCTAAATGGAATCCTAGCGCAGGGTAAAAATATCAGAAGGGGAGATCTGTTGCAGGGCAATGACATTTTAAAGGCTTTGTGGTATGAGACTCTGAGCAGCGTGAAGGTCCACTGCAGACGAGGTTCTATTCAATCTTCTAGTCTTGGCTCGGCTGCTGACCCTTTTAGAGAAATCGATGGTGAGCAGCAGCGCGTGCCGGGGCATGAAACGCATTGTGTAATGTGCATGGATACCATGGTTGACAGTTTTGGCATGTGCAGCTCCGTCCTTGTCTTAGTGGAACTTAACACTATACAAAAGAGCATGCGCAGCAATGTGTGTTTTAAATCAATTTTAAGTCTAAATGTATTTGTTTATAGGGGTTTAGAATTTGGGTAACGAAAGACAGGAACAAAAATGTAAGATTAAGGAATTGAATATGTTCCAGGTCAGACTTGAACCATTTTTTTTGTGAGCACCATAACCCCTAAATAGTGGAAACTTTATACATATTTTAGCCATTTATTGATAGTTAAATAAAGACAGACAGGAAATAAAATTCAAGATTGGAGAATTGGATATGTTGCATGCCAGATTTGAACCTGTTTTTTTCAATATGAGCACTAAAACTTCTAAATAGTGGAAACTTTTGGGCAGTTTGGCCCTTGATTAATAAGTGAATAAAGACAGACAGGAGGTAAAAATAAAGAATGGAGAAATGGATATGTTGCAGGCCAAACTTGAACCCATCTTTTTCATAACTCCTAAATAGTAGATGCCTTGGAAACAAAATATAAAATAGGAATCAGATACGTTGCATGCCTGACTATAACATGTTTTTTTCCAGTGGGTGCAACAACCCCCTAAAAAGTGGAAGTCTTTGGGGTTTCTGGCTGAAAGTGAAACTGGACATGTAATGGGGATTAGAGCCTGACCGATAAAGGATTTTGAACGTATATTTGCTGGTTTTAATATCCGATATGCCGATATTTCGGCCGATATTTTTTATTTTTTTTACTTTTCAGAAACACACAACAAAACAATAACAGATTTCCCTAAAATTAGTTATTTGTAGTTATTTATTAATTTAACTAACATAATATCACAATTAGGTATGTGAAGCATTCAAATGCATTATTCAAATGCAATAATGGGTTTATTCAAGCTCACGGTCAGAGTCTAACCCCGGCAGACATAAACAACGTAGGCTGAGACAGAGAATAGTCGATATCCAAAGCGAAGGTTAGTTACCATGTAAACAGTGTCTGAATTAGAAGGCAAGGCGAAGATCCGTTAAACAGCAAATGGTCGGGAACAAGTAAATCCAAAACACCAGAACAGCAAAACAAACAACAGGCTAGTGCTCGGGTGACAGTGAAAATGAACCGTGACTAGACAAACAGACAGACTGGTATATATACAGGTGAAACTGATTGAATGATAGAACCAAACTAGCAACAGCTGTGGGGGAGAGATGCATACTGGGAAATGGAGTCCGGATATGGAAACAGACACAAAAACACATAGAGAGTTCTTAGAGAGCTGGAGTGCCATCAACAGTCTTTAGCTGGCAGCTCCAGCTGGGCGTGACAAATATGATAATGTATTTTAAAAAGAAACTTTTTTATTGTCACAACAGAACAGAGGAACATCAAAATACATTAAAGTTCTGATCAATAAAAAGTGTAAAAATACAAACTAAAAGATATGAAACGTAAAGTCCTTTGAACAAAAACACAAAAATAACAACAACCAAATCAAAGTTACCAAAGTTTTAAAAGACTTGGTAAGCTTCATTAATATAACTTTGAATAGAACTGCAGACAAATTATTTTAAGTTCTGATAAATAACAACAACAGCAAAATATTAATTGCTTATAGTATATGAGGTAGTGTACTGAATCAGTCAATTCAAATTGTTAGCTGGGTTATAACCTACCTTATAACTACAATGTCAGCTTGCTTATCCCTTTACTTGCAAATTTTAAATTCTTTCCACCAAGCTACATCAAATCATTTTCAATCATCAGTTGCTGCCTGCTATTATACTACTTAGCGATCTACAGTAAATCCATTATGTGACTCATTAATGCTGCGGCTGAACAACTGTATTCTGATGCAGCTAAATTCTCAATAAATGATTTTGATGTATCTTAGTGTTTCTGTTCTCATAAAACGGGATGAATATGAAATAGTGACAGAGCAGTGATTAAGTCATCGTCTGATAAAATCAAACAGGCTAACGTTACACATAAGATAATGACACCAGCGTTGCTTGCATGTGAAACTAGGTGCAATTAGTAGAACTTGTTCTTTGTTTAGTACAAAGATGTACAGTATAGGCGAATATCAAATTTAAAACTAATTAAAAATATATATATATATTATAAATATTATAAAAATATAATATAAATAAAAAAAAATTTAAAACACCAGTGTGTTTTCTTTTTGAAACGGCGTTTAGAATAAAAACAATCCTCTTTTACACTGTGGTAAACCTTCTCCGGAGTTTTCAAACTGCAACAGGGTCTGCAGCATTTTCAAAAGTGTCTGTTTTTGAGATGGAAAACGCCGGGATAGGCACGTAAAATTATGCTTATCTTTCATAAGAACATGCAGAACATGTGCTTTATAATTACTTATAAACAGCCAGTATGTCATTAATATACATATGCTAATAAGCAACTAGTCAATAGTGGGAATTCGTTCCTGTACAAAATCATCCTGGCTCCTAAAAGATTAAAACTTTGGGTGTTTTGACCTTAAGTTAATAGAAAATTAAGCAAGATAGGAAATGGCAATGTTAAAAATTGGTCAATTGGATATGACACAGATCTAATTCAAACCTGCCACACCGCAAAAGCACCCATGGGCTTTACTTGACAGGTAAGTGAAGCGAGACAGAAAATATCAAGATGGAAGGTTGAAAAATTGCCAGCCAGATTCAAACCTTTGCCCTCCTAATAGCACCACAGCTGCTAAATAATGGAACCTTCATTCCTGCACAGCTGAGTAGCTCAACTTTAGACAAAAGGGAATGCTAATGTATACATAATTCACTCTCTCCAGATATTACACAACTCCTTGTCATTACCCACTGCATTATAGAATTATATTGTGCGTTTGTTTATGTGCACTCTGTATCTGAAGTTGCGTTCTATAAATACTTCTTCTAGCTACCTATTAACCTGTGTAGTTCACAAACCACTATGTATCCTGCAGGCTAAAGAAACACTGAAACAAACCATTTGATCTTACAATACATGGGGGTTTATGGTATGTCCCAAAGGCCCGTTCAACACTACATTGTCACCATAATAAAGCCACTAAACTCTCAAAATAACCTTTTGCTGTTGCTCCCACTGGGCCGCTGGCTAACAGTAGTCAAAACAGACCAGCCATGGCAGTACTGTGAGGAGAAAGCAACTCATCACTCAAATGGGTTGTCCAATGTACAAATGCCTATTAAATAAGCACCATCATGCACTTAATCAAGCAGAGTGACTGAATGCAGATAAAATGGACAATTGCATTACCTTTAAGCACACTAACTGCCATTTAATATGCCTTTGCATTTGAACCGTTAGATCCAAATGAGGCTTGAAGAGCGTCAAAGCAGCAAAATCTTGATTGTGACATTTATACAGCCATTATACTAGAATGATTATCATCGAACAAACTGTCAACAGTAATGACATTAAAGCACACTCATTAACTTTCCTTCAAACAGCTGAAAGAGCTTTACCAACATAAAAGATCTTGATGTCATTGTACATGATGTAGCTACAAAAGGTATTTATTTATTTTTTACAGGGTAGTAGTTATTTAAACATTGCCTTTTTTTAAAGTATAAAGGCAGAAACAGAGAACATTATGAGCTCAAGGGAGGCCACAATAGCGTTTGATCATTTATGTATGCCTCTTTATGATCTATGCATGTTGCAAGCAACAAATTTGAGGCAAATAAAAATATCCCACTGAGAATATTTCAGTATCAAGCCCAGTTTAAGAGAATGCTCTGCTGTGGGAGTATGTGTTGTTCAGTTAACATTACAAATTTACCTTGCTTAACCCGCAACTAGGGATGTGCAAAATACATATTTTGGTCCCCTTACAGAGTATGCCTGAACAACAATTCATTTATTGTGTTTTTTTAGTAAGAGTTTACTAGAGTGTGCTATGTTAGAGTTTGTAGGTGGTTGGAGTGAATAACCAGCGCTCTCTCGCTTCAATACCCCGACTGAGGTGATACCTTTGAGCAAGGCACCGTTCCCCAACTGCTCCCCGGGTGCTGCAGCAATGGCTGCCTACTGCTCCGGGTGTGTGTGAGTGTGTTCACTATTGTGTGTGTGCACGTTTTTATAGGTTAAATGCAGTGCACAAATTCCAAGTATGGGTCACTATACATGGCCACAAGTCACTTCACTTTTTCCAAATACAAAACAGAACAGTGTTGCTTTTAGCTTCACGTTTAAGTGCAAGATTTCCTGTATCAGCCACTTCTAGTTGTTTTAGCTGTACAAAAACAGCTTACTTCCGGGATGAAAATTAGAGTGGATGGAAAAATTCAATAAATGCCAATATTTAGTATCTTAAGATAACTTTGAATTTATCTTGTGTTTTAGACACAGTGCTACACTGTCTGAAAACTATTCTATGGATGATCCCAATATTTGAGTCACTAGTTTAGCTCCTGAATAAATAAGTGGTTTTGAACGAAACGGGTGAATGAATGATTCAAAGACTCGTGTCACCTCCAAGTTTAATCCCTGATTGAATCAGTGTTTTTGAACGAGTCTGTTGAATGAATGATTCAAAAGGTTTAAGTCACTTTTTTAATGAATCGGTAGAATGAATGATTCAAAGACTCGCGTCACCTCACATGTTTAATCCCTGATTGAATCAGTGTTTTTGAACGAGTCGGTTAAATGAATGAATCAAAAGGTTGAAGACACTTGTTTAGCTCCTCAATGTATCAGTGGTTTTATACAAATTGGTTAAATAATTGGGCAAATTTAAAAGACTAACAGTCACAGCACTTGTGTCATTTCTGAATGAATCTGGTGTTGAGTTAAACATGATTTAGTGATTCACTCACAGCATAAAGACAGCTGCTTGCCGCCACCTACTGGTATAATGACTTTACCACGCTCTATATACATTCAGCAGAACAGGTTAGCGTAAATAAAATCAATTTCAACAGCCTAAATCTGATTCACCCAGCTTTTTTAACGCATTGGTACACTAAGATATGTTTGTCCTTTAGGAGAGGAGTTTTGGTACAAGATTAAGATGCACTGTCTTGGGGCTTAGCTTATCTATACATTGGCCGTCTGGGCACACAGCCTCCCAACAACACTGCAATAAGTTGCTTACACAGGGTATCTACGTATCAGATTTGAACTACTTAGATCTGCTCTTCACTTCATCCCATTGAGACTGAAAGAGGATATAACTACAGCAAAAGTAAAGACCTGGGAGATAAAACACTTCAGAAGCCAATGTCATGGTTTTACAGAGGGATCTGCACTGTCAAATGATGAATAGCGAGTCTTAAAATGCTTTCGAAGGTTGTTTGACTTTATTATTGACTTGCCTTTTACCCTTGATGAGAATAGACTAGATATTAGTATTCCACCTCTCCATTCCTTTATATGAAAGATCAGCAGGATATTTTTAAATCTGATTTAAATTCAGTTTGCTATCAAGCTGGGACAAAAGTGATTTCAAGGTTATCAATAATGTTTAATGGTCCGCATTCTTCTCCATCTGGAAAGGCCTGATTGTTTGTATAAAAATAGGCTGGTGAAGGTCCCATTCGCATGTGATTCTGTGCGGCTCTTCTCTTCACTGAGGCTTTTAAACGGATATATCATCTATCTTTGAATGGGAATGATCTGTCTCGTAAATCAACTTTTAATTACGGATTCTAATTAAATTTTTATTTTCACCACAGCAAGTCTCATCTAATTCCAGAAATGACACTAATTAGCGAAGCCCCTGGACAAGCCGTTGAAGACTGAATCCATAGCTGAAGGGTGTAAGGTCCCAGTGAATCAAAACGCTGATTGCTTTATGGACATCACAGTCACTTGTCTTTATGTGTCTGGAGAGGGGAAAGGTGCATTTTTCACACCTTTTAAGAGGTCTTTGTTTTATCGGATTGGCAAGGGAATTAGATAAATTACATTTGATAAATGAGTAACGCATGGATGGCCATTAAAATGAATTGTTTTCAAAGCATCTACACATAAAGCCTTTGAAAGAAATAACACTACATGATCCAGATTGACAAACAGCCAAAGAACTACTCACATTACTGCAAACACAACCTCACAAAAGAGCAGTAAATGTATCCCAAGTTGAATTATTAATTTAACTTTTTTTAAAGAATTGAATTCTTCACAAGTTCAGTTAAAACAAACACACTGACATTTAATCTAACGCATCGGCAATCTAACTGTAACGTTCCTCCAGGGTAGAGGAAAAGGAGGACGCGAGAGACAAAACGTAATATATATAAACAAAAGACTTTTAATAAAACTAGAAACAAAAACGTGGAGCAGTATCCA
>JAUMHI010000057.1:8638412-8649632 GCA_032359435.1 Enteromius unitaeniatus | reverse complement strand
TACTTGCAAAGTTACTTATAGTCAGTAGAGCGTCTTTTGGGAGACCATCACAATAAAGAGTTAGCAGATATTAATTAAGAGAGTGTACTAATATTCTAATGAGAGTTATTTATTGTCTTATAAATGCTACTTGTTGTCAACAGATTGTTCAAAAGGGACCATCAAAATAAAGTGTTACCCAAGTTTTAATTCAACATTAGTCAAGAGTTTGAAATAACTTGACGTGGCGTCTTATCCCAGATTGAGACAGAAAATATATTCTGTATTGTAATAAAGGCTATGTTAATTAGAAATAGAGATTCTTGAAAAATGCAGATAAACCATACATTGTTGCAGGCATGTGTTTATTGTACTTCCATTTCATCATTCAAAACAATTAACATAATATCTTCTTTTTTTATAGTGATGCCTTTATGCATATTATTGATTTCCTGAAATGTCATCAATAGTACTTCTATGATCCTCTTTCAACAACAAAATTATTTTACACATGCAAAACTTAAAAATGAAAATAAATCTATATATAACTAGCAAAAGAGTGAAAAGCTTATGAATAAATATGTGGTTGCAGACAGTAAAACGGGCAGCTTTACTTTGCTTCGGTGTTTACTATACATTTTTTTCATGTACAAACAAAAGCTACACGAGAGAAAACTCATTGCCATGTATTTCAGCACATTGTTGGTTTTTATGCTGCCAAGCTCAAATATTTGAAATGACATATTGCTCATAACAGCAACAGTTCTCCGTTTGTTCTGACCAATTAACTTACATGGCTGGAGGAAACTGATTACCTAGCGTGGCTCAATGGATGGGCCAGATAACAAACAATGGCGACGTTTACCATGGCTGTGTTAATCACACAGCCCACTGCACTGTGATAACTTGCAGAAGCTGTGTGCACGCTGTTAATATAATGCCTGAGTGACTGGGGTCACTGACAGGCCCTCGCCGGCTTTATCTTGCTGAAGGTCAACACGTTACCATTGGGCTGATGCTCATCCTACAGTAGTCCAGATTACATTCTAGGGAGCTGCTCTGGATTGCGGCAGACTCTCACCTTAAATATATAACAGTGCTGGCTTCCACAGGGAATACAAGCACCTTATTAAATCTTCAGGGTCAACTGCTTCTTGCATATCTGAGCACTAACCGGCAACAGAAGGGTGGCCGACAGTGACCTGTGATAGCCTTCAGTACATGAATCCAAAGGTGTGCGGTACGACAGGCTCAGCGCATGCAGTGTGTCATACTTACAAGTGTCCTGTCCTGTGAGAGTGTCACTGAACTGACATGTGATGTTGAGCTCACATGAATTCTTAAAAATAAATGTTCTTTTGACATTTATGGGTCCATGGAACCTTTGCATTGCACTTCTTTACATGGTTATTAAAATGTTAAAAATAATAAAAATGGCCATATATAAATATAAATAATATATAAATATACTGTTTGTCACAGTCAGCTGGAAGTACCAGCCCAGATCAGGGGATGGCACTTCAGTGTCCAGCGAACTTTAAGTGTTTTATGTCTGTTTTCATTCAGGGACCCTCATCAATGAACTCTTGTCTCCGCCCACTTGTTGGTTGTCTTGGTGTTTGATTGTTTGCTCCACCCTCTGACCTAGTTACATGTGTATAAATCCTGGAAGTGTTTGTCTGTCTCCACGGTCCATTGCACTGTCAACCCCTATCGTTTTGCCACTCCGTGTTCCCTTGTCTGTTTGGATTGTATTTACTGTGTACCGACCCACGCCTGGACTCTGACCATTCTCGTGCTCTGCCTCCACCACTCTTGTCTGCCGGTAACAACCTCAAGCCTGTCTGTTTTTGCTCTGTGTTTATCATTAAACAGCTTGCATTTGAACCCGTACGTCTCCTAGCCTCGCTCTCGTGACACTGTTAATATATTACTAATATATATATATTTGCTTTCTAAATACTGATAAATTGAAAGGATTTGTTGTGGAGTGGAAGAAATTACAATAGCCTATGTTTAAAGCATTTGTTATGAACAAATAGGCTAAGAGTCGCATATTTTACCCATGCAACAAACCTTTTAAAATAATTAGATAAATTAATGAAATAGATTAACAAACTTATTTGTCCCTATGCGCATTACTGAAAAAATAAAATAATATATACAGTGCAACGTAAGCAATCTTGATGACATAATCAACACTGTATATTCGTTTTCACTTTGTTGGCAACAGACTAATAGATTAAATGTTTTGAGCAGGGGCATTTTTGTCCAATTTACTGGAATTTTTTTCCCAATCAAATTTATTCCGCACATTGTGGTACTCTCCTGAATGGTACGGTCTCCAAAAAAAAAAAATAGTTGATTAAAGTTGTTATTTTTGTGTTCTTTGTGGAAAAAAAGTATTCTTGTAGCTTCATAAAATTATGGTTGCACCACGGATGTCCTTACTACCTTTCTGGGCCTTAAACATGTCAGTTATGTTGCTGTCTGTTGAGGACCAGAAAGTTCTTGGATTTCATAAAAAATATCTTCATTTGTGTTCCGAAGATGTTATTAATGGTTTGGATCGACATGAGAGGGAACTAATTAATTTAATTGAATTAATGATCGCATTTAAATTTTTGGGTGAACTATCCCTTTAAATGTGAGTGTGGTGAGCAGTTTTTAAGATTTCAGGATTAGATGCCCAAAATAGCTAAGCTGGGAACAGATTTCCTTAAAAGGGAATTAAAAGGGTTTTTTAGTTCCAAAATCTGTGCATTTTTTTTTCTTTAAAATTAATAAAAAAATTGAGCTATTACAGTTTTTAGATTAATGGTATTTACAGGATTACGATTATTTATTTACAGTGTGTGGTTATCTTCTCTCTTTGTAAAAGGCCTTGCTCTTGAAAATTTCTTAAGGTCCCACAGGAGAGGTTCCACGGTGCAGTTGGCTGTTAGTGCTATTTTAACGTTACCTTGTTGCTTGCACATACACCTTACCACCCTCTCGTGGCACGCTTCCAGGCACTTGCGCTAAGTACCTCTCTGGGCCACTCTAAACATTACGGCAAAATGTACTTGGTAGGAAATGTTGTTTCAGTCGTGTGTGTAAGATTGGTAACTGTGAACCAGCATTTGTCAAAAGAAACTGCAAGAAGTGCCACGTTTCTTGTAAAATTATACATTGCGCTAATGTTAATCCAAGCTGTGTTCAGAAACCAACCTGGCTAGTGCTCATCAAACAGAACACACACTGCAATTATGTTACTATCAGCAAGACTCCAAAAAGAAAGCAATTATTTTGAGAAATCACTTGGTTGTATGGAAAATAATACGGAGAGCTGAGTTAGATGGATATTTTTAAGGTATAAAAGAGAACTGATAATGTGTTTCAAGATGAATTCTTGTCAACTATATTGACTTGGGAACTCAAAATTGAAAAGTTCAAAAAACAGCATCTATTTGACATTCAAGTGCGGAAATGATGAGTGTCTGGTAAAATGGCTTAGTAGAAAATATTTTTCCATTACAACAAATTATAAGCGGTGTGAATGAGACTCATGATTTGATTTTACAATAATGCTTTTTATTTTGTAGGGAGATTGATAACAGAAGGCTATTAGACTCCACATGTGGCAAATTCAGTCTGGATGGTGACTGTTCCAGACTGTCTGTCCTCAGTCTTCAAAATTTCACAAGCCAAGATCTTTTATTCTATTAGTTAGACTTGGTTATTGTGTATCGCCACATACGTGTTGTAAAGCTAACCTCCGCAAAATGAATCCAATCACAAAGCACAAACACTCCAGATGATGAGACACAACTCTGACTGACACACAATTTCCTATGTGTCATCTGAACACGAGTGCAGGGGTGGATTCAGCTGGAGAGAAGGTTAATACTGACATTCCAGAGGCCGCATCTCCATCAATTTCACTTCGAAATTCTTGGCATCTTCTTTTCAATTTGGAATAGCTCAGTATTACTAGGATTTTTTTTTCCCCCTTTTTCAAACTTTCTTATGCTCATAATAAAATATTATATTATTTCAAATAAAATAATCAAATAAATATTATTTGATAATATTTGATAATATTATTATTATTTTATATAACCTATCACACATCCATCCACCTACATATTTCTACCACAGATGTCAACAGAGAGTATAAAGTGCCATTGCACACCTTCAAATGTAATCAGTTAAGCCGATTATCAATTGTAAGATAAGGCAAATCTCAGATAAATATTGAATTTGACCAATTTTCTGTTGGCTGAGCAGAAGGCCATTCCCACCCTTACCCATCTGTTGCCTGAGATTGTAATACATTTGTCTTTTAAATTGTAAACACACACACAGAAAGCTAGAAATACACCTGTCGTCTCAAGACACACTCAGTCCCCATCCACACATCCTTGGCTTCAGCCTCATTCTAATGAAGGGCTTGAGAATAACTAAACCTTTGTCACATTAACTTTCTCCGCACATTCAGTTAAACACCCGCTCACAAGCTGTCATATTAAAGCTTCATGAGGTCTGCAGCATGTTGGACTTTGCTGTGAGGTGTTCTCATGAATAATTGAGAAAAATTTACCACAGGTTGAGTTCTGTGTCTAAATGCGGAAGATCAATGAGATCGAAGCGGCGAGGAGACCAGCCGGAGGGTGAGACTTTCACCCTTGCCCTTTACTGACGAATGCAAAGAAAACTACTCATTACAGGGCTGCTGATAATGCAGTTCATATAAAAACTGCCGGTGTCATACAAAGTTCAAAGTCAGCGTGTCAGAAGAAGGACATAAATTAACAGCATCTAGCACAATGTGATTGATGGAGATGAATTAACAAGCAAGGGACATTACTTATTTTTACAAGAACAAGTTATAAAAAACAGAGTTTTCCTTCTGGTATTAAATTACATAATTTGATGTATTATACAAAATTATACTTTATATTAATTTTTACTCTCCATGGAAATATAAAAAAATTATAATAAATTAAATATTTTGTAAAATAAAAATAAAATAGCATAATAAAAATACATTACAAAATGGCGGGCAGATAAAAGAATTAAATGTAAAATAAAAAGGGAAATATAATTAAAATTAAACTTTAAAATTTTTTTTAAATATTAATAAAAACTATAATAGCTTATTAACAATACTAAAATAAACTCTTTTCCTGCCAGCGTTTTTGAAAAAAAAGTTGCCAGCCACCGCAGCATTTTTGATTTTCACCTACATTTGACGGCCTTCAGAATGTTTTCTGCTATGCATGAATATAACATATATCATATATAATGCTTCTGCTTTCAAACAAAAAAATCCATTTCATCATGTCTTTATGTGTTCATGTTTTATCATCACTTGAATGCAGATAGGTTTCATAAGAAATACAACATTTTGCATTTTGAGAAAAATGCATTTTTTTTTTATTTTTATAAGTAGTGTTTTTTAATCAAAGTACTGCATTTAGAAGCAAAATACATTCAGGTATCATATTATTTGAACTTTAAATAATTAAATGAATAAATGAAATTGCATTCGGTAAACAAAACAGACACACACAAACACATTTAGGCTACATGCATACATATGTACCTACTGTATATATACACACATAGATCATGCACACACGCACACACACACACACATACATGCATATTCACATCGCCGGGTTATTGATCTATCCACAGCATAACTACAGATGTTTCTGTGCCTGTAAAGGTATATCTAGCCTACGCCTACGACTAGCCTACATTGTCACGATCAGATTTAAAATAGTCAAAACACAATCTACATGCATGGTCTACATATATGATCTATATTATGATCTATATTGTTTCTGATTCTTCTGTTTATGACGATCATCGTTTTTTTGAGCGGGTAGACCCAGGAAATCCCATAACTCATTCAGAACATGCGCTAGGGCTTTCCTTACCATAATACACCTAGAACAGGGACTGCCCCAAATCTCGTCAATGGTGGGGAAAGAGTTAAGCACTGGCTTAGAAGAGATTGTACTAGCATGAGATCCATAAAAAGGTTTTCAGAGGCCTCATATGAATCAAATCCAATGATCAATGTTTTTGCTCTATTCATGTATTGTTGTTTTTTGTAGCTGTTGCTTTGATAAAATTCATACATATAAGCAGATAAATAGAAAAGTCACTTGACTGAAACAGATGAATGCACATTTTCTTACAGAGGTACAGTGACAAAAAGCCATTTTACTTCAGAGGGTCATAGAGAGGGTAGCAAACGATGTTTAAAAATAAATTACCATGTTTTTGGTGCAGGAAACCGTGACTAACATTATAAATACAAGACGTATAGCACAAGATGAATAGGGCTTCAAAATATGAGGTATGATGTTGACACCAACCAAACCAAAATCATACATCAAGCTTATGGTAATCAATCCAGAATAAAAAGACAATTCTGAATAATAATGAAACCCTATGAACGAGTTTTTACTTCTAAAGAGTTTTCTCTTATTCTGTCAATTGAGGTGAAATCAAAAAACATCCTTCACATAACCAGCGGTCCGTTTCTGTGCATCTATTCTGTTCTGCTCCATCCGTCAAGGTGATTCTTTTGTTCTAGGATGTATTCCACACAGCTAATGATTGAAACACATTCAGGTCCATCACGCAGCTCTAATATTCCACATCTCCTTTACTGGCAGCCAGATCCAGACACAGCATTTGTTCCAGTTGCCTTTGAATCTGAGAGGTTGTTTGTCAGCTCTATAGCCCACGTCGGGCTGCTTTCTCCCGATACCCATCAAGACATCTCTCTAGCAGTCTTGCATTCTTGCACTCTCTCTCTCTCTCTCTCTCTCGCTCGCTCCCCTATACAATTACAGAAGACCTGTCTGGGGGCACCCACTGGACACAGTTAGCCTGAATGACAGGTAATGACACCCACTGAGAGATTGGCTTTTCCCAGGGCACACCATCGTCCACAGTAGGATGCCTGCATCATTGCACTGCCAAGAGAGGATGTATCTCTCTCTTTCACTCACTCCCTATCCATCTCGACCGCCCCTATCTCTGTCTCAATGAGCATCCGTCGTCTGGCTTCTAAAGGATGACAGATTGTGGATTGATTAAAATAAATAAATAAATAAAAAGAATCGCTTGATCAAATAAAACACTGCCTGACAGCATCTAGTGATGTGATGAAAAGTTAGACCACAGGCTTTGCAACAATCACACAGGTCTAGAGAAGTGTATAGAGCCTCAGGGTCAATTCAGGGACTGATTCTTAAAACAGCCACTGTTGTTTAACTGTGACAATGAGAGTTATAAAGCACAAGTATCGGACTACACTCTGGTCAGGTGTTAATTCAAGAGAACTAAGCCTGTTAGCGAATGAACGCCAGGGCTACATGACACTATGTATGTTGCTAGGCAAGAAACAGTGTTGTGTAATATGAATGTTCCAGAAAAATAAATCAAAACCAAAACATGGACAGCACCATCTTTGCAGCATCATGTACAGTAAATACTACAGTCCTTAAATATGGAAATTATTTAGTAACTTAATACAGTCTCATTTAGTATCATATTCTTCATATTTCAAAAAATATGATATCTTATAATATCTTTTAATGTTTTTGAAGTCTTTTGTAAATGTTCATCAAGATTTTTCTTAAATCAAAATACATTAATATAGTGAAATAATACCACCATTTAAAATGTTGTTTTCCATTAGAAAATGTATTAAAATGTAATTATTCCTGTGAGGCTAAAACTGTATTTTCAACATCATTACTTCAGTCTGCTTTCACATTATCACTGACAGATCATTCTAATATGCTGATTTGCTGCAACCACTCATTCAGGTTTCTGCTGAGGAGCCAATCCATAGCCCGCCGTACAGAACGACTGGTCGTGGCAGGGGATGTAACGTCTCTGTTCCCGCCTTCTGGGAACAAGTGTTACTTTCGTAATCAAGACGTTCCCCTTCAGTCGTTTCACTACGTTACATTTGGGAACAGACCCATGGTGGACGTGTCAGCTGAAGGATCTAACCTGCATGCAATAAGGACCAATAGGGGGCACCACAGGGATGCCAGTTGTTACTATAGCAGGAGTTGGGGGGGGCAGAGCACAAAGTTCGCCGGAGGGAACATTATGAGAAAATGAGCGGCGTTACTGCGGCTGCCATATGCCCCGCTGTCTTTAGTGTCGAGGTAAAATCAAGACGTGAAACATTAGAATGTGCTTCGGTGTGAGCATCTTGAACGGCAGCCTGAGAAGGGATTCAGAGCTCCAAGAACCAGCACGCTCTTTTTTTGGGCACGATGAGGAAGGAACTGTAGGACCCTGACCTCATCTCGGCTAGCTCGATTTTGTCCTTCACCAGTAGGACTGCAGCCTCCGCACACAGGACAGCAGCATCTGTGTCCGAGTGGACAGTAGTGAAAAGGATGCCTCTGTACCTGGGTGGGCGCCTGGTGCACTGAATTGCTTAGCAAAGCCGTACCGTCCGTTAGAGGAATCAAAGGGGTGGGGCAGCCTGGGGGGAAAAGGGAAAGGGACTTATCCCAGAAGGGAAAAAATTATCCTGGGGAGGTTGCAGATTGTTTATTTAATTTTTTTTCTTCTGTCTGTCTCTGAACTGCCGAGAACTAGGAATAGGCCGGCCCGGGAGATGGGAGCGTTGAGAAAGTGTGCTTTGCCGACATTTGCCATCTGGGCCAAGTTCAGCCATAGGTTCTGCTCCTGGACCACAAATGTGGACATCACTTGGCCAAGGGATCGTGCCGCAACCTTTCGTCGGCCTGCAGGACGGTGGCAGCGTGACCCGTACCATGGTAAGCTCTGCCCAAGAGAGCGGCGAAAGTCTGCATGCTTTGGAAGGAATGTGCGGGTGATCCTGACAGGTGGTGCCCCCTGGGGGACCGCGTCCACCCCAGAAACCAATCATCCAGCCTCGAAGGATCGGAAGGGGGCACCCTGGGCATCACCAATCCAATCCCCTCAGCGGCTTGGAGGAGCAAAGCCGACCATCTTCGTTGGGGCAGTGAGGAGGGGCGCTGTCCCAGTTCAATGACTTACCACGGGAAGACGCGAGGGGAGCCGTCTCACAAGAGGCCGTATCTCAACATAGTCATGGACATGCATTTGCAATGAGTGCATGACTCATCCATAAACGCTGCTCCGGAAGCGCACAGGTGGAAAGACATACCGGGAAAATGTCTTCCAGCAGCCATGAGAAATTCATTCTTTTAGATACTGGTTTGCCCACAAATGTGCTATTAATCCAGGCTCGCTGGAATGCAAATAACTAGCTAATTTGCTAAACAGCCAGCCTGCAGGATCACGTGGAGGATCTATTCGATTGTTGCTTTCACTCATTGCTCTTTCAGCGGCTCGCATTGAGGCTCTGAAGCGAAAGTCTGAATGAGTGGTTGTACGCCGGGGGAGTGGTCGGCATGCATATACCACTCGTCAAATTTCATTGTCCTTTTTAATTAGGCTCAGAGGTGATTTGTCTCTCATGCGAGTTCCCATTTGTAATGTCGTAGTGAAACGACTGAAGGGGAACTTGACATTATCACTGAAGACCAGCAATAATCATTTTCAGTTTGATTACATAATAATATATACATGTCAAAGGTGAGCTACTATGGGAGGAACTGGACCGTGATGTCCGTAAGAAGTGTCCAATCAGTATGAATCGTCTTTGGACAATTCTTTAGGAGGCTTGGAGTAAAATATCAAGCCAATATTTGAATAAACTGACAGCTCGGATGGCCAGATTATACAGAGCTGTATTAGCTGCAAATGGTGGATATTTTGATGAGTTAAATATCTAAGTATTTTCTATAAATAATCTGTTTATTATTTTTATTAATATTGTTTTAATATTTAATTATTTAAATATTAATATTTAAATATTTAATATTGTTTTTAATATTGTAATTATTTTATTATTGTTTTGTTGTCCCTTATCAGTGCAAAATTATTACAAATTAAAAAGTTTTCATGCCAATTTTATCCAAACCCCCACTTTTCTAGGGTGTTTCCAAACTTTTGGAGGGCGGTGTGTACACACACACACACGCATTAAAGTAAACCAGTGAAAATTCAGGAAAATAAAATGTTATGTCAGAAAAAGGAAATGTAAAAAGCTAAGAAACTGAGGTGTTGAAGTGGAGTTGTCATATCAAGTCCAGATTTTCTCATGTTATTTTTGTATTCCTTGAACTTGCAGCAGATGAAAACATATCACAAGAGCGTATCTGCAGTCTGACCTGAAGCTAAAGCACTGAAATGTTGTCAGGCTATCAGTGTATCCCCACATCCCACAGCTTCTCTCCCCAGCAAAGACACTACAGAGACTGGCTTTAAGTGCCAAAGAGAATGACACATATGTTTTCTTCAAGTTTAACCTGTGCCAAGAGATTTACAGCCCCCAGATATGCTTTAATTGAAAATTTATTGCCAGGTATTTTTATAATTCTAATAGCCAGCAATAACTATGTGACCATACTAAGGTTTCACAGCACACAGCTATTAGATTTTTTCTTTTTCTTTCATTACTTATGTATTCTTACCCTGTCATTAAGGCTTTAATATAATTTACATAAAAAATTAACAAGATGGTACAAAAGATTGGTATAAGATGGTATAAGATTATCCATATCCCCTTTAAATTTGGAGTCAGCTCTCATAGGTTTCAAACTATCATTAAAAAAAAATACTGTATGTGATATTATCTAACTCATTTTTGACTGTAAAAATCAGATTTTAATCATTATTTAATTGCACAACATATAATTTTATGTTGAAGGATAATTATAATTAGATGAGACAATGTATAATAAAGACTGATACTCAATCCAGTAACTTGTGTATCTTAAGGGCACAGAAAATGCAGTAATTGCATCTAAATGAACACTGCTTCTTGTATATGCCTAGATCTATTAAGATAATCTAAAATACACAAAATATGTAGATAATACATATCTGCAATAAAGAAAATACATAAATGTTCTGAATTCAAATTATTCTGTAATTCTCTGTGGGTCTAAAAAAAAAACCCCCAAAAAATGATATTCTTGAAAAGAACAATAATAATAATAATAATAATAGCAACTGTTATTAAAAGTTGAACACTTATTTTGTTTTGATATTATGCCACAATATATTCACAATATATATATATATATATATATATATATATATTGTGACGAGGTAGCCGGCCTCGTAGGCCAATCATCGCCTCCCCCGTACTTCAGC
>JAUMHI010000057.1:8608465-8632299 GCA_032359435.1 Enteromius unitaeniatus | reverse complement strand
CCAGAAGGCGGGTAGTAAGGTAGCTTGGCCAGACTAAGCTCCTATGAGCTTTATAGTCGCGGAAGCCAGGCTAACATCTACAGCTTTCTGAACTAAATATTGAGCTAACTTGATTAACTTCTGTCCGGAGTGGGGCCACAACATCAACTCCATTCAAAATGTGAACCAAACACTCTTCTTCTTCGGGCTTAAGTTGGAAAATGCAAGGAATCTTCTACACAACAAAGCGAGCCGCATCCCGTGTCTGCATGTCCGCTGTCATTTTAGATTTCCATAACCTAGACTACAATATTAAATTCGGCTCTAAGCCCGCACTCTATTCGTTGATTGGTCCGGCCGTTGTAGAGCTGGAGAGAAACTGAGAGATGGTCTGCTGTGTGAGACTGAGTAGAATCGAACTGAAGTTGAGCAAAAGTACGAATTCTGACCTAGTCAGGCTATTCCATTGTATGGTCAAATATACAATGTAAGTCAGTGGGGCCCAAAACCAAATTGGATCACATTTTCTTTCTATGCAAGGACAGAAAAACCAAGGGACAAAAAAAGATATATCACATAATTTGTAATGTTGTAATAACACAGGGTTTTTTTTGTACATATATGCATGGCATGCCCTTTTAAAATGATCTTCTTTTGTTGTCCACAGAAGAATGAAAGTCATATGGGTTCAATTTGAAGTGGTAAGTCATAAATGTTTATTTTGTAAGCAAACCTTCCCTTTAAAATACTTCCACAGTTCAATTTTACTGTTAAGAGACAATTACAATGAGGTGAAGAATCAGACCTGTGCACCAAAATGTAATTTTAATTTTTAGAACACAAAACGGCTTAAAATGAACATGAATTTCAAAACGTCTTACTCTTTGCTCCTCATTTGCATCCATGACAAGATGCATAATCTCTACATCTTTGTGTAAAACCTGATGATCATGAAATTTGAAAATGATTCAAGATCATCATGTGATTCAAAAAGTACAAAAGTGAAAAGTCTGACAAGAGTCTTATGATAAATGTCACTAATTTACATTCAATGGACCTAATGTAACATAAAATAAAAAAATCCTGAGACATATTTCAAGGTGTTTCTTTTTATCCTAGATTTTCAGTGTCCTCAAATTTATTTCAGCAAAGCTAATTTAAAAACTAAAACCTATATTTTAATGTGGCCTGAAACTCCCCTGTATAAGTAAGCCAGCTGTAGGCTGATTTACCTGAAAAGTGAACCGAGTAGGTATCTTTATTTAGAGAGTGACCTCTATGAGTCAGACACAATCTGTTTCACGGCAGCTTCCTCCACAGTGTTACAGCACTACAAACCGTTAATTTTTTCTACTAGCCTGATGTTTACAACATCAACATAAAACAAGCAACACACACATGCTCATTCTCTTTTTCCAGTGTGTTAATTCTAGGAGTTACAGTCCGCCTTAAGGCAACAAATCTGGTGTGAAACCCCATCACTTTAATTAACAGTGATTACACCGTTCAGCGTGAGAACTAACGAGAGATACAGGCCATAGATAGTGATGAGCTTTATAGCTTGAAAGCGGCAGACATTACTCACCTATTCTGAATGAGAGCGGGCCACTGGTGGCGTTTCTCACCCACATGGCTAAGAAGAGCAGAGGCGCCCAGGCTGCGAGCATCTTCTTTGACTCCTCATGGGTCCAGCCCTGGGGGTCTCCCTTCACACAGCCACCTGCCACACCAGACACAACAGAAACACTTCAGAAAAATAGAAAGCATGCTTTTCAATCAAAGAAGTTATACAGTATGCGCATATGCCACAATAGTTTGCTGGTGCAAAAAAATCTAGTTTTGCTAAACTTATTTTCGGTCCCTAAGAACACTATAATTGGGTATTCTTTTCTAACTTAGAAAATAAATTGAAACAAGTTTTTCTGCACTTTTACTAGTTTGTCAACAAAAGTGTCCAAATGTGTCTAAGAATACATTACAGGATAACTAATAATTCTCATAATTATTTGCACCATTTGTATTTCTACCATATATCTCAAATGATTTGTTGTGGTTAATGGGAGTCTGTGGTGGAATGACAGCTCTGGAAAACACATTTAAAAAAAAAAGAAATAATGATTTTGTTACCATTTTTATATATTACCATCAAATACAAAACAATGCAAAATGTGGTGGCTAATTTTCATTCTGTCATCTGTCACACATTCCAGGGAAGGGGCTGGGGTATATCAGTAGCAAAAGCCTAAAATACATTGTTTGGGTCAAATTTTTGGGTCAAACATTGTTTTGATTTTTCTGTTATGCCAAAAATCTTTAGGATATTACGCAAAAATCATGATCCATTAAGATATTTAGTAAATGTTTTAATTTATTAAAAAAGATATTAGTAATACTGTCCAGTCTTACAGTATTTATTCAAGGTAGAGACACGTTTATTTCATTATTTTCGTAAGTCCAGCACGTTTTTTAAACTAAGATGCATCCAATTGAAATGCATTAGTTTAAAAAATGTGCTGGACTTACGAAAATAACAAAATAAAAGTGTCCCTGCCACAAATCACGAACTGCCGTGAGACTGGGTTGAGTAATATGCATTGCTAAGGACTTCATTTTGACAAATTTAAAGGCAATTTTGTCAGTATTTTTTTGCACCCTTAGATTCCAGATAGTTGTATCTTGGCCAAATACTGTCCTATCCTTTCTATACGTCAATGGAAAGCTTATTTATTCAGGTTTCAGATGATGGATAAATCTCAATTAAAAAAACAAAACCTTATGACTGGCTTTGTGATCCACGATCGCAAATTAAGTAAAATGAAATAAAAACAATCACTAATTGAGGTTAATGTTGTAGCTAGCATTTATTCACTGTAAATATACACAATTAAATAACATTTTCACACTTTTTGCATAATTAGACTGTGGTGGAAATGACAGGCAGACCAAATTTAAAATCTAAAGATAGAAATCATTTTTCTTCTAATTATTTCATTCTTTGTTTAGATTATCACAGTGTTACTGACAACTGTAACTACTGGTATTTCTATAGAGGGAGTCGATTGTGAAACAGAAAAAATCTATACAAAAAGCATTCTAGAGAGAAAAAAAAGATGCAAAAATAAATAAAGCAGAGAGATGTGTTTACAAAATGGTTATAATGTGACCATTACATAACAAACATGTGAAATCTTTTAAAATTGGATTTATTAAAAAAAAAATAAAAAATCAACACCTCAGATATAAAGAGTTGAAGTTGAGTCTACTCATAACAAACTCTTTTAGAAACTCTCTTCACCTAAATAGAATGTTCATAGTAAATAACCACAAAAATGACGAGAACCACACAATTTCCTTTTGCTGCAATTTCAAATATGAAAAAATTCAGCTTCTGAACAACAATTTCATACTGTTTGTTAAACTCACAGCTGCTTATTACGACAGTAGAGGCAAAGTAACAAGAGTATCTCAGTGTCTAATTGCAGTTATGATTCAGGTTGCTACAAACATATGTCTCAAATCAGCTGCATTAGCCAAATATATTTAAAATGAACAATCAGATAAGCAACTTGAATCAGACAGTACTGATACTCATCACATTCACAATAGATCAATATATTTTTTTTAAAATACAAATGATACATATACAAGAGAGTAATGACAAGAATACCATGGGTTGTAAAATGATGTGTATACTTTTAAAGAAAAACATAAATCACATATATTGATTTTACTTATAACAACACATGGTGATTATGTGGCACAGCAGATGCTGTTTTTTCTTGAAGATGTAAAGTGGAAATGATAAAAATAAAATCTTTACAAACGAAGATGCTGAGGCATAAAGCATAAGATGAAAAGTTGTTCACGGTACACATTAATTTTATTGAAATACTCCTTTCCAGCTCTTATTCATTACAACTTATCTTCTTTTGCTTATGTAGAGCATTAAAAAAAAACACATTAAGGATCAAGCAGATAGACAGAGAGTTCAAGAAAGGGTGCGCTTCTGGAAACACATGCCTAATTCATTTATTGAAGCAGGATGCAATGACAATTAGAAACTGCATGCACATCCAAATCATTATGCTCAAATGCAATTACAGCAAATCAACTTCAATGGTTTCGCATGGCCTGTGCACAGCACCTTCAGCAGCAGAATACAGAAGAGAAACCGCATTTGTACTGACACTTGGTATTTTATTTTGCTGTCGTACAGTTAATAAATGTCTGTAATCTTGTGCTGTGCAAATGAAAACGGCTTTTTCATTTTCTGAAATGGTTAGCAGCAAAATAATAATCTAATGGATGAATTCGTTTAAATTGATTATTCATCCAAAAATAAACATTCTGTCATCATTTTCTCACTGTCATCTTCTTCCAAACCTGTGTAACTTACTTTCTTCTGTAGAGCAAAAAAGAAGATATTATAAAACCCCACTGACTTTGAAGGAAAAATTCACCCAAAAACTGAAAATGCACTCATCCTCATCCTAACTGAACAGATTCTGAGAAATTCAGCATTGCATCACTTGATTGTGAATGCATCCCAGTCATGTTAGTCAAATTGATTGCGATTAATCACATCCAAAATGAAAGTTTGTGTTTTATTTTGAATGCTAATAATCACGATTAATCGATTTTACAGCTCCAGTTGGATTGGAGATTACTTGTGGATTATTGTAATGGTTTTTTTTTTTAGCTGTTTTGCCTCTCATTCTGATGGGACCCATTCACTGAAATCATTGAGCATTTTTTATTTTCTGATTAAAATAAATGAATAAATACATTTTAAAAACTCATCTAAATCTTGGAAAAAAGTCCCTCATACCAAGATAATAAAAAAATCTATATTCATTTTTTGGTGAATAATTTACAGCAAGGGGGCGTGCTGTCCAAGGGAAGGCGTGAGAACGGGCAGAGAAGGGGCAGAGGAGGGATGCACAGAAGACGAGGTGGATCTGATTGGATGGATGGAATGAGGAGATTGATTTTAGTTAATGTGGTGCCAGCTGTTAATGATTAGTACGCGCTCCTCCCGAGATTAGTTTTGCAACATCACTTGTTGTTTTTTCCATTAAACAACCCACAATCAATTTTAACCAATCTCTAAAATCGCTTAAACAGCACTGTCTTATTAATTTCAGTACATCCATTTCTAGGCCACATTCACAAAAGTAAGTGCTCTTTAAGCAATATAAAGGGAATTTATTAATACTCATCCTGCAAATATAGGAAGCGTTTTAATATGAACCGAGAGAGGAAATGCATCTGGCTAAAGGCTCCGTTTAGGAGCTGACAGGCAATTAAAAATACAGTAGAGACCCAGCAAACACCACACAGCATACGATGCAGTCTTTTTACTATGGATGAAAATAGAATGTGTTCTGTTTCTTACTTGTTTATGAAATTGTCATTGCTCTCAAAGGGAATCATGCGAATCAGACCCGCTGTGTCTTCAATTCAAACCACTACCCATCTCTGCCCAGACAAGCCATGCAGAGAGTTGTTTTCCTCTCTTTGTCTTTAAACAAACATTGTTCAGAGAAAACCTGTTAAAGGTGAAATGACTAGGAATGCTGGGTGACAGGAAAGCTTTTTTCCACATAAATGAAAACTGTGTCTTTATATCTCAGGTCACATCAACATTTACATTCACTTTATTACATTTACATTTAGTCATTTAGCTTTGACCATAGCCATGACCATATTTAACATTCTTTAATCATACCCCATACTTAAACCTAACAACTAACTATCAATAAACAGAAAATTCTGAGTTTATTAAGGAAGTCACAGTTAATAGTTCCCTTTCTATCGGTCACTACAAGTCACGTTGGTGACCGACGAATCGGGATCTCGCCAGAGAGACCAATCTACCTAGATGTAACAAAACAAGCCAATGGGCATTGGTATGCACTGATTACATCCAGCTGCAATTGATCACTTTGAGTACAAGTGAGCAGCTGGTGCATGCATCATTTATCCTTTCGCTTTGGAGCCAAGCGGTGGTGCGTCACTACTGCTCATTAACTTCGAGTAAGCTGATGGAACGAGTGTGGGTGTTACAGTGTTGCAGCAGTGGTCACAGACTCACGAGGATCATCTTGCCATGCAGACAGCCACACTAGGAGTGTGCGTTGACCAGCTTCAGCACTAAAAGAGTAAACTCTGAAAGAGCAACGTGGGTTATTGCGTCTTTTTAAAGATGTTGTTTTACCCATGGGTTTCTGGGTACAGTTGGCCTCACGTGTCTGGGCACTCAACATGCTGAGGATGCGTTCATGGAAGGTGCATGTGCTCAGTGTGGGGACATGACCACCTTGCAGCTGTGCAAACTTATTTATATGATAAATATAATAATATGTTGATATTTCAGACATGAGTCCCTCTGCCTCTGCCGCGATCCAGTGTCCATCCTGGCACCCACGGCTGCACTGCATCTGGTGGTATCAGAGGTGATTTGAGGATCACAGTGAGAGCCTCCCCAAAAGGAAGTTCTCATTCCTCAAGCACTCCGCAGCTGGTGGAGTTGCCGTTGGAGCAGGGCGGGCCCTCTGCGGGACAGAGCGTAACGGTCGTTTTCTTCGGTGCTCTTCCTGCCCTTTCTCTCCAGGGATGATGACTCGGCTGCGTTACCCCCTTCTGGTTTGGTAGCATTGTCTGAGCCAAACCCAGGGATAATGGCTATGCTTTCCCAGGCCGCAAGAAGATCGGGCTTGTGTGTAATACTCCGCCGCGTCCCAATCCTTCAAGGCTGGATGAGTGGTTTCTCGGTGGGGGTCGTGCTTCTGGTTCTCTGCGCCCCCCTCTGGTGCCATTCAGATTTCTGGCAGTGCTTATAGAGTTTGTGTGGAGGCGGCCTCTGCCCTTCATGCCATAGATGCTGCTGCAAGGTTATCAGCCTCAAAGTGTTCCTGTATTCCACCACGCTGCCCCACCGCAGGTTCGTCTGTGGTTTCACAGGTTCCTCTGTCACGGTCTCTGGGAGCCTGAGTGCCTAGCACTTTCCATCTCTGAGTCCATCTCAGTGGCTCCTGTGGACCATCCGATTCAGTTCGTACAAGATGTTGACGCAGGTTGCTGGCAGTACTCAGGTACTCAGAGGGTGCCTTCAGTGCAATGACATTCTGGTCTGCATGGACAACACTGTGACCGTTGGGTATATCAACTGACAACTCTGCTTTCTCAGAGACGGGGCACCCTTTGGCACCCACATCCAGACCTGTGAAAACTCCACGTATGGCGGGATGTTCCCCAAAGCAAAATGCTAACCATGCCAACAATATGCTAGTAACAGGCTAATCATGCTAAATCATGCTAGAAACATGTTATGAACATTCATCTAATCTATATACATTTTCATTTTACAACTGCTTTAAATTTTCAGGCTAGGCTTTCTCAAGCCAACCTAAAGTGTGTCCTGACTAACTTTTTCATCTAGTTATCATTATTATTTGTTAGCTCTACTTTTTATCCCTTTTTAAATCTGCACTGTGGCACAAATATTCACATGAAAACTGACTACATATTATTATTACACAACATACTGATGCTTTTCTTAGATCATAATGATGAGATATTACATTTCACTACATAAGGGGTTTATGTGTAAAACAGCATACACAATCCCAAATAGCATGCCCTCCTGAAGTGAAGAAGTCTTTGGAACGCTGAAAAGCTGTTAAGTATCGTTATAATATCTGACAAATGTATAGTAAATGACATTCAAAGCAAAGTTTCCACTTAAACCCCATTCCAGCATCATCTCGAAGCCTTTCCCCCTGTGAATAACTGTGTGTGTGTGGGACTGAGTCATTTGAAGGGAGGGTTGAATCAGTAATGGGATACCACAGAAATAGCGTGCAGCTTGTTTTTGTAAGACAAGTGCTCGCTGTGGGGAGTAAAACAAAGGCGAAATCACCATGTGTTGTTCAGAATGCACTCAGTTGCTGTCATGTGGTGAAACAGAGCTTGATTTTAACCGGCCAACCCAACAATACCATCCGATAGGCGAAGAACTTTACCACGAGGCTTGCTATTGAAAATCTCACTACTAAAGCCAAGCGACTGATTCGATACAATGTGGAGTAATTCAGTCCAAACATTAATTAGTCCTGGCTCAGTCCCCAGGATTCCACCCTTTTGTAAAAGGCATCAAATTAAAGTCTAGCAATGGAGGAGCTCTTTTCAATGAAAGGCTGCTAGACCATGAGCACCGCAAACAAGTCAAACCTGTCACTCATAACAGTAGCCTCATTGCATATTCTCTCCAAATACCTTTAAGTGTCCATCAAAGCTCTCGTCTCAAAAACAACAGGCGGACTGAATTGTTATGCAATTTTTATGCTGCACTCACAGCTGACATCCGCTGCCAATCAAAAGCAAGTTAGGGAAGAAGTTTCCTCTTCAAGGTGTCAATGAGAAGACTGAACCACAGGGTAAATACTTTGTGAATACATGTAAAGTTTAGAACCAATTTCTCATTTGACGTTTCCAATATTTTGAAGTTGTAAACGACTAGAAGCAGTTGGAAGTAAATGAACGCAGCAGGAATTAAATTAATCACCTGGCAGAAATAAAATCAACATTTGACAGTTCACCATTAAATGTCATTTGTTATTTATTCATATGAACCAGACGTAAACAATGCAAGGAAGGAATTTTGAACAGGACTGCCGTGAGAGACACACTCTGAGCCGAAATGCTGCCAAAACAAACATCGCACCGCATTATGAGTAGCTCTTTATAATTTCCAGATGCATCCTCTGTTGTTTTTTTCAACAATTTGTAATATAATTGATGCAAAAGACGCATTAGAAAGTCACTACTCTGCTACCCTGCTGTGCAACTGGTGTGTTTTAGAGCGCTTTCGGTTTTGAACATTTACTGTGGAATAACAACGGTACATAAGAGCCAGCAGGATTTGGGTAAGTGCCTCTTTTGAATTGTCTACTCAAAAAATCATTTTGATTTTCAATTGCTGAGTAAAAGAGGGGGAAAAAATTCAAGGATTAAATGTGCTCTTTTTTTAACATTGAGAAAAAAAACCCAATAATAATCATGTTTTTTTCAGTTCAGTCATTATTATTTGTTATTTGTTAAGCAATTGTTACTTATACTTTATATAAATAATCACTATTTTGTATGTTTAACTTAATATTGGGCAATTTAATACAGTAAATAATAAAGTATCTGTTTCAGATGTTTTATCCAAAGCAACAAAATAAAAACCTATTAAAAAGATCGGTCGTCTTACCTGGGGTTAAGTGTTGTACTTGAAGACAAAATGTAGATAGGTTATGAATTGCCCTATACTGTACATGCCAGCCCAAGTCTTTAACATCAAATAACCTCTTTAATGCATCAAAACTGTTATTTTAATTGCCACATTTAACTGCTTCATGCAATTTCTAACTTCCTTACTGCTTTCCATCCATTGACATGCAGGGTATGGTAAGTATGATGTGTTTTACCATTATAAAAGGGACATTTCACCCCGAAAAATTCTGTCATTATTTACATCATGTCCTACCAAATATGTATGGCTGACTTTCTTGTATGGAACACAAAAAAATTTTATCAGTCTTTTTTTATTCAATCAAAGTCAAAGGAGTCAAAATAAATGATGTGCTTCACAGAAGGAGGAACATATTTACATAAACATAAATTTTTTTTTTTGGTAATTATTAATTTATTTAAAAGTGACTAACGATTTTAAAAAGCGAAACATCAGCATGTACTGTAGCACAGTAACTTATTAAAAGTTTGTACTATGGAGGAATAGACACACAAAAGAAATTTGCTAAAAAAAAAAAATACTATTTGACTTCAGTCTCTCTTACTATAGCGGTCAGTAATGTTTGTGTTTGTTGTAAACAGTGTGCTACTTGTTTTACTTTATATGAGCCAAAAAGCTGCATCATTACAACTGCTACACTTAGTCTCAATCACAAGCCGAATCATAATGAGACGAGACGGCCTGTCACAGACACAAAAGCACGAAGTGATTGCATTAGGTAAAGCGGGGTGGATTAAGGTCAACTTTTTTAGTGAGATGAATGACATAAAGTGACTCAATTTACCTGAATTTCCATAAAACTTTAAAAGTTTAAAAGTTTGGTGGAGCAGTTCTGGGATATCTGCCAGTGTTATCCTGCATCTAAATGATTATGGATCATCACAAATATTGAATATCACAAAGCAAATACAGACGGAAGCAGGGCCGTACTGGGCCGTACCGAATAACAGCAGAAACTCTGTGACTCTGTGAAATGATGAATGGTTCAATATCATCTATTTTCAAATCAGATTTTAGGAAGGTGGGCAAACGTCAGAGTTTAGTGGTGACATACAACACAAGTGAACGAATGAATTCAATCAGTGACCCTCATATGGAAAGATTATATAAAGTTCCCAGCTGAATATATATATATATATATATATATATATAAAATCTATTTTCAACTTTTTTAGGGCAAACAACAGAGATCAGTATATTTTTCAAATTGAAAATGTATGTTTTTAAACTTTTAACTGATCAAAAATACTAACAATGTCAAACTATTTATGTATTATGATTATTGGCATACCAATTTTTTATTTATTTATTTTTTTGCATAATATATGCATGTGCGCTGTGCATATTTAAGATGTATATATAAATACACATATATAAATGTATATATCTAACAAAACTGTTTTATTTGTACATTGAAAATATATTTAGATAAAATATAAATATATACACATAAATATTTTCAAATCATATACTGTATATGTTTGTATTTATATATAAATAATACATATACACAGTAAACACACATATATTCTGTACATAAAAATGATATATATTTATATATATACATTGTATGCGATTAATCACGAATAATTGATTGACAGCACAAAAAAATACATTTTACATTTTATTAGCAAGTTATATTTGGTCAATTTCTTGTATATATTTTTAAAAGTAAATATTTACTTTTAAAAGTTAATTTTCATTATATAAATTGAAAGTTGAAATGCAAAAACTATAAACAGCAGCTGAGGGCTAATACACTCCAATCCCTATTCCAGCTTTAGCAGGGCATAAACAAAAAGCTTGTTAAAGTCAGTAGGTTCACAACATTCTAACGTAGAACCGTAAAGAAGAATGACTGGTGCTTCGCAATGCATACTGAATCACCACAAATATCGGAAGGTCACTCGCAGGTTAAAACTTTACTGCTGAGAAAAGTGCGATATCCTCGCTGGATAAATCCTCCTGGTGTTAAGATTGTCTGACATCCTCAACAATAAAACCCATCGGTGGGGTAATATAGCCTCCATGATAAATCAGCAGTTTAGGAAGCTCTTGGTTTTCAGTGCACTTCCAGGAAGTGGGTCAAAAGAGAGAAAAGAGAACAAAGGATTGCATACAAATGTGTTTTACTATTTTGTTATAAAGAGACTGCAGAGTAAACACCTTCATCACTGCACTGTATCTATTCGAAAGAGAAAGCACAGGCATCAAGGTGTCTGCTTGCTAGGACATCAGCCGTGGGGTCAAATGGGTTTTCAAAGGCAAATATTCTTCATCTGCAAATCTCTACATTATTAAGCCTTTGTTGCTGAAATATTTTCATAAGGATGCAATCTATCACTGCTCAACAAATGAATGAAGTGTTTGACAAAAAGTTCTTCTATCCCAGCATCCGTTCACTCTGCAGGTCATCTTGTTACAGTAGTTATTTTTTATGGGTAAAAGACACGCAAGTGCAGAAAGATTGAAATGTTCAATAACACAGCCCTGCAAGAACAGCTAAGGTCTAATATTACCTAATTTGATAATGCTGAGTTCAAAGACATCAATAAAAAATACTTTTTAACTTTAACTCTAAACGCTATAGAGTATGTATCAGTCTCTGCAATGTCGTATGTTCAAATACTTTAGTCAAACACAAATAAATGAGCTTTTCCCACAAAATCTGTATCTGAATGTTTATTTTTATTACATTATAACACAGCATCTGCAAAAACTTCATGTTTACATTTTATTTTGTCACTTTTTATTAGGCATAAGGCAGAATTAGGCATAAAGTAATATCATATATGTTAAAATTGCCAGATTATTGAACAAATAGTTATAATCTGGCTCAGAGAAATATAGGTATCATATCTTTGTGGCTGTTTTGTATATGTATATATGTATATACCACAAAACCAATCATAAGTAGCACAGGTATATTGTAGCAATAGCAAAAAATACACTGTACAGTATGGGTCAAAATTATAGATTTTTCTTTTACACTAAAAATCATTAGGATATTAAGTAAAGATCATGGTTCATGAAGATATTTTGTACATTTCCTACCATAAATATATTAAAACTTATTTTTTATTAGTAATATGCATTGCTAAGATCTTCATTTGGACAACTTTAAAGGTAATTTTTAGATATTTTGCACCCTCATATTCCAAACTGTCAAATAACTGTATTTCAAAACCATACATCAATGAAAAGATTATTTATTCAGCTTACATATGATGCATAAATCATAAATAAAAATAAATATTGACACTTATGATTGCGGTCCAGTGTCACATATAAGACTTCACCTGCAAATGGTTAAATACTGTACATAATAAATACTATCCATATTTTATAAGAAAGTGTGACATGCTAGAGCAAAATAGACACTACTTTTGGAATTAGCCCCCACCACCAAAAAAAACAGTAAGAAACACTGTTTCCTAGTCATTTTGTGATCCATATCTGTCCATAAACTATATACTGTAGACAGGCGTGTATACCTTAAAAATTATGTCACGGCAAAGAATCAAATGCAGCTATGGTGCCTTGTTTGTAAGCAATCTATTTTCATATATGATCATTCACATCAATCTCAGAAAATTAGCTCTTTAGGTTCAACTCGAAAGAACTGAATCAAATGAATCTTCAGCCTAGAACAGATCCTTAGCAGTGCTTTGCAGGGGCTTCTAGCTGGACTGATGGTGCTTAGCTTGTGCTGACATGGCAAAAACAATAGCACCCCATTTAAATGAAAAGGGAGGAATCGACATCTACATTAGGAGCAGTGACAAAACACAGACCTCCTCTGAACACAATAAAAAATGATACCTGTCGACCCTTCTGCAGGCTCCTGATCAAACAACGGGGTTTCTGAGGAGACGGTGAACATAAGGTGACTAAATCTGCTCTGATAGAAGGCCAAGGACGCTGTAAAGAATCCTTTATCTGATGTCACAAGGACATGCATTCATATTCATAACTCTAATAAACCTCACTGCAGCTCTGCAATGTCATATTAACACTTCAGTACAAGACTTCAGAAATGTCTGAGCCAGTTATTGGAGATTTGATCTTTTGGGTAAGCAAATGAAATGCACTCTCAAATAGATGCTTTCATTAGTGGTGGGATCTGATACTCAGGTGTCTCAGGTCCTCGCAAAAAGTCACACCGCCAACAGACGTATTACAATAAAGGCCAAGGCGGTCTTGAAGATATCTGACTTTAATGGAAGAGAAATCAATTTAAATATGAAAAGTGCCCTCCATTAAACTTTCACTTTAAAGTAAGTGCAGAAAACTTTCTAACTTTAATATTAAGTGTGACCAAGATTCTTATTATCAGATGGGAAAAAAATAAATATCCCTAAACTAATTACTAAATTAAAAATCTACTTTGAATCTCTCTCTATATTATTATAGCTTTTCTTGTTGGCATAAAATAGAAATCAATAATTTTGACCCATTTTTGGCTATTGCTACTGGTTTTGTGGCCCAGGGTCAAACACACACACACACACACACACACACACATATATATATATATATATAGCACACACAGAAAGAGAGTTAGAAAATATAAGCAAAATCAATATAAATGTTCATATTTATAATACAATATATGTTATTTTTTAACAATTATTACTATTATTGGCACAACCTCAATAACAATAACCTCTCTAAATATAAAAATACTGCATATTAAATATAATCATTAATGTAATATTTTATATTTATAAAGATTTTATATTTATATTAAAGCTAAAATCTAAAAGAATTTTAATTTTTAAATAATTACCAATATTATTAAGACAATTATTAATAATATCAATGTATTTTGGGGTTTGCATCTAACATTTCAAAAGCATCATGCCCAGGTGTATGCTGACTGACTGACGGTGCATTAAAATTCTCCTCAAATATGTCACGAAAAATATGCGGTGCATGGATGAGTTTCAGAAAGACCTAACAGGATGCAACATTTGCAAGATGACAAAGCCTATGCTTCTGAAATCAATTTGCAATTCTTTAAAGCACAGCCACAGCAACACTTTTATAACTAACCACCTTCACCAATACATTTCAAGCAATTACTGTCGGACTTCAAATCACCTGCTGTGAGCAATGTTCCCATTATTGTGCATAATGTTTCTAAGAGGAATATGACAATTTGGTGATAAAAGGGTATAGTTATTTAGTCTTTTCTTTTTGCCTGAATATCTGTCAGATGTCCTGTTAAAGAACACCCATGTTCTATATGTGTCTGATCATGTCTACAAAAACTGTAAATAGACTAATTACACAGGGCTTCCTCAATAACAAGACAACTCAGTGGGCTGTTAGTTAAAGAAAATGTGTAGTGCTGTACATCCTGAAATACACATTTTGCACTAAAAGGAGGAGACATGTGGCAGACAGTATGCAGTGCTCATCATCTTCACTGCTTAGGCATTCCTCGCCAATCTGAAAGACCACAAATGACATGAGGACCACTGGGGGAGAACCCGGCAAATCGATCGCCATCTCCACAGCGAGAGATGCATGAGTTCAGCGCCCCTGCTCACCGGTCTTTCTACCCAGGGTAACCGCACTGCCTCCCATCAAGGGGCAGGAACCTGATTTAAGGCTGACAGGGTTCTGATGCAGCGACTGTAATAACAGGGCTTTTAACTGCTTTTAAGTGGAGCACTCCATCTCAAGTCCAACAATCACTCCTACGGTAAAGACATCTCTATCTGCTGGATGTGTTATCACAAGCTTAAATCTTGTACCTCATGATAAATTATGGTGGGTAGCATGGTAACAGTTCATATGATGATATTTATAGTTATTTTGCTGGAAAATAAACCCTTAGGTTTTTGATATATATCGCAGAGCCCTCTATGAGAAAGTACTATTTACGAGTTGAATGCATATGAACCTCACAATTATGAGTGAGAAAATCTGGATTGAAACAAATAATTGAAACAAATTTGGAGAAATTTAGCATTGGATAACTTGCTCACCAATGGATCCTCTTTAGTGAATGGGTGCCGTCAGAACGAGATTTCAAACAGCTGTGTATAACATCAGTTCATCAATTAAATTCTAGTGAAGTGAAAAGCTGTGTTTAAAAGAAACAAAATCATTAAGATGCTTTTCAAACAAATCATCTGAATCAGGAGAGAAATGTGCACTGATCAAGCACTGTTTACAGTCCAAAACCGTTCTAAACCAACATATGATTTTGTGAGAGGACGTTTTCAATTAACGAAATGCTATTTTAGATTATGGACACATATTTTGGCCAAAAGCAAAAGTTTGAAAAAAAGCAAGTTTGAAGTTAAAACTTAATGATAGATTTATTTATTCCATACTCACACATTTTGTGAATTAAATGTAAATTGTCAGTTTACAGCCTTTTCATAAACTAAATTAAAACAAACAAACAAACATAATCCATAATTTTACAGATGCATAGTTAAAAAACTTATATTACCATGCTGTTTCTACTACAGTGATTTAAACCACGACATCTCGGCTTATTAATACAAAAATTTCCCAGAAGGACTTGAACATAATACAACTATAAATGCACTTCTTGTTGCTATATATATATATATATATATATATATACTGTCAAACTGCAATTCCTAAGGTCTTTAAATAATGTCTTTAAATAAATAGCACATAACAAGACAGCTGCGAGTCAAACCCACTGTTTACACAATCCCCCATAATTTATAAAATAATAAATTCATTAGGAAGAAAAAATGAACAACACCAATGTGAAAAAAGAACACATATGGTCTTAATTAGTCCAGTTTCTTCTATAGTGCACAGACTACCTGCATAATGGCCTTTAAGGAAAAGAAAGTTTTAAAACTTCATTTGGAGTTCAGGTCTAAATTAAGCAATCAAACTGATCTCTTCTCTCTTTAGAAACAGGGTGCCAGTGTAAGTTTCAGTGTAATAAGATGCAGCATTCAGAAGGAACAACAGGTCAATTTTATAATGAGCGGAGAGAATAGTTTTAAAATCTCTATAATGAATTCCAGTGTTCACACCTACAGTTGTCCGCTGACTGATCTGGTGTTTTGATCTGTGGGCTGAGTGAAAAGAAAAAACACCAGAGGAATCCTCAGCAAGCTGCCAAATAGATGAGAGATGAGAATGACAGAGAGATACAGACTGAAGGAAAATACATGAAGGTAACAGAGATAATGAACAAACATCTCTTTCTAGTTTTCTTTTGGCAGCTGAGATTGACATTAACAGCCATAAACACATTTTTATTGACACATAACACTGTCCAGCAACATATCACAAGAAAATATTTTTTTAATGTATAAACACATTAGTGTTACTAAACAAATAGGCTTATTAAAAGGGTGACTACGCCATACAGCTGTCTTTGTTTACTGCCACATGACAAGGACTGCTTGAATTTGATTTTCTGAACAAACAGCAGCGTGATCAGCTAGTAACAACTTTGGGTTTGCTGGAAAATTATAACCAGCTAGGTAGAAGCAGGACTGAAAATTCATGCGGTAGGAAGGTGGACCAGAAGACATTTAGTGTTTTTGACCAAAAGAACTCTGAGATCAGGATGAGACTATTAGCTGGGTCATGTTTCGGAGAAGACTGTTATAAATAAGCTGAAGAGTACAATTATAATTTTTTATATTTAAATAAAATAAAATTATATATGTGTATTATATATTATATGTGTGTGTGTGTGTGTGTGTGTAATATAATATTTTACATATAATTGAAATGAAGTATTTTTAATGAGCTAAAAGTTAAAATGCACATACTAAAATAAAATAAAGCAAATAAAATATATAAATAATAATAATTTTTTTGACATATTCCTTAAAAAATACAATTGTTTTAGCAACCACTGTAGACATAAAAAATACTTTAAAATAAATAATTTATATATATATATATATATATATATATATATAAAGCTACAAAATTTAAATACAATTAAAAAAAATATTCACAATTCAGCTATACTGTATCGTATTACATTTAATTAATTTAACTCAAACATAAAAAAATGAAAACAAAATAAACAAATGAACATATAAACGCATATGTTATCCATATATTTATAATAGTCTTTTTTTTTTAACTACACACTTTAACCATCTTTAACCACTACTAGACCATACCACCCACCCTCAATAAATGCTCCAAAGTTTTCACAAAATGGCTGCTGCATGTTTCACAACACAGAGTCCCATAATCCCCAGGCCGAATGTTTCAGCAGCTTTCGCTTCACTGTGCATATATGAATGCGGTCGATCATTCAGCAAGGGATCTGTGGCAACGGTGAGTTGGCGGGTGACGTTGGGCTGAGTTAGCATCGCCTTCTTGGCTAACTAATGAGAAACCGCAGAGAAGAGCAACCCACTCCTCCGGTAGGGTTCGTCAGAATAAAAGTGCCCCCCTTGTGTTGCTCCATCCCTCCGCTCCCGTCACCCTACCCCCGGCTGCTATGTTGATGCTCTGCACCGCACGCCTCCCGAAGGCCCCTACGGCTGTCTCTACAGCACGCCTAATGAGCCACCGGCCTGACCGCCTCTTAATGCTGCAATTATGTGCCATGCCCAGAAATCCTGGGGGTGTTTGCTTGTGCTGAGCAAAGCCTGGGCCATAAAAGCAACTTTTCTCTGCCTGCTGCTCTCCCATGATGCACACATCCAAATTGTTCACATTAATATCTGGTAGCAGACAGAAGCCGCCCTCGTCGACCCCCTCGACCCTCTCAGTGAATGTGCTGCACTGGAAGGGTGAGTCTAGGTGAGGGTGAGCCAAATGAAATAAACAACGAAACTAATGGGAAATGTATGCCAATTAAGGCAATTATACCAAACATTTAAATTAAAGCAATATCTCATTTTTTCACTCCTTAAAAAAGTGCTTCATGAAGGTGTTAGAGACGGATAGGAATATTACACATAAGTTGCTACGGTATTTATGAGACATGTGAGCTGTAAGTAGAAGAAAGAAGCAAAATACAAAAATAAAATAAAATACAATTTATTAGTGCTGGACAATTTTTCAATGTGATTTATCAAATCCAAAATAAGGTTTTTGTGAATATATTATATTTGTACTGTGTGTATTTATTTTGTATATATAAAAACACACACACTATTTACATGTATATACTCACATTCATATAATTTAAATTATATATAAAAATATTAACTATATAAACTAGCATCTACGGCATATCGCATTGGCCAAAACACACAAGGAAACGCATTGTGAAAAATAATCACAGACATCGCATTCGGACTGTAGAATTATCACAGAGGTTGTGAGAGAAAAACACAGACATGGCAGATTCAGATGGGATTAAAATCACCAAGTACATCTGTGAAACAAAACATTCTCTAAAGACTGTAAAACTAGTCCCGCCCGAATAGGGCTTTATTTTTAGTCATTATTTAGATAGCACGCATATTCTGAATGCCTTTGGCAGAATTCAAATGAGCCATTTTAATCTAGATTAATCTCAAAATGAATCTAGATTTATCTAGATGAAATAAATAATTTTACATCTCTATATTTAATTAATATTTATATAATTAACAACATATATACTGTATGTGTGTGTATATATATATATATATATATCGCAATTAATCACCTGACGGCACTAATATAAACATTTTCTTAAAAATATGCATGTGTGTATTTTATATACATAATAGACATACACAGTAAAAAGACATATATTACAAACACAATTTTTTTTTATTTTGGATGTGATTAATTACAGTACGTTGAATTTATGTTTTATGGAATATTATGTGTCTAGTACACAACAAAAATAACATAAAACTGGGAAATACATTGATCCATGCAGACTTCTAAACAAATACATCACCAAATGTCCTTTAAAATGTTTTAAAAAAATTTAATTGAATTAAGTGCTAGCAGGCGACAGTGGCGTAGTGCTAAATTTCTACATTCATTTTTCAGGAAACAGTGTCTATAGGATAGAGCCTCTACTGTATGTGTGTGTGTTTACACCATTGCTTTAATTCCTTTAAAGTGCACTAACATACGCTGATTGTGAGTTAATGCCTCAAGGCAGATTTATACCAGCGGGGTAAATGCAGCTTTCCCAGCAGCCTCTGAATTATCAGAATGTGATAAATGAAGGCCTGAAAAGAAGGTGGTTGAGTGGACTGGAGAGAGAAGAAAAAACACAGGGGGAGGAATATATCTTTAGAAATACAACTCAATGTAAAAGAAGGACACAAAGTTCTCAGATCGCAATAAGTAAATATGTTTATATACGTTACTTCTATATATTGATTAGTACATGAATTAATCAATTTTCAATTACGTTTAGCCTTATCCTGAAGAAATATTTAAATATTAACATGTCCAAGATAATATACAGGCTTTATTTTTCTTATTCCATTGGCATGTTTTTCCTGTTTTAAGCGCAATCTAAAAAAATGCCATATGGTCAGAAAAATAAACAAATTCAAGATTTATTCTTTGGAAACAATTAAATTGTTGTATGCAATTTTGCTTCTCAAGCAGATGTATCTTGTTTTAAGGGTGTTCATGACAAAAAATAATGAGTCCTTTTTTTTTGCACTGCACTGTAAATAAATGTTCAGCTCATCAAAAAGCCCAGAGAATAAAAGGTAAATACTGCAGAATGGCCATAAATTGGTCATCTTATTATTGAGAAAACATATAAATAAGTTGGTCATCTTAAAGGTTTAGTTGAAATGTGTGAAAATAGTATAAGTGAAAATACTGTCATTAATTGCCCACCCTTTGTGTTGTTTCAAACTCGTAAAACCTTTGTTCATCTTCTGAACACAAATTAAGACATGACAGCAGGGGTTCAACTGTAACTTTATGTAGCTACAAGATTACTTTTTAAAGAAAAAAACAACTTTATCAACAACAACAAAAAATAATAATTTGTGTTCCGCAGTAATTTTCAGTTTTGGGTGAGCTACCTCTTTAACAGCAATACTGTTTTAGGGCAAAAGGTTCTCGTTACACATCAAAACTTCTCAAAAAAAGTTAAAAATTGCACTGTGGTGTATCATTTAGGATTTAAGGTGGTGCTTGCAACCAAAAGCAGCAAACAAACCTATTGCCATCCACCTTTCAAGCTGAACAAACAAGCAAAACAAAACCACTCATTCATCACTGAGACCTGTTCGAAGGCAATCATTGTGGCCGTAGCGATTCCACGGCAGGTGGAAGGAGGAAAAGTGTGCTCTCTGCAAAGCACTTTGCCAACTTTAGCCATCATCACTGCGGCATGAAACTCACTCAATGTGTGGGTATTCAAATCAAACCTTCTGGAAATACCAGTCATAGAATGACTCAGCACTGGAACGCTCTTCTCAAAACCATTCAAATCTGCCAGAGAAAAACCTGAAGTGACCTAGAAAGTGAATGACAAGAGGTGGTTTTGGTTTGAGTTCTTTAAAAAAAAAAAAACAATGAAATAAATAAATAAATAGATACCAAAAACAAAACAACAACAAATAATCTGGCACCAGCAAAGCGTCTACACAACACATGTATTGTCTTCATGTATTGCTGCAAACAAACAAGCAAAGCAATACAAACATGTTTTGTGTTGCAGAGATGTGCCTTTCTTACAATAAACAAACAAAACGACAAAATCTGTCACTGGCAAAATATTGACTAAAATAAATAATAGAAATACAATAAATAATAGAAATATGTGTAACTGTAAATAAAGAAATAAAATTAACAAGCATAAATAAAAGAAAATCTAAAAATCTAATACACTAATGAAAAAGATATACAGAATATATATATATATATATATATATAAAATACATAATTAACAAATAAATACAAAATATATCACTGCTGAAACACCTACTAAACTAATGACAAGCAGAAATATTATTATATATATTATTATATTATATAATTAGTATTAATTTATTCTCATTATTCTTATTATTATATTAATAATTACAGTAGATACTATATATATATATATATATATATATATATATAATTAAATACATACATTACAAACAAATAAATACAAAATATATCACTGTTAAAACATCCACTACACTAATTAGTTTGTATAGATGTGTACCTAACAAATAGATAGATAGAACTATACTGTATAGATTCACTGTACTGAAATACTGTAGCAGAAATACTTTCCTTTTAATAAATAAATAAAAGCACTCTGAATTATTTACTGGTAATATCTAGCTAAATTGTAGAGATTCATTAGTGTTCGTTTCAACAAATAAACAAAAGAACACACTGCTGGCTTTGAATATCTCAATTCAACACAGAAAGTTCACAGAAAGTGCAGAAAACATAGTTGCAGTTTTCTAGCAGCAGCTAACAGAGTCTTGCTAGTACCGTGGAGTAGCATCCCATCTCAGAAGTATGTACATTCACTCTGCAGACGACGCCTGTCTGTACAAATGAACATTGGAGAAAACTGTGTTAACTTCAATATGATATGGTAATTACAATAAATTCCCCCAACAAAGCAATGAGAGTGAAGAGTGCGCTAGCCAGAATGACAGGATGCGAAAATGAGCCAGAGACCCAGCTGCAGGGAAATTGAATTTCACAGGTATTGTTGCTGGAGTTCTGTAAGCCGTCGACGCCGCATACTAATTAAGCAGCAATACTATGCAGGAAATGAGCGCGGAGATTAAACATGCTGAGTTTTGTGTTCTTGGTTGTTTCTTTCCTGGTAATCCCAAAATGAGTCCCAATCCTCACACGCAGGGGTCTAACAGGGGTGAAACGTTCAAGGGTTTTAAAGTCACCACAGGAGCTCCGAACCAAAACAGTAAAGACGAAAGGACACTGAAACACTATGCATTTCAATATATTTAATAGCAACAGTATAGCATCATTTGGACTTTAGGTTATTGCAATTTAATTTTGTTTATATGGAAATCATTACAAAGCTTGGTCGTACATAGTTATTACATGAGAACTGCAGTTAAATCATCAGCAGTAATGAGCTCAGGTGTACAGGGTCAACCTCTGCTTCATATTATAAGGATTTCAACACAGTAAGAAAGTTCAACACAGTTACAAAACCCATAGAAACACTATAGCAACAGAATGTTTTCAGACAGCACTTTTTTTTTTTAAACAGCACTTCACAGCAGCATTTGATAATAGACTGGTTTATTATTACGGTACATTATCAAAACTCTTTTTTTATTATCATTATTCGTGAAAATTTGTGTTACTACAATGAAAAAAAAATAGTTTTCAACACATTAAATGTCTGTCTCCCAACTTAAAGTGGCCTGTCAAAGGACTCAATCTTTTAGACTGTGTATCTAACAATTAAAAGAACATTTGCACACTATTAAAGGCAGGGTGAGCGAAAATGCTTAAGGAAACACAGTCGGAGCCAGGTACCCAAACAAACTTGTAGCCAATCAGCAGTAAGGGGTGTGTCTACTAATGATGTGGAGGAGAGTGCATTCAGTGAACAGCCGAGCCGAGTGACATAAAGGCAAAAAACAAAAGAGGAAAATATGAACGTAAGACCCGTGTAAATATTGTAGCAGCGGCTTTACTGACAAGATGCCCATTACATATCGTGTGATGATTATCGTTAGAGGATGGCCGACGGGTCGGGCCGGGTTCGGACAGATATTTAGAAAGGATGCTCGGGTTCGGGTCGGGTCAGCACGAACGTGTGCCTGTGTTATAATGGCGCTTTTTGCCCCACGTATGCTGATGCTCTCATCTGTTGACATTTCCAAACGTCTTCCTACAGCTCGGACATAAATATCTTAATGCCTGTCGGGCTCGGGTCGGGTTTGGTTACTGCTTTGTCGGACGCGGGCCGGGCTCGGACAGAAAAATGCAACCCGATCGGAAGGTGCAGAAAAGCAATCGTTAGTTACAAGTTGTTGTAAAAGAGGTAGTTTAATTTATTTATATACCACAGCTAAGAAAAACTCTCCATTTTAAACATGTTTGGTTTGTTTATTTTTCTTTATAAAAAGTGCTGTGAAGTGCATTAAGAATACACAAGTACACCAAAAGAGTGATCGCCATTATTAATCGTGATAAAAAATTTGAGCAAAATAATCGTGATAATTTCTTCTGTTGTCATGCAGCCCTATTGCTCGGGTTGCAAAGGATACGCATGTGTGCGGTGGAGCTACAAAAATAGGGACGAGACCCTTTTGGGGTAGGGGTCAACATTGACTTCCAGAAATCACTTACCTTGCTATTAAATCTATTAAATGGATATTCAAAACATTCATTTATTTGAATGGAAATCATTTATTTTTCTTTGTCACTTTTAATTAATTTAAAGTGTCCTTCATTAATAAAAGCATTAGAAAAATCTTACAGACTTTTAAACAATAGTGTAGGCTATACAAAAAATATATTAAAAATGTATCACATTTTGTGTGCCTTACTTATTGTTTTTCTATTTGTATTTTTTTTATTTTAGAAACTACTGTCAGCTTTCAGATTTCACAAATAAGAGTTATATCATCCGCCACCGAAAATGGGTTTCACCTTTTCACTCTTTTTT
>JAUMHI010000057.1:8560825-8591079 GCA_032359435.1 Enteromius unitaeniatus | reverse complement strand
ACCAAATGACCGCTCCAAGGGCACAAATGGATAGCTTTAATTTTACAGTGAACAAACTCAGAGCTCAAATAGATCATCAAGTAAAAAAGTACTGATTTTCATGATTTACTATTTTTGTTTTTTTTTAAACCTAAAAAGTAAAAAGTACGATCTTATTAAGGTTGAAGGAAAAAACAAGATAAAAATAGAGACCAAAACGTTGGAATTCCTTGTGTTCTATCTTCTGCAATAAAAGGACTGCTCACTGATGCCTCTACAGGCCACCAACGTCTCCATCCATTAGATCCCTCACATTAAGGTAACTCTGCTTGACTGAGTTTCATTACTCTTTCTAGCAGTCCTTAGATCACAATGGACCATCCGTTCCACACTGACTCATTCCTCCCACCTCACTACCAACAACTGCCTCCTGGGGAGTTATAATGACATCTGATATGAGGCAGAACTCTGATAGACCCAAGATTTTTACAAGAAACAACCATCAGCTCACCTGTGATGTGTGAAAAGACCCAGAATCAATGGCAACGGTCAAAGAACAATCTTCCAAAAAAAAAAAAGCTAGCATATGAGCCAAGTCAGCCCCGTGGGAGTTATTATTAATAATAATTATAATTATAATTAATAAAAATTATTTAATAAAATTGTAATGTAAGTCTATTGTAATGTTTCTCCAAGAAACCCTTAGAGCTTTTCTTTCATTGACAACAGCTGGTTAATTATCTCTCTTCTCATTACAAGTTTGGGGGAAAGAAATTGTTGCTGTATGTTGTTTATAATAAACAAAAAAATGCAGAGAATTAAATCACAACCTTTGCTATTTGATAATTACAAAAAGGCATATTGTTCGGTTTTATTTTAATGATTCACAAAGAAAAGTGAAGTGAAAAATAATGATCCATCATGCTGGAAAGTAGTCCGTGAAGAAGAAAAAAACAGACATTTGTTAACTGGATCTCCAAACCCTCAGAAAGCAAATTATTAGCTAAAATCAAAGGGATACAGCACATAAAAACACAGCTCTCACCCATCCTGTGAATACGACAGTGGGGGGGGGGGGAAGTTATAACAGTGGATAATGAGACTTCAGCATTGTTAAACTCAGAAACACACAAATGATGGAGGGAGTTCAATGCATCGGCTATCAGATGCTGTTGAACTTGGAATTTATAACAGGGCCTTTCTTTATTTGTAGCACATATCTCCGCCAGCGGCTGCGTGAGGAGATAAACGAAGCAGCGGCGGCATGTACCCAGGACATTTTAATTACCTGCTCTTTAATTCACGCTGACCCTCGCTGCACTCTCATCAGCCAGCTAGACCGCTGATAAGAGCCTGTCACTCACGTGGCCTGGCCTCATGGCGGACTGACTTAATGCAACTCTGCTCAGGATCACGGCAGAGAGCAGGTAAAACACAAAGGAGTTCAGATTGGATAGTATTGCTAACTGAGCGGCGGTGAAATAGCTGCGGTGAAGCAGGGACATCCATTATTCAATTAAGAGTTCTGAGCTTAATGCGTTTCTGTGCATAAAACAATTAGATGCACAATTGATGAAACAAGTCTTTCTCTCCAGCCTGCTGCCTCTCACCACCCATATGCTACACTATTTGGGCCCTTTATCAAGAGAAATGCTTCGACCGATTGGAAATGAATGACATAGGCGGCCCCCGAACCCATGTGGTGTGGTTCGCCAGTGCCAACCTTCACGGTTCACTGCCGCTACCAGCTAAGAGCCTCCGGATCCACACTATAGTGCCAGCCATAACAACACAGCTGGCCTCATCGTCAACTCATCTTCCAAATCTGCTGGTAATATGCATACAGAAAGAGCTTTGTTTCTAGGCCAAACCTAAAACAAATCACATTACACCAAACAAAAAACAGAACAAAAGAAATCATGATAAGAGTTCTGTGCTGTAGATATATTTCTGGTGATTTCACTGTTACTTCCAATACTTCTTTTCACACAGCTTTTATAATGTGTGAAAAAAATTCGACCTGGTCTCATGGCATAAACATACGGTCCCTTGGTGCACTTTTTACCGAGACACAAAATATGTACCAACAAGTACATATCACTGCAGTTTCCAAAAGAAACAAACACTAGATGCACTAAAATACCTTTCATTCATTTTCAATCATTTCAATTAATAAAGCATAATTTTCATAGCCTGAGCAAAGTTACTATGGCCAAGCTGCCGATTTAGAGCATTTCAGTTAGAGTTGGGCAATGTTGACCAATGTGGCATCGTACAATGTCTAATGTGAAACATCGCGATGGACGATGATATCGTCATCGTAGGTGGCGGTTGGGGGAGTGTTTAGTTGTAACTAAAACACCAAGCCCCGCCCCACGACTGACAAAAATAACAGTGCAGAGCAGGTGAGAGAGGATCGAGCACAGGAATGATCGCACGTGAGTTCTTGAATTGTGCACGGATGACATATTGAGCGCGTGCGAGGGTTTGAAATGAGCTTGCGGACCCGTTTCTTTGCATGTACATCTGTTTTCCTCTCGTGGAAATGATTCACCACACTCGCCAGCATCAGTGGTGCGCTCGCTTATTAATGGCATAGTTTTATCGCCATAGATTAAGTGTATTTTTCGCGAGCTTGATGTTGCTGCTGTGGTTAAAATGGCACGGTTGCATCAACAAATATGTTTTATATCAGTTTTGTTAACACTATCGAGTAGGTTTAGGGTTGGATTTAGTTTAGGGCATATTTCCAAAATGATAGAGGATTAACTTTTAGCAACAGTGCCCGGATATTTCAATTCTGACCCGCCGCTATACATACCTATATCAACGTCATAAAATTGTGCCTGGGTTCACGTTTTGTGCCTGCTTGTGCATTTTATAACGCTTTTCACAAATAAATGTTTAATAAGGCAGGCTTAGAAATATAGCACACAAAAATATTTTTACACATACAGATATAGCCAGAGCCACGTATCAATAAATTCGAAAATCAAAACAAAATCTAGCACAAAAACAGCAAATTGATTGAAAACAGTTTTTACATTTTGATATTATTAAAGCAAACAAGCTTTAACGACTTGCGTCTACTAGAAAATATATCTGCACCTGTAGTTACTGATTCCCAAATCCATGAAACTACATAATAGTGCTCAGTTTGAAAAGAAGCAACCAGGCCTAGGGAAAAAAAGAAATAAAAATTGAGGGAAACATAAAATCTCCTCTCTACCCGAAAATCCTAAAGGTAAATATCTGTAAGCTGAAGCTCAAGTGCAATTAGACTATGCAGCAAGATTAAAGTCTACCTCTGAATGGTTAAAAAGTTTTAGTCAAAGTCATGACTTGAACTCAATTGAAATGCTGTGACAGGAACTTGAAAACCCTCCAACGAGGCTGAACTACAGAAGTTCAGCACACAATCTGGCTAAAATCCCACTATAGCACTGTGAAAGACTCCAGTTATCGTAAGTGTTTGGTTGCAGTTATTGCTGCTAAAGCTTTCTGGTTGTTGTTTTGGCTTCCATAATTAAAAAAAAATAATAATAATTGTTTATTGCAGTTTTTTGTCGTAATATGTAATATTATAAATAAACAAAAAGCAAAAGTGAGAAGCAAAAACTTTATAGCAACCTTTTTCCTTTTCTTACATTACTGTAAGATTAAAGTCTTTCGGTTACACAAATTGAGCTTTAATAGATTGAGCCTTGGGATGCCACAGTGCAAAACATTCCCTTTCAAAATCCACTTTGTCTAGATAAGGTTTAGAAACAGGTTTACATGCTGAATTCTTAAGCAGCATCTGAATATTCCTCTACAAAAATGCTCTACATCATGTATGCCTTTAACCTTTGAGCAGCTAGGGGTGAAGGTTTTAGTACAAGTGGAAGATCTGTATTTAAAGCTATCTTTCTGCATTCAAAACACATACACGATGTGTTAGAGAGTGCTGTCTGCTTGGACAGTTGTAAGTGATTCTACCATTTCAGGCCTTATCCTCACATAACCACGCTGCCACGCACGGATGACTGAGCCTATACACTTCCTCAGCAAAGAACACGAACAACATACCCAATAATTTAATTTCTCCACTGGTGTGTGATGTGTGAGAAACGTGAACAGGTCGGTCCTCCTTTGTGGTTTTTTTATTCCTCTGGTACCGCAAAACAGCTGGACATTCTCAAAACTGGAAAGCCAAATATTGGGACAACTTTGCACACAGTGCTGTTCAAACAACAGCAAATCTTGTGGCATACCAATGCAGCCCAACTGATGCGGTGCCAGTGAAGATGAAAGCCATTGTACGTTCCAAGAGCAACTTAAGCAGAGCCTCAAAGGATAAATTTGTCTCATGCACACACACAAACACTGGCTTATGTTCCAAATGGTTCTGGTGTGCAACCTACTGTATGTAGGCACGATTTTAGGGGAATATTGGCAGCGCAAAATGTAGACAGTTTAACTAGTCAAATAAATTATTGTTTAATCACACTTGAAAACTTATCTCTTCAGAGATATACATATTGTGTAAGTGCTACTCAAATGAATCAAAATGGATTTATAGCCTTTTGGAACTAAACTCTTCATATACCAAATTTTTGCCAAACTATAAACCAGAATAATGTGCTCTATCCCAGCACAGAGACTGCTGGAGGGAAAATATAACCAAAATGTATACATTTGGGAAGCATGCTAACTCTGTTTGAATATATTGTGAGTTGTGGAGCAATATTTTGGCAGTAGACAGCAGAACAGCCCACTCAAATTTGTAACAGCCATTTCTCCTCTATTTTTCTTTCTCCTTTAATGATCAAACAATAAAGACAACCCATTTGGGACATAAAGAGACAACAGCTGTGGAAAGGTGTGATGGCAGCAGTAAAAGAGCTGATTTCACAGCCTTAAAGAAGAGTCGGTGAACTCAGTGACTGTCGGGCCTCACAGGGCATCGCAAACATGCCCAGCACTCACAAACTTCACCAACCTTTACCAGAGCACAGCAGTCGTTTACCCCGCTCAGGTCAGCCGAGTCCTCCCTCCCTTCCCTTGTTTCCTCTCCACTGTGCCTGCAGTTTACAAAGTAATCTGCTCCTGAGCAGACAAGCATCAGCGAGGCTTATCTGGAGCTTTCAGGTGCGCGGGATGGAAGTGAAGACGGAGGGAAACTGTGGCTGTGAGGGAGACAATGGTCGCAAACACACACAAACCTGTGTTTATTGCATCAGTGCAGGAGCCGCATGAAAACAGTACAAAACAAGATCAGCCCAGTGTGGAGAAGCCACAGAGAAGGCGATCAGCAAAAAGACACGACTGCTCAGAAACGGATGACCGTCAGCAGTAAATACACCCTGTTTGATTCATTAACGACACAGAACCTGTTTACACCAGGTATTAGGATTCATTTCAGGCAACCTGAGGGTGAGGACAGCACTAAAAAAGGTTTTTATATCAGTTGGTGACTAATTTAGGCAGGGTGATAGAGAATAAAATAGTTTTTCTCCAATATTTTTTCAGTGATGCACAATATATTCTACTTTTTTAATGTTTGAGGGTTTTGAAAGAAAGAAATTAATACTTTATGGGATGCATTAAACTGATCAAAAAGGGAGAGTATATTTATTTTGTTTTGTAAAATGCGGTTCATTTTAACTTTTTTTTCTTTAAAGGGGTCTTTTGGTGCCACAAGCACTTTTACAAGCTGTTCGAACTGAAATGCGTGTTGGGAATGTGTGTGTACACAACCACTCTACAATGATAATGCATGTCGTGTGGCGTCACACAGACAGAGGCCACTCCCACAATAGTTGACTGACAGCAGCGTGTCACACAGACTGAACTGGTGTCTTACCTCAGACCCGCCCTGAGCGAGCCGTCATCAGAGCGAGACGCAGAGACAAGCAAGACTCCTAAAAGATTAAGGTGAGTGACTGAAGATGCAGAGGATTAACGTTACGTTTAATTCTGAAGCCCTTGATCAACCGAAATGTGTTTATGTTCGTGCGAATCATTCACGATCCAGCCTCACCTACAGAAGCAGTGTGTATAATGTCTTTTAATGAATCTTTGCAAATCGCCTTTCCTAATAATGTGCTAATTTGCAAGTTTCACTATGAATACGGATAAAAATAGATCCTCCGAGAGTGCGTCGGAAAAGAGGGGCGGAGTCAGCGGAGCTCGTGAAGATTAAAAGGGGGAAGTACACAGAACAGAGTGATTTCTAAAGAGCTGTTTTTGACAGGGGAAAATGAACGTTTTTAAAACTATCTTTGAGAAATTTTAAAACAAACTATATTACAAACTTTTCATTAAGATCCTAAAGAATCATATTAGCTTGTGGAAAATTGGCTTTGTATGACTCCTTTAAAGGAATAATTCACCCAAAAATTGTAATTATGTAAATTATTTACTCACCCTCGAATAGTTCCAAATCTGTATTAATTTTAATGTTGTTTTATGTTTATGGTGAACACAAAGAAAGATATTTTGAAAAAAGTTTGTAACGGCTGTTTTAGTAAGAAAAAAAATACTATGTAAGTCAGTGGTGAACAAAAACTGGTTACAAACTTTTGAACAGTATCCCGTTATCTAACTTCTTTAGATTATTTAAATACAATTTTCTAGATACATACAGCTTTAAAAAACGCAATCAGAAATCTTACCCTCAAAATTCCTTCACAACCAGACACAGGAGACAGATCCGAGACATGTTACTAGCAGATGTAAACAGCCAAATAAAACCCGTAAGTTTCAACAGCTGAGGCCATTTGTTTTGTAGCCGTAACTATTAATATAATACATATATAGTTTACTATGTGACTTATGTGCCAGATCAAAAAATTAACAAATTGAAAAAAACATTTAAGCAGACAAAGAAACAGTTAGTTGCATTGGAGGCCGCAAGGCAGCAATTTATTTTCCAGTCTTGCAAGGGCTAACCAGCTTTCTCAAGTGAGCAGCCAATTATGTTTTGCCTTGGCACTGCTTTATGAGGTGTTGCCACTACTAGCTAACGATGCATTTTCGAAAGTTATATTCAATAATGACATTTACACAAAGAGCAGACCGCAGTAGACATAGCAGTCCAGTTCCAGGCAGCGGTGTAACGATGCATCGCATCTCGACTGGAGCGCTCAGTATAGTGTGTCATCGTAAAGTGTCATTCACACATATAAAGACGTTAAAAATCTGTCATTTTTACAGGAGTCTTGGTGGCTTTCAGGAAAATGAGTTGAATGCACTGAATGCTAGTGATGTGAGCCTGACCAGTGATCCAGTTCCCTGTAAAATGCTTAAAAGGACAGTTCACCCAAAAAATACATTTTGCTCATCACAGAAGAGAAGAAATGGTTGAATAAAATGGCATTATCTTTCTTTGCACATAAAATGTATTCTTGTAGCTTCAAAAAATTAAGGTTGCACTACTAACGGCGGGTTTGGAGTGGTCAATAAAATGTAGTTTTTGGGTGAACTGTCCCTTTAAAGAAATAGTTCCTTCAATTAAAATTTAAATGTACTCATTCTTAGGTCATGCAAAATGTAGATGAGGTTGTTTTTTTATCTGAACATTTTGAGACAATTTAGCATCACATGACTTTTTTACCAATGGATCCTCTGGAGTGAATGGGTGCCGTCAGAATGATCACCACAATAATCCACAAGTATACCATATTCTATAATCTGTATTCCAGAATTACAGTCAATCAACTAACTGTTTTTGGTTATTTTCTTCATAAAAGAAGATATTTTGAGAACTGTGACAGGGTTTTTTGTTTGCTTTCCTCCATAAATTGAAAGTCAATGCTCTCCAAAACTGTTCATTACCAACATTCCTCAAAATGTCTTTTCTTTTATGTTTCACAGAAGTCATAAAGGTTTGGAACAACATGATTGCGAGTAAATGACCGAATTGTCTTTTTTTTTCGCGTGAACGTAATACATTATTCCACCATTTCAACAACAAGTGCATAGCAAACAGAACAAACTATTTTCACCAATGAGAAAGATCAGTTGTGCAGCCCAGTAATAACATATTCGACCACACGGCTGTAGGAACAGCTTCTAGCGACCAAGTACACGGTCACTCTGTGTCCTCCAGTGATACAATAACATGCCACATACCAGCTCTCTGAAGTTCTCTCTCTTTACTGAACACAGCGGGACGTGTGCAAGGCTGTGGAATGATCCCGGCCCTTCTCTCATATTCCCTTTGTGAGCCTCTATTTTCCAATAAATCGCTGACTAGTCCTATAACACCCTTTGTATAACCCCAACAATCTTCTCACCTCATTTTCAAGCTACTGAAACTAATAAAAAAAACTGTAAAGAGAACCTTAATTCATCTCATCGGGGTTGTGCATTTTAATGGAGGATTAGGTACACATCTGAAATATAATTGAAAAAGAGAAGACACAAATCAAGCGGCTTTATGCATGTCAAAACCGAGCTGCCATGGTTACTGGAAAACTTTGTGACTCAAGGCAGCGTTCTCCTCTCTCTTCTTCGTTCGCTCTTCCACCTCAAGCAATAAATCTGTGCTACATTCATAATCACAACAATTCTGGCCAGCTCATATGGCTCTGTGTGCACAACATGGCAGGTTTCCAAATAAAATGCAAAGTGCTGAAGCAGACGAGCGTTGTTTGCAGTCTATCATTGTTTCCGAGCCCTGAAAAATGTAATGTCTGCAGTACAATTAAGCACATCAAACACTCCTTCACCTCTCCGGCACATTCATAAATATTTAACGGACAGTAATAGCCATCCACGGTGCATTCAAGACAAACACTTCGCACTACGACGGGCATGTGGTGCTCTGATTGGAAAGAGCAGAGTGGAAGCTCATTACTATACATCTCATACCTTTGATCTCCAGAGGCGTGAAGCTCTAATCCATCTTGAGGCGCAGGAAGTTGCTGGTCTAGTAGTGGGCACTCAGCTCCAGAGCAGCACTCTACATCAGAGTCCACTCACCACCTAAACCCACCGAATGAAACGCTGGGGAACCGACCTGTCGGAAGAGACAGGGAGTCAGGTGTATGCCGGCGCATCTACTTAAAGCATCAGAAGAAACAGTTCAAATTACAAATTTTTACTTTTCAATTTTAATTTTTTAATACTCTCTTATGCTTAACAAGGCTGCTAGGGCTGCATTCTGACACAAATGTCATTTTTTGATACGATTTGTACTCGATTGTATATATCAGGTACAGTACACAAGAAAAAAAATCTCTCAAATAAAGATAATGTAACTGATGTAAAATATATACTGCATAAGAGTCTGTTGGTTTACATTAGGCTGAAGGCTAAAACGAACTCATTCATATAAATTTTCTAAAAATAAAAATGTAGTTATGATTACATTATTCAATTTATCCTCCAATTAGTTTTTTTTGTGTTTTTTTTTACTTTTAAAATGGTGGCTGTCAAAAAAACTTCCTGGACTTATTCAAGCAAACCAATCATTGAAGAACAATATAATGATTATTTTGTGCTGACATAATATTTGACACTGACTCTTATTTTGTTTTCAAGCTGCTATATTGATTTGTTACAGGAAATTTACTCATTCTTTAAACATACCTTTGGGTTTTTATTCATGTTTATTTCATGCTGAAACTGTTATTTAAGTAGAGACGATCAGTTGACGTGCGCCGCTTCTCTTGAACCGAGGCGCTTCAGCGACAGGGTTGCCAGGTTTTCATAACAACACCTGTTCAACTTCTACTCAAAACTAGCCCAAATGCGTTTAGAGTCCCCTGGTAATATTCACATTCCAGGGGTCACTTCAACCCACGCAAATGAAAAACAACTCACGGTAACGGTTAAAGTAGCCCAATTCTGAGGTAAAAATTAGGTCTCGGCAACACTGTGCTCTGACAATCCACATCAAACAGTGACAAAACTAAGCATTAAAATCTGAGATTTTGTTTAATCTTAAAAGTAAAAAATTACAAAGCTTATTGTGATTTTTTGGATATGATGGGTGCCACAATGTTCCATTTAACTGAAAAAAAGGCCTGACTATATTGATTCTTGGGATTAAAAATCGATTTTGTTTCATAAAAATGATAATTAATCACTTCCAAAATTTTTACCCAGCCCTAGTGAAAACACTAGTGTTGTGAAATACTATAAAATGCAACATAACAGCATTTTAATGATTTCTGAACTAAATGATAATAATGATAATAAATCTGAATATAAAAAAAGAAATGCAGCAATGAAAATAGTCTATATTTATTTCAGTCTATTCTTTACATAAATATCTGAAAAATATTTCAGAAGAAAAAAAATAATAGTTTTTAATAGTAATAAGGAAATATACCTCAATTTATTATTTTGTTTTGCCCGAGAAAAAATGACAGCGTATGGGTTTGCAACAAAATGTGGCTGAGTAAACACTGACATGAACTATCCTTTGAAATACTTGGCACAAGCAAATTGGATTACCGCCCTGAAAAAGGATCAAAAATAGCATGTACTGCCATCAAGCAATGCAAATACTTCATAAGTCTGTTAAAACTTTCACTTACACTGAGCTGTTACATAACCACAAATATATGTATTCTGTAACTCAAAATGACCTTCCACAATCAATGCTGGAGAAAAAGCACTTTAAATTTAGCATTCGGAGAGAGTCTGGCATATAAGCAAGGCTGAGTAATAGTACAGTTTAATATTTCATTTCATTACTGTTTATATTTAGCTTTTGCTTTCAAATTGTCCTTGCTTAATCTTTTTCCCTCTCCACTGCATCAGCATGACATTTTCTAGCTCTGATATTTTTGTGCATATTTTATCTGCCTGCCATTCAACTTTATGCGACCTCAAATCTCACTGCTTTTAAAGATGAAGCACACGCTGCAGTTTCACCTTCTTGTGAATTAATGAGTGGATCCAAATGAACTTGTTACTTGTCCTCAATAAAAATTAGCATTCTAAACATGTCTCTATACAATACTGCCACATAATTGTACTCTAAATGAGAAAGTAAATGTCATTTCCAAGATTAACTAATGTAACCTCGCTGCATGTTAATTTGACCCTTTCTCAGATGAGGATTATAACTGTTCCTTATGATGGCCCAGTCATTTAATGCTTTCTTCACAGTCACTTGATTCCTCGCAGCTCCCACCTGTGAACTGTTATAATAAAACTTAGACTAACTAAAGGGCCAAGCTTATGCTAGTGTACTCTTACATTTAACATTACAGATTAATCAGAATATCTTTATACAGTATAGCAGCTCTCAAAACCAATATGTACATAGTAACTAAACAGTGACTAAGAGGAAAATCTGACTAACCAATTTGCCAAAAACTGTGTTATAGATTATTTATAGCTTTTTGTATATACACATCACTGAAAAGTTCAAAAGAGAAGAATTTATTCAAGTGAGAAAATATACACTGCCATTTAAAATGTTATGGTCAGTGTTTATTATTTTAATGTGCTAAATTGATAAAAAATGACAATAAAGACATATGTTGTTAGTAAAAATTGAATAAATGCGGTTCTTTTACAGTTGTATTCATCAAAGAATGCTGTAAAACTTCACAGGTTACAAAAAAATAAAAAATAAATACTAATAATAAATAAAAGTTAAGCAGTTTATCTGATAAAAAATAAGCATATAACAAGAATCATGTGGCACTTCAGACTGAAGTAATAGCTGATGAAAAGTTTTACAACAGAATTAAGTTATATTTGAAAGTGTTTTCTAATAGAAAACTGTTATTTTAAATTGGAATATTTTTTCACTGAAGCTTAGGTCAAATAAATGCAGCTTTGATGAGAATAAGACGAAAAACATAAAAAATTGTACTAAACCCAAACTTTACTGAGTTTTGAAGTAGTCATTTTATTAATTAAAACAATGTAAGCTTTAACAATTTACCCTAAACAATAATGTTCTTGATATTTTCTAACTATACTATAGATATATATCATGCTACATAATGCTGATCACCATATAAAGTTCTTTGTTAATTAGACAGCACTTCATGACACTTCAAATAATGTTAGGGCACTTTTTTTGGTAACATACTCTACACTGAATCACAAACTCTCATTAAAACAAAAAAGCCTTCCATCTGATAATTTCATTTAGAAAGCACCATATCCTAAGGTACCATTTTTAATCTTTCACATTTTGTCAGGTCTCCAAGGAGTAGCCTAATTGTCCTCCCAAAAACGGCATTTTCAAAGTACTTTTCCTGCCAAAAAAAGTTCTAATTTGACTGCAGAAAGATCAGAGGTGCAGATCTTTTCAGAAGTTTCGCAGACCACGCACACAATCCAATATATCAAATGAAAATTCTCTCACATGAAAACAGTTTAAAGAGATTGAAGACATAAAGCATGTCCTTCTCCCCCAGGCAGGAGTGACACAGTTCAACTGTGTGCTCAGTTCTCCCGCAGTGCCACCTTCCCACTCAGCAATGTAGACAAGCACACTGGGGACTGACTCTCTCTCTCTCTCTCTCTCTTCATCTCGCTATCATCTATACCTCGAACCACCAGCGGAAACACATCAGAGTAAATGAAGCATCCCGACTGTCCCTGCTCTCACAACAGATAAAAAGTTATGCCAATGGCTGAGGGGCTGGAAGGGAAACAGCAATGTGGGATGATGGGAAAACAGGCCATATACCACAACACTATAGAAGTAATGAAGCCATGATATACTCAAGTCCAAGCCACCTTGGGGTTGCATGGGACTATCAAGAGTGTATTCAGTGGCTCTAGAGTGAACAAGTTGGGATGTTTATTTTGTGGTTCCATTTAGTCAGATTAGTAAAATGAAGAGACGTCATTAATCAAATGGCTTCCATTCAATTGACTTTTTTGATGCCAAGTGGTCTTGGTAAATGAAGGAAAGCTGTATAAATGTACTTTGACAGTCATAAACGCTTCTTTGAAAGGAAAGCGTCTTTGAGGTTTGGAGATAAAATCAGCTCTCATTCTTCTTGGCAGGTTCTGGAGATGTGAGGTCTGATTGAAGAGCTTCAAAAGCAAAAAATATCTCGGGGGCAGGATGGGGGAGCTGTATTATATACTGAATAACGTCCCTGATGGAGGGAACGGAGACATTATGCCATGACGACAGACTGGGGTCTTGCCTAGAGCCTTGATTCACTCTGCTTAAGAGAAAATGTGAATGAAAATTGGCAAGTGGTTAAACAATCCTGAGCCACTCCCCTTCATCCAGGTATAAAGAGGCGACAGGTGCAACCACTCAGCCAGGGCAACAGAGAGGTCCCAGTAGGGCACTAGGGGTGTACTAAAAGGATTCGACCTCCTGGCACCTCTCAGGAACCTTACAATAAGGTTGTGCCTTCCCAAAGAGGTCCCAGGAGGGCACTAGGGGTGTCCTAGAAGGATTCGACATCCTGGCACCCCTCAGGAACCTTACAATAAGGTTGTGCCTTCCCAAAGACCGGCCGTCTACTCCATTGTGATGTGCTGCAATGGCAGCCAGATACAGTGTCAAGGTGAGGGGCAAAAGCCTACGCTCCAAACTTTCCTGCAAAAAGGAAAGCACAACTCCTATTGTGCAAATTTGGTGGTCTAATTGGTGAGAAGAGCACCAGCTTGCGAACAGATCCCACTTCAAAGCATAGGCTTGCCTCGTAGAGGGAGCTCTAGCTTGAGTGATTGTGTCAACCACTGCTTGTGGCAAGCCACTCAAGTCAGCCTCGTCCCGTGGAGATTCCATAGATCTGAGCGTGGGTGCCATATTGTTGCGAGCCCCTGAGAGAGAGGCTCTTCCCTCAGAGGTATGCGCCAGGGAGGGGCTGTCACGAGGAGCATAAGTTCCAAAAACCAGGTCAGGGTGGGCCAGTAAGGAACAACAGCAAGACCTGTTCCTTGCCCTCCCTGACCTTGCACAGGGTCTGTGCAAGCAGGCTTACTGGGGGAAATGCACACTTGTGTAGCCCGAGGCCAGCTGTGCGCCAGTGCATCTGTACCAGGAGGAGCCTTGTTCAGGGAAAAATAACAGATAACAGCCAAACAGATCTACCTGAGCCTCTCCAAATCGACTCCAAATCAGCTGGACCGTCTCGGGGTAGAGTCGCCATTCTCCAGGGAACGTAAGCTGTCGTGAAAGCGCATCGGCTGCACGATTAAGCTCCTCTGGAATATGTTACAGTGCCCAGTGATCTGAACTTTGACTGACTCAGGAGGAGGAGATGGCGTGGTGAGCTGTGACATGCCGCATGATTGTAGACCACTCTGGTGGTTGATGTACAATACAGTTGCAGTATTCTCAGAGCTGACCTCCGGTAGGTGAAGTGGCATTGTCCTCGCCACTTCCTGAGCAATTTCTTGCCTCTCTGGGCCCTAAATCTCAGGGCTTCTTCGTCGTCTTGCGGTATGACTTGGAGGTTTGCTGAGGCGGGGTGGGCGCCACCTTCCTGTGGGAGGCTCGACACGCCGGCCTATGCTGGATCGCCTCTGTGTGCTGCCGAGAACTGCTTCGCAAAATCCTCGACAGTGTCGCTGAACAGGCCAACCTGGGAGAAGGGGGCATCCAAAAACCTCACCTTGTCCGAGTCCCTCATCTCAGCCAGGTTGAGCCATAGATGGCACTCTTGGGCCACCACAGAGGACATTGCCTTCCCTAGGGACCACGGCATGACTTTCGTCACCCGGAGAACAAAGTCAGTCGAAGTTCAGATCACTGCATCAACCCAGGGTCAGAGCCACCCTCGTGCAGCTCTTTTATTGCCTTGGCCTGATGTACCTGCAGGATAGCCATGGTGTGCAGGGCCGAGGCAGGATCTCAGCGCTGCCAGGGGCATGGCCTAGCAATGAGGACATCCTCCCTTCACAAAGGTATCTTCAGCATGCTGGAGACCCAAACATTGAAGACAACCTCCATGGCCGTTGTTGGGAGACACGTATCCCAAGAGGACATGGCCGAAATGGCATCTTGAAAAGGCGTGAAACGCCTGTGTTCAGAAATTGCTCTTTTGTGAAACACCCAGGTCATTCGCTTGACAGGGAAACCGCTGATCATGTCGTCGACGCCACAGAGAACAATTTCTGCTTCAGCTTCCTCTTCATTGCAGCACTTCAAAGCAGCATACATACCCTAGCGGCTCCAAAGCTAAATCTGATGAGTGGTTGCGCCTGTCGCCTCTTTATACCTGGATGAAGGGGAGTGGCTAAGGATTGTTTAATCACTTGCCAATTTTCATTGGCGTTTTCTCTAGACAAGACATTTTGTTTCCCCAATCAAACATTTTCAATTTACAGATATGTTCATTAGGCTTCAGCAGCAAACTTATATGAAGGTAATTAAGGTAATAGTTGTAATGGGGGGAAATTCCTGGCTTGTTGTCGTAACGAATAATACATTGGTATTCATGCTGTTGTTTCACTTGAAGGGGATTTAGAGCAGATTAAAGTTAATCTAACAGATCGCATTTGCCTGTTCCTTATCAAACATGCAGAACGCATTAGCATTGTCTCAATGAAATCAGCTATTTCTGATTAGACAAAATTAAACACGGCTTTATTTGACACATACTTTCTGAAGATGATTGGGTCAATGTACCACTACTCGACTAACTGTACAACATGTTTTAATGCAGTGGTTCTCTACTGGTTCTACGTCAAGAGGTAACTAAACAAAAAAATAAAACATAAAAAACACAAAAAAAACACAAAGAAAATGGCATTATAGTATGATTATTATATATTAATTTATTATTATTATATTCATTAATTCATATCTTAATCTATTAAACATTTATACTAACATCAACTGCATGACCAATATACAAAAATATGAAACTGATCAGAATTGACAGTAAAAGAGTATATTACATAAGGTACTGTGTATACTTAAAATAAATACTGTTTTAATAAATCAAACTTTATTTTAGCAAACAAAAGGGATTTTCAATTAAAATTAAAACATGGAAGAAATGTTGTTTGATCATTACTTTAAAATGATGCACCATACATTAACACGGAGACACACAGAATTGATCTTTTTTGCGGGTTGCAGTGTCCTCATAAAGCACCTTTAAATTGTAATAACTCTACCATAAACATGTCATTTTGTCCCTGTAAACAAAAAAAAAAACAGTACACACACACACACACGTTTGACTACTTTGACTACTACTATCTTAATGTTTTAAGCATATAATGATAATCTAGGGAAATGTGTGATTCTAATTAGCAACTGTTTGGACAGGACCCTTTTCTTTTCTCACATGATAATGCTTCTGTGTATAAAGTTAAAAAAGAAATGATTGAACATCTCTGTTTAACTTTAGACCTTAACTGTAGACCTTGAGCCAAAAACTCATAACCCAACCATAACCCAAAACTCATACCCAATGACTTGTACGTACACTATACTGACAAAAGTATCAGGACACCTTCTTTTAAACAGAAAAGTGACAACGAAGATGGAAACATAATGTATTCAAAAACTTTTGGAAGTGTCTAAAATGACACTAAAATGAATTTGTGTTTGGTGATGAGTTTTTGGGTCAAGATGTTTTTGGCTCAAGTGTGGTGGGTGTGTGTCAGTGTGTGTCTGTAAACCCAGTTTCTAGATTTTACTACTTTCGCTACTTTGAAAGAGAAAGCATTGGAAACCACCAAGAAAGCCTACAAAAGTTACTGTTGAATATCACAATAAACAAACAAAGAAAAAAAGTGTGTGCAGATACAGCAGTAACCTAAAAATGCAAATACATTATAATGATGTCTTTGCTAGTATTACTAATGAATGCACAGTCAAAAATAATTGCTACATCTGTAATCCCAGAGACACTCCACCTTCTAATGAGTTTCCCAGCAGACACAGGTGTTCATTCACACAGTTATAGTAGGGGCTTAACATAGAGACACATCCGCTGGACCTCAACATTAAGGTTTTTGTCTAATGGCTGGCATGTTTTGATTTTGCCTCATTCACAGTTGTCATAAACATCTCACTTCAACCAGGCAATTAAGGGTTTTTTCTCCAACACACGTATATACTTCCACAGACATGGGAAAAAAATAAACCAAAAAAACTAAATAAAATACATTTGCAGCATGTAAAATTGATGTTATTCAAGCTTTGGCCAGTTGGTCTACATCAGAGGTTTTCAAACTAATACTAAAATCTTGCAAGGGACCCAGAGTCCAGTTGCATTAACGTACTGTAATCTCTATATTAAAACGTAAGTATTAAAAATGAGTTAAAGTTAAAGTAAAGTTTTACTTTTCATATTCCAATTTTTATTAGCATGCATATTACAAAAATATTAGCCATTTACAAGAATGTATAGGAACATGTAGGAGGGGGTACAGCGAACAGCAAACGCTATCCAATGGGGCAAGGCAAGAGCGAGAGTTCAGAAAAGGCAGGGTCGAGAACGATAATCCAAGGCGAGAAACAGGGGGAAACACAGAGGGAAGAAATACACGGTAAATCCACAATGAACAGTGACATGCAAAACACAAATGAGCCCTTAAATACAAGTCAAAACAAGACAAGGGGACAGAGGAACTAATGGGTGGCCAATGGCTTCCGAGTGAAGCTTGTGACAATTAGTAGTAATTAAGCACATATTAATGCCTTATTCTACATGACCTTATTCTACATCACTTATCCTAACCAATACCTAAACATAACAACTACCTTACTAACTATTAATAAGCAGCAAATTTTTGAAAAATAATTTATTGAGGGAAAAGTCATACTTAATAGTGACTTAGTGTTAGCTATTAAAGTGATACCAAATAATATATCAAATATTACATGTGTAACACCTGATTAAAATAATTACTTTACAATAAGGTTCCATCAGTTAACATTAATTAACTACATTAGTTTGAATAAACTAACAATTAATTAATTATAATAACAGAAATAAAAAAAAATATTTTAGTTAATGTAGATTCCAAAATTAAAATCAAAAGTTGTATCTATTTATGTTATTTAATGGACCTGAGCTAACATGAACTAACAATAAATTGGCTAGATGTATTTTTATTAGCTAACTTTATCAAAAAATAATAAATACTACAACACATATATTTCTAATAGTTACTTAATGTTATTTAATATAGTTAACAAATGGAGACTTATTATAAAGTGCTGCCCAACTATTTTTAATTCAACCATAATTAATTTGTAAAATAAGAACACACATACTATATAAATATCCAACTATGTTTGTATTATATATTATGTGTATATATTATATTCTATTACCTCATCCCCTTTCAAACCCAAACTGAGATATTGGTACGATATCTGGTATTATTGTGTTAGTATTATTTATTATAAATATATTGTGTAGTGTTACCCAACTATTACTAATTCAACCATAATTTATTTGTAAAACATATACAGTACAAACATACTGCATAAATATCCAATTACATGTGTTATGTGTGTATATTATAATATCCCATCTCCTCTCCAAATCCAAAATGAGAAATGCCAAAAAAAAAAAAAAAATCAAAAAAAACTTTGACAATCTTTGACAAGATTAAACTATGACTGGGTAAAAGCACTTTGCTTCCAACGTCCTACAATTCCACAGTACATCCTACACACATGATTGCCTCACTCGCACATGCTCCTCATATGCACAATATATGAAATCCGAGTCATATTCAAAGCCCAGCCTGATTGTCACTGTTGTGTGGCGGTGTCATCAATCTTTATTGTTAATTCATAGAATGACACAATATAAGCTAGTGGAATGAATTCTGAGCCGCAGCGAGACCACCAGCCAATCTATTGTGCGTTGCCAGATTGGCGGCCGGTGCAGGGAGCCTACAGTTAGGAAGGAATACAGTTCACTATCAGCCTGAGCCATGACCCCAACTGAAGAGGCATATGCAATGTGCTGTGGGAGGAGACCATACGGTAGAAAAAGCCAGAGCCAGCTGCAGGGGACCGATAAAGCCATTAGAATTCACGGGCAGTCTTAAAGCCTGTCGTCCTCCCCAGGTGGATGTGACTGAATGTGTTACCTGACACAAAAAGAGGCAAACGCTACAATGCACAAACACAGTCATCAACTCAAACACGCCATGAGAATCGGAAACGGTGATGTCACGGCGGAGAGGTGCGGACCAGGACCATCTGATGAACTACTGGTTCGATTGGAACAGAGAAGAGAGAGAGAAAGAGACAGGCAGAGATGGAGAGGCCGGCCAGTTAGCGCAGATCAATTTCGAAAAGCAATAGCTCAGCACTTCTGGGCGTACACACCTAATTTTGCTGCATGCTGGGAATATTTGGTACAGCACTTCACCTGACATCTGCAACTTGTCATGACATATTGAATTGTGAAGGAAAATGTCTCAGTCAGTGGAAAACAACAGAATTATATTCCTGCTCTGTCTATGGGCCCATTTGGATGGAACTGCTTCTGCACTATAGGCAAGATTACATTGAATTCACAAAAATATATTAGAAAAATTATGGGACGAATCATGTTCAGCTGACTCAGGGGTCCTCTGTGAAATCTCATTCTGTCTGTGATTGCCATATTTTATCTTTTCCCAATGTTTCTCATTTATTTTGACCTTTGTCGACCACAGCTAAAGCTGAATTTCTTGTTGCGCTGCCTGGTGCTCCTTCATTATGTATATAGACCTTTGCCAGGTTTCTTGGTATAACAACGGTTGGTTCAAGTACCGCTGAAATCGCTAATCAATGTAAGAGATAATGTACAGTCAGACGGTCATTATCGTAAAACAAGCCCATACAGGGTGATCAGGACCTTTCTTTGGGGTTATGACGGGGTGACTGTACATTATCCTGCTTATTAGACAGCCACTTATAAATAAATTATAAAAATAAATAAATAAACAAAAATCAACATGAAATACTTCACGGTGACTGAGAGAGCTCAACACGCTGCAACTTAAGACCCGTAGACTTCAGATGAAATTGTATAAATTTACCTGTACACTATTTTCTTAAAATAAAATATCACATACAATGTGTTGAAAAAGTGGGTGTGGCAACAATACAATAGCAGTATTACGTAATACTAATACTAAGCCATGTTTGAAGGATAAAGGCCTCACAGACAGATGGTGGATGAATGAATGATTTAAAGATGAGAGAACCATTACCAGAACAACAAAACAAGTGATGAATGAATTAATCAGAGAATGATAGCTAGAACAGTTAAAACAACAGAACAGATAATGAATAAATGAATGAATGAACAATGGCTAGAACAACAGAACAATAGTGTATGAATGAATGAATGAACCACATCTAGAACAACAGAGAAAGTGATGGTCTAATAAATGAATGAATGAGTTAATTAATGAACCACAGCAAGAAAAGACCAAGTGATGAATTGATGAACAACAGCTAGAAGAACAGAAAAGACAATGAATAGAACAACAGAACAAGTGATGAATGAATTAATGACAGAATGATAGCAAAAACAACAGAACAAGTGATGAATGGATGAACCACAGCTAGAAGAACAGAACAGATGATGAATAGAACAACAGAACAAGTAATGAATGAATGATTGAAAATGACAGTATCATAGCTAGAACAGAACAAGTGATGGATGGATGGATGGATGGATGAACCACAGCTAGAACAACAGAACAAGTCATAAATGAATGAAGAAATGAATGACAGAAAGATAGCAAGAACAACAGAACAGATAATGAATGAACACATTATGATATGATATTATAAATGAACAACAGGACGTATAATAGTTAGAATAACAGACTAGATAGATAGATAGATACGAATGACAAAATAATAAATATAACAAGCGAATGATAGACAGATTGACAGAAGATAGAATAGACAGTACTGATGACTGACAGCCGGGTGGATGGATGGATGCTCAGAAGGTGATAAATTCATCATTCTCCATTATCTTTGTTCTTACAGGTTAATTAGATCTGAGGATTGATTATACGGACCTTGGACCTGCATTAATTGTGTCCCTCTGGAAGAGCACATCAACATTAAAACACACAATATATTTACTCGTAAACGAGCCAAAAAAGAAAGAGAACGAAGGACCAAAGTGTTTGGAGCCAGGGAAGAAGAATTAGCTTGCCGGGCCTTTAACCAGAAAAAACAGTGATTCATCACAGAGCTGGAGCAGGAAATGATAAGAATGAAGTGTCTCAGAAAAGGAAGTGCTGTTATCTGACATTGTGAAAGAGAGAGAGCGAGGTGTGTGTGCCAGAGCCCTTGCAGGACAGAAGAGTCTCATTTAGGCATCAGTAGTGAATAGCAGTGAACTTCCTCTGGTCTGGAGACTGTGACGTGCCCGGACTTATGAGCAGCCACTTCCTGAAGCCGAGCCGTTAAATCAGAAACAGGCAGCAGCTGGGCCATCAGCACCAGCCACCTCCAACCCTGAGAAAGGCCACATGGGAAAACAGCAGCACCCAAAGTAACACTCCCTAGATCAGTGGTTCACAACTGGTACTGTACGTCTATTCCGATACAAGACAGGTCCAGGACAGCAGGGAAAACAAATCTGTGCTAAGTGCAAAAAAGTTAGGACTGCAATACAGAATAAAAAAATAGTCTTAACAAAGGGAAGAGAAATTGTTGATGTCAAAGACCATATCAAACTTTACAGTATTCAGAAAACACAAACGAATCTTTGGAAAAATCTAGTCAAATTAGCAAAAGTAACATGGACATTTTTATTCAACTTTTTTGCATATGATTATGGTTCTAGTGTTGGCTGACCACTTGAGGTCTAGAAAATGATTTATGATAATGTCTCAATTATTTTTGTGTACATAAATAGCCTATAAAACATTTTTCATTAATACTTTTATGCAGCATCAAACTGGTGAAAAGTGAGATTTTAAAGAGATGCTGTTCTTTTGAACATTCTTTTCATCAAACAATCCATCAAAGAATAATATATTGTTTTCACAAAGAAACAAGTGTTTTCATCATTAATAATAATGGAAAATGTTCCTTAAGCACCAAAACTACATATTAGAATGATTTGAAGGATCATGTGACAATGAATACTGGAGTAATGATGCTGAAAATTCAGATTTCAATTTATGGTAACACTTTATTTTACAGTTAAACCTATTAGTTGCTTATTAGCGTGCATATTACTAGAATATTAGTGCTTTATTAATGCCTTATTCTACATGACCTACCTTCATTTGTGAACTACCTTACTAACTATTAATAAGCAGCATATTAAGAAAGTATTGAGAGAAAAGTCGTAGTTAAAAGGCGCTCTATACAATGTTGCAGGATTTTAGCTTGACACACAACCACAACAAAAACAAACTTCGGCCACCTCCTCTTCCCGATTGGCCGAACTTTTTTTTTTTGTGGTGCACATCATCGCATAGAGCACCTTTAATAGTTAGCAATTGTTACCTATTCTAAAGTATTACTAAATTTATTTTCATTATGAATGATGCTATAATACTTTTTTTTACAGTATTACTGTTATGATATATTTTTATTACATAAATGTAGCCTTAGTAACTACAGAAGACTTTTTTCCAACCACAAACACTCGAACAATAATGTACAAATAACATTTATTTATACATTGCACTTATAAAAAAATGCCTGGAAAAAGTTTATACTAGATATGTATATATCCCTATTAATGTGCAATGTAAAATCTGAGTCCTGTGGCAATACTAGTTGACAACCACTGTTTACTAGTGAGAGTTAATAGTATCCAAAACTACATATATCATTAGATGTGTCACCGATTTGATGTCAGGTTAGGGCAACACAAGAGATCCACATTATCTGTGTGTAGATGAGCTGGCAGCTTTAACCAAAGTCTGAAACACTTCGACCTTCAAGCCAGGGGAACTTCTGAGACATGCGCCAGAAAGACAAAGCCCACCAGATGGGTAATTACAGAAACGTAGGAGTCACAATTCAGCATGTTTAAGGCGGAAACAGAGATATAAAATACAACATAAGGGCACCAGTGTAGGTGGTGCAGAAATGTGGACATTTACATCTTCAACCTCCAGCAGATGGATTACATGTGGCAATTAGAAGCCTTACGACTGTAGTAAACATCCCATTATGGTTACACGTCAATCCTTGTTAATTAAACAGATTGTCAATGTTATGACACGGTTTCTGCTCACCACATCAAGCACGTCTTCATGTAAATAGATTCGGTCCAAGTCTCTCAGAATTTAACTGGTTTATGCTTCATCAGTAAGCAACAGCATCAGCTCCACAGATCTCATTCAGGACGTGAGGAGAGCTGAGCGAGGTTATCATCATGGCACTCTTGAGGACTCCATCTACAGCTCATTTTCACAAGTGCCGCTCAGAAATGCACACACATACTCTAGGTCGCTTTCCAAATAGCTCCATTGGCGAGGGTTGGTATAGTTACTACAATGCTGCCAAGCGTAGCTGCTTCAATAATTGAAGAAATTAAAATGACATTCACTAAAACTCCACAGAAGAGTCACAGTTCCCATATGTTTAATTACGCAAGTAGATTTGCACATTAACCATTTGATGTATAAGCAGAAGCATTTCCATATCAAATGGAATGTGTTTGACTGAGAAGACCTTTTACATCCATTGTGTTATGTCTATTATTAAAACATTCCAAATAAAGGATTACAATATAAAAGTTTAATTTTGAAAATTGTGAATCATGTACCACTAATCCTACTAGCTTTCTTTCTACTCCAAAATACTATTTTGAATTTACTATTCTCATCTCAAGTGGTATGTGAGTGCTTTTTATGAATCATTCAAACTGATAAAAACTAAACTAAATGACTACAAGAACTTTTTTATGTAAAGGAATGCTTTACCTTGCTTTTTAGTAGGGTCAGATTACGCTCTGATATCATCAAAAATATCTTAATTTGTGTTCTGAAGATGAAGGAAGGTCTTAAAGGTTTTAATTCGACATGAGGGTGAGTAATTAATCAACACAGTCTCTCTCCAACTCGTCACATTTTGAAGGTTGGTCAAGACCCTTTTGCATCGCTTTTTGAAGCTCAAGGTACCCCTTTTTAGTCATTTTTTGACGTGAAGGGTCCTCCATTGTTTTCAGTTGTTTGGCTTTATGTAATGGTTTGCGTGCATATATAAATTTATTATATATTTTTTTATTTTATTGGAGCACTAAACCTACCCACTTTTGAACAATATAAAACACGCACAGGCAAATGCAGTTTACTGCACAAACTGATCATAAACAAGCAGTATAAATACATTACAAACAAGCCGGGTCACATTCCAAGTCTTCTGAAGCCATACGAAGTGTTTATATGAAAAAGAGAGTAAAACACAAGGTTTTAATCACCAAAAATGATCCCGCTCCAAATCAATCGTTTTGCCTCAAAAGACTTGGAAAATTTATATTTTTCAAATAAATTATGGCGGTAGTTGTATCTGCCTGCTATATCTTGTGTTTTATTGACAGATGGTAGGTTTAGGGGCTGGGATTGGCTCAAAAATATGTAAATAATATAATTTAAATAAAGCTATTTTGACTGTTTACATTGAAAAATCACACTCCTATATATATGCAATAATGCCATTGTTTTGACCCAATATTTCTTTTAATTATGACAATAAAATGTAAAAAAATGATCACTTTTGCATATTGATGCTAAGGGTTTCCTATTTATAACAATGGAGGACCTTTCACACCGAAAAGTGACTAAAAAGCGGTACCCTGAGCTTCAAAAAGCGGTACCCTGAGCTTTATAAAAAGCTTATTTTTGGGTGAACTAACCCTTTAAATGCGTTACTTTACTAGTTACTTAAAATAACTAAAAAGTAATCTGATTGCATCAACAACAGAATGAGGCCCGGAAACCATGCCTGACATTAACATTGAAGTTCACTTTGATTACTACAGGACAGTATGTCATCTTTATCTTTCCCTGCTCGAGTTGATGTCATTAGACTGTTTCATTAAAGTTGCTCTGTGCAGTGAACTCATTCAAACTCATACTGCAGCTCATTACGGGCCCAGGGCTGCGTTTGCTCATAAAGCAGCCACATATCTATCATTTACTCTGTGTGTGTGTTGCTTGTAACGGTACATTACATAAGTAAACTTGTGCTCCATCTAGCCAGAAAAAGCAAATGTACCAGGCTCTGACTCCGGACTGTTTTCTCATTGGACAGTCCAGATACAACAACTGGACCGCTCTAATCTAATATCTCACACTGCCATGCTGCAAAATATATTCCAACCTTATTAACAAATGCATGGCGGTATCCAAAAGACTGTAACTGATTATGATGCAACCAGAAGCCTCAAGAGCAAGCGTGGGACAAGGTCAAAAACAAATTGACGCACAATGGGTGAACGGTCGCACATTAGCTTGCAAGGACAGTCGTCACCAAAGGTATTACTGCTGCTTAGGACAGCGTGCAATGCACATCGCTAACTTGACAAGACAACAACATAAAATGAATTTACAGGGAATTGAATAAGAACAAACCTACATTTGTAACATTTTTATTTAGTGCTGTTTTTGACAGTTAAAAGATAAATACAATACATTGCAATTGACAGTGTAGAAGCATCAATTTTAAAGTAAAAACTGTGCTACTTTAATATCTATAATATATAATTTAATAATAATACAGGAATAATTGCACATGCTTTATTTATTTTTTTACAGAACATTGTGTTACTCATTAAAAGTATAGTGACTTATGTTACTTTTTATGCAAAATATAGTTATAGTATTATAGTATTAACAGGAAACTAGTCATGTTAATGCTAGTAATGCTGTTTTGGTTGCCAGTCACTTTACTATTTTCGATAACAAATGACTGTTACGGATTTTTGAAAATGAGCTTTCATGCAGTGTGTAACACAGCTCTGAGTGAATAAAAACAAGTTTTAAATCTGAAAGTGCACCATGTATAAAGTTATTGTCTCTCAAAAGAAAGAGTCGACTGAATCATTGAAATGAGTCATATTTAAAACGAGTCTTAGCATATTGCCTGCCCACTTTTTTGCATGCACAGACCTGGGAAAACATCATTTTTGCGTTGGTCTGAATAAAAAAAAAACCTAACTCATTCTTTTGGAGAGTTAAAAGCTTACAAACAGTCAACCAATCACAGCAGAATTAGTGTGACACAAAGGAAGGGTTTAGATGTTAGATAAAATACATAATATGGAAAAAAAAGATTTTTTAAAGAGATATTATAACCTAATTTTATTGAATAGCATTTTAAAGTAAAGCCAATAGATTACATAAAATGCATTGCCTGTAACACTGACGACTGAATGCTGCTTTATTTCAAAAGCTTTTCTTTTCTGCTCACTTACTCCTCTTCACTCGTCCTCAGGTATTTTGTCATCTTCCTGTGATGTATGTGTGAAACTATAGCATCCAAGAGCACCTTGACCTTACATTGCAACTCGCTCCATAAGAATAAAAGCATTCTTTCGTTTCTCAAGATCCCAGCCTCCGTGTTCTGACACCCACCGTCATGATGCTCCTAGATTACCATGTAACTGCGAAACGCAAAGCCGAAACAAGGTGAGCCAGGACATATGCGTTTCTCAGATAAGCATCTTGTCTGCAAGCAATAGATTGTGCCGCTGACTGTCTTCACTATCCCAGAGCCTGGGACTAATTTGACGGTCTCAATTGTGAATCGTCGGACAGTAATCGATTTTTCCTCCGCTCAGCTGACTGTTTAAATCAGACAATGGCCTGAAAAACAAATATTAACCAGTTCAAATACTCAATATAGAAAGGGTCTGCCACAATGAGCCTTAAGTCAACTGTATTTACCTGCATATTTGCATACCTGCAGTTCTCTTCCAAAAGTGAATTGCAAGTAAACAATTCAGATGCTCTAACTAATAATGACTACCTGCTAAAAACAAAACAAAACAGGATTATCCATTAAGCTTACAGACATTTGTTTTAAGCCTAAAACACAATACAATGTACTGTGTAATACTAAAAACATCTGAGAAACAATCTGGAAAATTCACGCAGATTGACACAATTACAAACAAAGATACTCTGGGCTCTGTTTTTATGTAGGGTACAATTATTTCTCTGCTCTTTGACGTGACCGTGCACAGCAGTTCAGGGTTGATTCTGTGCTTGCTTGATCAAATATTTTATAGTTTTTTATAGTTTTGTTGTAGATTTAAGTAGGAGTATCGCTAAAGTTAAAGCATAAATTTTGAGACAAAGCTATTCTTCATGATTTTCAGTATTGCTTAAGCTAATTCATGCAACAGTTTGTAAAAAAAAAAACAACAAACAAAAAAAAAAAACAGAAAGAATATGTAAAAGTTTGGTATTTGGGGTAAAAAGCGCCCCTGCTGCTGGGGCTAAAGGCATTGTGATTAACGATAATTCATAGAAGGCTGACTTTTTAATTTGTTGACATGACAAAAATATAAATGCTAAATATAATATATTATGTTGGGTGTCCATATTAGAAATAATGTTTAGAATGAAACCATCATATTTAATATCATCATTAAAAACATAATAATCACAATTTGTTGTTACTACTGTAATTATATAAATTCAATTATTATTGAAGCTCCTTCAATACTTTCATAATATATACCTATTTTTTCATATGCAGAAAATAGTACAAACTATCCTAGAGTGATTGTTTTGAACAAGTATTAAAAAACCCTTTTAGCTGAAGTGTTTGTATCAATACCGTTGCCTCATGTGGGGCAAAAGGCCCTTCTTGCCACCTCATACATTTATAACATTTTTAAACAAAATTAACAACTTGAATGAATCTGTTGCTCCATTAATGTTCAATACCATGTATATTTTTTTCTGCAAATTTTAGGCATAGTGAATGGCACATTTTTTTCTTAAGCAGGGTCTTTAGCCCCGCTGCTCCCCCTATATTCTTAGTGTAAACCTGCTGAAGACCAAACTGGCTTAAGATGTAAAATACAGTTAAAACACTTTTGGAAAGAACTGTGGAAAAAACTAAATCAGTAAAAAGTTTGAAGGACTGCAGTTTTGTGATTTTAAATCTCTGAAATGCCATCGGAAACTAATTTTGCTACATTGGTACAGTATACCATACAGCACTCTGTCATAGAGCATGGGAATATTTAGTTATTTTTTTTCTAATATTCTTGCTCTCTGTCATTCATGTTACTTAAACAACAAAAGAGACTGCTCTTGACTAATCACTTTGGCATACTGTGAAGAATATGCAGTGTTTATATACATTTGATTACTTTATATAAAATATTTATACTACTGCTTGTAATTATTATTCTGATAATTGTTAGACTGTTTACTTATCTTCATTGAGCTTTTTAAGGTTTTAGTTTTGTTGTAATATTGACACTGGTGTCTAAAAATATGACATTTAATCAAAAAATATTCAATACCTCATTCAATGCAAATATAGGCCTAACGATATCATTTGTTACTGTCAAATAAAATGACTTGCATTGCGATATAGAAGATTTCTGCCATATCGCCCACCCTATTTTGTCATGCTTTTCAGTATAAAATATATATATAATTAACATTTTTCACAGACCATCCATTTTGTATTGATTTCTTTATCAAGCGCATGAGTCGGTGCATGCAGTTCTGCCTCATAATATGAATTATGTATATGATTCCTTAAAATACTGCCTCTGTATACTGTTCACAATGTTTGGAAACACAGCAGCGCAAACCCATTTTATCCTATCTGTTTAAGATGTTGACCTCTCACCACTTGAAGACCAAGCCAAGTCCTTCGCATCAGCAATGCAAGTAGGTCAAGAATGCCGTATCATTCATCACACATGAATATGGTGATTCTCAGACTCTATATCTGGAAGGCTGATGGATGCAGTATTTGGCAGGTCGGCATCACATGTGTGATTTATGGCAGCGTGATCCTGAACAGTGTTGATTGGCCTGATTGTTTCATTCAGTCTCTGGGGCTACCTGAGCAGCATTCAGTCAGTCAAGGGAAATCAGAAGCTTTGCTTTCATGGCCAGGTAGAGATTGGCAGACAGCAGAATGACTCTGAAACCAGATTCAAATAAAGCTGCTCTTGGACTAGTTTCTATTTACACACTTTCTGGGATCTCCTCGCAAACAAAGCAGAGAAAATATTGCTGTACTGTGCAGTGGCTTCCAGTAGCATTCGGTCTGCGAAATGAGTCAACGCTGGGGGAAGCTGCGATCTCATATTTCTTCCTCCATACATTTTCTTTACCTTCACCCGAGACTCTAACTAAAACAGAGAAAAGTTTGGGCACACATCAATTTTCTCTGTGGAATTTGCATTCAAGGTAAACGTTCGCTGTCTCACAGACAGAGTGTGAGATGTGTTAGCAAAGCCTGGGCTCGTTCTAGGAAAAGACTCTCATTATCAACAGGCTAAACATTAAAAGCCCATTCAGTTACACAGCAGCATCAAATTACATTATGATAATCTCCATTGTCAAAGACAGATTCTGAGAAAGGCCTTTGGGGACATATGCAAGCATGCTGGCAAAACAACCTTGAGACATCTGGTACATTAGAGAGGTGAAAGAACTTTGCATATGATGTTAAAGGGTGCAAAATGATTGAAAACATTCTTAGAAATGCCAAATGAATCCAATTAAAGTGGAAAACATGGTTATGTATGGCTCTGTTTGTGTGTGGACAAATTATGTGTCAGTTAGTAGAAAATGTAGAGAGGATCTGCCACATCAAGCTATCCTTATGTCACAGTAATGAAGTGCACAGTTTATGCCTGTTCCTGCTGCTGCCTCCACATGGCCAATACAAATTCAATCATATAATAAAAGGACACTTTTAAAAGGACCACAATTTCTGTAAATATTTACTGTAAATAAATCCAGTACTGTTCTAAAGTTTTGGGTTGGTAAGATTTCATATTTTTCAAAAAGGCATTTTAAAAAGGTTTATTTAATAAAACGAAATACAATCAAATCTAAGTAAATAAAAATTAAGTAATAATTGTTTTTCGTATGAATATACAGATTTTTAAAAGTAATTTGTTTCTGTGATGGCAAAGCTGAATTTGTCTTGATCCTTCAGAAATCATTTTAATATGCTAATTTGGTGCTCAAGAAACATTTATTATTATTATTATCAATGTTGAAAACAGCTTAATATTTGGGGGGAAACATTTGATTGTAACGTGCGCGGTCTGCAGGTGAATGCGTGTGTGCGCTTCTCAGCTGGGCAAGGAGCGGACGGACACCGAGCTGAATTTACACATTTATTAGTGCACACGGAGAAAACAAAGGCTGACGAGGCAGCAAACACAGAGCATAACATA
>JAUMHI010000057.1:8546266-8560725 GCA_032359435.1 Enteromius unitaeniatus | reverse complement strand
ACAAAAGACAGGGGGGAACACGGAACGAACCAAACATGAACTAAGACACAGACAGAAACAAACACGGAACATGACATGATGAATATAAAGTTCAATAGAAAAACGATTATTTAAAATCTTGTATAACTCCAAAACGTCTTCACTGTCACTTTTGATCAATATAATGCATCCCTGCTAAATTACAATATTAATTTCTTTTGAATTCTAGAGTATGGATACAAAAGTGATTTATTATTACATATATATATATACACGTGACCCTGGACCACAAAACCAGTCTTAAGTCGCTTTGGTATATTTGTAGCAATAGCCAAAAATACATTGAAAGGGTCAAAATGATTGATTTTTATTTTTTGCCAAAAATCCTTAGGATAGTAAGTAAAGATCATGTTCCATGAAGGTATTTAATCAATTTCATACCGAAAATATATTAAAACTTAATTTTTGATTAGTAATATGCATTGAAAAGATCTTCATCTGGACAACTTTAAAGGTGATTTTCTCAGCATTTAGATTTTTCTGTACCCTCAGATTCCAGATTTTCATATACTTGTATCTCGGTCAAATATTGCCCTTTCCAACCAAATCATACATCAATGGGAAGTTATTTATTCAACTTTCAGATCATGTATAAATCTTAATTTCAGAAAATTAACACTTACGACTGGTTTTGTTGTCCAGGGTCACATATATACAAAAAATGGGGGTACTTTTTTCAGCATTCCCAGATTTGCTTTTTTGCAGACATCACAAGCAAACAACGAAAGCGTGTATTGTCAGGTGCAATTCATTTTTTAGTGAATTCCCCTGAGTAGTGCGTTCCAGCAGCACATCTGATACAACATCAGTCAGGACTCGCTGGACTTGTCTGGACAGAGGTTTATGAAAGTCTAATGGGCCCTCTGCAACCGAAGTGGAGTGATAAGAAAAAGCCCTTTTTATCCAGCTACACAATGTCTCTGCCATCACAGATTGATCCGACAAATACAACAGCTTGTGTTTGTTGGGTAAACAGACTTAAGTGTGAAATTGCAGCTTTGGATTTGCTTTTTATACAGTGTCACACAGGATTGTGATGGCTGGAAGACAATTTGCGATTCTTAAAGACTTTCAGCTTCACGATGAATCATTGAACAGAAAATGAAGTGAAACACCATTACGCAAGATGATAAATAATTAGCACGATGTTGGTGTCTTTCTACATTCTCTTTAAAATATAAAGCTCCATTTACAAAGTATTAAACTGCAATAAAATAAAAAGGAGGTCTGAATCAAATCCACAAAGCATTTAAGACAAAAAACATCTCTGTGAAAGTAAAGGCTTAAAGAGAGCTATAAAGATGGAATGATGAAACTGAAGTAATTACGGGTCTTATTAGATAACTCAAATATTACAAGTTGGCTCATAAGCAGGAGTTACTGAGATCTACGTTGCTATTGTGCACTTTAGCATGCTGCTTAACCTTAGTTTACTCTGGGGAGATGGTTGCAGCAACGAGGCTGTAGATAAAACGTGGGTGGAAAAGAATGACAAGCACATTTGCTTAATCAAGAGAGATGCATTCATTGGTAGTTGTCTGAGCTGTTGCATCCTGAATGTATAATGTATATCATTCTCAGCCATAATCTTGTAAGCCTCTGTAATAGAAGTTACAGATCTTCTATACTGCAGAGTATGCTAGCAAACACGTCCAAATAACTCCACAATGAAGCTCAAATTCAATCACAACTCAACATAGAGAGACCGGTGGCTAGTTGTCACGGTTTATACTCCAGAATATATTTCCCAGGGTATGTTAAATATTTGAGTCAATTCCTGTAAATACAAACACTTTGAAGTGTTGACTTTCAAGAAACAGTTTTAGGTTACAACCCTAATGACAACTAGCCCCACTCTGTGCTACATAATGGTGTTTGCGGCACAAAACAAATGGAAAAAATGTCTGCCTCATGGGAAGGATAAAGGAACCTGCGTCATCTGCTTACATGCAAACAAAATAACAACTGACAGTCACATCACCCGACTCGGCTTTAACCACTGGCTACGAATGACTGGAGACAAACCAGTATTCCCGCTTTGACTGAAACCCAGCACCGGTTAAAAAACGAATCCGTTGGCTTAAACATGGTCAGATTTCTAATTATGGAAGACTTGGATTGCTGACATTGTGAACGTTGTCCTAATAATGCCCATGCAAGCCAGTTCAGCTTCAAATCTGCTGATGGAGGAGGATGGTCCCACCGTTTGAACCAGAGATCCATCTTTAAGACCTTGGGGCTTGTAACTTCAGGCCTTGACATGAGAAATATGTCAGATTGAATCTCGCACACTCTCTCTCGAGGTCCTATAAGAATCATCTGTGTCTTAATCTTTCAGTATTCTGCTTCTTTCAGTACTAGAGAAGCCCAGAAACCAAAAGGAACCCTGTCAAGGTCTCTTATAATAATCTCTAAAAGCTGAAGCAAGGCAATTGCGGCAGAGACTACACTAGCCGCCAGAGCTCAAACTCTTTCAAACTGAACGCTAACCTGCTCTGCACCGAAAATCTACTCAAAATGTTTTGGTTTGGACGTTATGTGACTGCATGTCCTGCAGCTATAAAGCTAGGTGGTGATTTTCCCGTAAAGCTGTCAGTCGTATGTTGACAGGTCACTTTCATAATCCAATAACTCCGCAAGCACAGAATGTCAATCCAGAGTTGCTATGCCTGCATCTCACCAAATGTCAACATGTTAATCTATACCATTTCCCCTACCTTAAAGGGATGGTTCACATACAAATTTGAGGTCTGACATCAATTATTCACCCTCTTGTCATTCCAAATCTGTATGACTTTATTATGCAATATAAAAAAGGAGACAGTTTGAAATTATCATAAAGGCAAATTAAGACTAGGGCAATCCACTGCACCATATGGACTATATCCTCTGCAGTATGTGTGTGAAGCAAAAAATGTTATGCAAAAAGCCTTGAACTAATCCTTCTTTTAAAGCATATCCTTGCAACTAATATATGGATGCAGTTCACACAACAGGTCTGAGTGATTCATTCATTCATTCATTCATTCAAATTGGATGGATCCTTTGTCAAGTTCAACTAAATCATTGATTCAGTGGTTTAGTAATAAATAAACAGCCAAGGTCCATTTTAAACTTCAAAACACTAATTCAGTGATTCAATCTTTTAACAGTCCAAGGATGTTTTTCTTAAATGTATTATTAGTCTTAATCGTGGAGAGCATTGCTTCTAATAGTTTTCAAAAAACCAACTAGCTTTAAGAAAACTTTAGAACCCAGATCACTTTTAAGTAAATAACAGGTAAGGTCCATTCTCAAGTTCAGTTTACTGATTCAAAGATTCAATAATCAACAGCCCACTGAGCTCAGATTCATTATCAAGGTTCAGGTCACTGATTCAGTCTTTAACAGCTAAGATTCATTCTCACATTTAGTTTACCAATACAATGACTCAGGCATCAACAGCCCAGATTAATTGTTAAGGTTATCTCACTGAATCAGTGATTCAGTAAATAACAGCTAAGATCCATTCTTAAATTCAATGCACTGATTCAGTGATTCAGTGAATAAAAGCTAAGATACATTCTCAAATTCAATTAGTTGATTCAATGAATCAGTCATCCACAACCTAGATTCATTATCAAGTAGATACAACTCACTGATTCAGTAAATAACAGCTAAGATTCATCCTAAAGTTGAATTCACTGATTAAATGATTCAGTCAAAATCCATTTTCAGGATTCACCGATTCAATGATTCAGAGTCATTCATTAACAGTCCAGACCGATTGCTTCATCATTAACCAGTGAAAAAGATTATAGGTAAATAATGACTGAAATAGATTAGGCTACTGTCTGTTTCTTGCATATAGATTTTTTGAAAATTGATATAATATAAAACACCAGACATACAAACAGTACTTCGAAAGCTCAAAAGCTCCAGTCCCATTCATTGTAATTGCAAATCAGATAAGAAAGTCATACAAGTTTCAACAGCATGAGGCAAGTGGAAAAAAAAAACTAAACTAATGCATTCTAATCCTTTAACAATATTACCTGAGCTTGTTTAATTATTAACTTTTAAAAAGGCCCCAGTGGTGCAATCGAAACAGCATCTATATAGCGACCTCCAGCTGCGAAGAAACACAACATGGTGCTAGTGCTGCAGTTCCAGTACCAATGTTCAATTAAAGCTGTTATGACAGTGCGAGAAGAAGACAGGGCAGTGGACGAGTGAGATGGACTCCTCAGGCGGTGTAGAGATGCAGCTAGTCGTGAGGGTGCGATATGGCAACGAAAGATAAGACTGTAACTCTACAGTCGGCTGATTTATGTTCGACACTGTTAGCAAGGCCAGATACACAGCGTGAAAGATATATAAACATGAGAAAACAGAAAGATACCACAAGCAGGCTTCACAGCGCCTAAAAAAAATCAAATGACAAACACTATTAAGGACCTATAGTCAATAAAGTGTCATTAGCAAAGAGAGTGGAGTGTTGGTGACATGCCCATTCAGTAAAAATAGAAATATGGCATTCTGTATTTCTTTGAAGAAGTCATTTGAAGTGCAAATTATGACTAAAAACATTACATGTAATATCTCAGATGGTGACAGCTCCCACTGTTAAACAAACTAGCGCTGTCAATTCTGACGTCAATATGACCTTTTGTCAATACACCCATTTATGACATTTACATGCTATAACGACTAAAATAGTAATCAATATCAAGAATAAGTGCGATTGGCTTGACATTAAACAGTAATTTCAGATGTCAGTCATTTTCCTCAATGGTTTTCCCCATTATATAGATCACAAATCGGCTATACTGTGCAAAGTTTTTCATTCTAACTTTCTAACTGTAATTAATCGCTAGTTTATAACACTGAAATTGAACTCCCTATGAATACCATTAACCTGGAAACAGTCAATTTAAGCTACATTCTCTCTAAAACGGAAAAAGGTCAGCCTATGCCAATTTGTGCTTGCTATTTTGGCTATCTCTTGGACTCTCTGTAAAACACAAATGCTATTGTTTGCATCAGAGTATGATTCATTTGGCAGAGGTGTACCTGCCGTTGTGTCTCAGATGAGATGGTCATATGGACAGGGCTGACATTGACTCACCCAGAGGCGGTAAACCTCGTCATGGATTGTAATGAGCCAGCGGACGTTCTGCTGAGAGTGCAGAGTCACTCATGAGAGCTTCATATGTCACTGTGACATCCGCTGAGACAACACAAGGTGAAGCGATTTGGAAAATATGGGGACGTTAGTGTCTGGTCGGGCAGGTGATTGCAAGTGCCACTAGGAAGGTCATATAAGTTATCCAGTAAAAAATATTTCCTTTTTGTAATGTATCTGAAGGAAAGAAAAAAATTAACTTAAATGATTTTAGCAAATGGCTGCAATATAACAAAGTGCGAAATATTTAAGGGGGTCTGAATACTTTCTGTACCCACTGTAACATATGTGTTTAGCATTGCACAAAGACCAAAGATAAGCCTTTAAACAGATAAAGCGCAAACAGGAAATGATGAGCTAAGTGTTAACTTTATGCTACAGCTTCATTCCCAAATCCCTCCTGTCACTTCTGACAAATGGCAAACTTCCTTATGTGCCTGCAAGAATTTAAATGAACAGATGATCATGTCGGCTAACATATAAGCAATGTAATTGATGATGATGATTCTAAACAAATGGAGGTTAATGAAAACGAGAAGGTGACAAGTTGATTAAAGAGAGAGTGGGAGAGCGTTCAATGAGCAATCAGTCTCAGAGAGCTGACAATGCAGCCAGAACAAATGACCTCTCTTCACCTTTCTGTCTGCAGCAGTCTGACCATCGATACCGTTCCTTCTCTGCTTTTACAGCTGTATGTGAGCAAACAACACATGGACAAACAGCGGACACCACGCATCTCTTTTAATCCACACAATTTACATAAGGAGTTCTGGGTATTTGTGGCGGTTTTAGGCAGAACCTTAAAGCTCATCCCAGAACAGTGAGACACAGAGGGCTGATGAAACAGGTGTGGCGATGGCATTTTGTGGAGAAGACATCAAAGGAGCAAGAGCACTCCTCGTAGAGGCTGAGAAAATGACATATTTTCACCCTACACAGAGACACGGCCAATAGACCCACGTCAACAAAAACAATATGCCAAATGCCACCAGCAACTAACACCTAAAATAAACCACAGTCAGAAAAGGGCACACAGCGAAAGTGTTATACAGAAATAAAACCAAATTTGATGCAACTGCCACTGTTAAAATTGATTTATTGCCATCATAGAAGAAAATGGAGATTGGAAATCTATAAACAACTGGATTACATCATCAATGAAGAGAATTTTTTTTTTTAATCTGGACATTAAGGCTGATTCAATTTCAGATAAAGAGTAAGTTTAATTTCAAAGTGTCAGAGAATATATTTTACAGGATGAATCATTGAAATGACAAGTCATCCTGTAAAATTATATGTAATTTGTATAAAAGTATCAGAAGAAATCATTGATAAACAACTCTTTAATTTGAGGAAAGGGAAAAATTATCAGCTTCTTCTGTCTCAGGGACAAATAGATGGTAGAAGACATTCACCCTTCATAATGTACAATATCATAATGTGACAGAATTAAGGTCAATGTGGCTTCAGGTGGCGGTTTATGGTGGTGTTTATTCAACATAAATCTCCTTTTGGGTGAAATTTATAGGACCTTCGGGACCGATGATTAAATGTACAAACTGCATCTTTCATGTTTTCCCCTTAAAAGTAAAGTGTGTAAATCTTCTGAGTGTTTAAAAACTTTCACAGAACATTTGTTAGCTATGTGACCTTAACCTCCATCTCAACCACTTTTTATTCAGTGTAAGTCAATGGGGTCCATAGACAAAAAATGGCCTAAGATTGCATCAGAAAACAAATCATACAGGTTTAAAACAACAGAGTGAGTAAATGACAGAATTATCATCCCTTTAAGGATAATGAGGGAAATAAGCACCGCAATAATTAGCAAAGTAGTAAAATTACTAAAATGTGACCACATTGTTGATTAAATAAGTATTTAACTGGCTTAATGTTCAAAAGACGCTGATTTAGACTTATTTAAATACCTTTATGTTGGTGCATACTTGCATAATGTGCATACGTGAATGAGATACAAATTAGCACACAATTTACTGAGACTATTGGAAACCGATAAGCATAGAGAATACTACTGGAATTACAAAGTAAGAGATATAGAGACGGTAAGATAGTGTGGCTTTAGAAGAGACACTAATCATAGGAAGCCCATGGCCCAGAAACAAGGGAGAGAGATGGCAGAGCAGCCCGGGAGCCAGGATCAGCTGCCAAACACTTTACCCTCAGTTGCCCAAGAGGGCAGAGTTCAAAGAGTACTGACAATAACTGCATCCAGAAAAGGAGAAGAAAAAAAAAAGAGCATAGGTTACTATCATCCATTATCCTGTCTTAGAGCATGCCCCTAAGAAAAACCAAAGAAACTACAAAAAAAATGAAGGTTAGAAACTATTTTTCATCCCTAAAGTACCATATTTGAATTCTGACGAAGAAATTAGTTTAATTCAGAATGCAGATTTCAGAGACAAACTTGAATCTGTTTATTAGCTGACAGACCTAGTGTAATAAATAAACCTACAGTGGATGGTTTACAAAAGTCAAGGCTACATGGAGAAATGATGACAAAGAACTTTCTAGATAATTGCTGGTAAACAAGATATCCATCTGTATCTGACACACAGCCCGATCTGATGCACCGCGGCCTATTAGCCACCCTAAATGTCAAGTAAAAACAAGTGACGGAGTAAAAACAGGCGGCATCTTCACATCTGGATATAGTTCTACACTCCAGTACACTATAATATGCATAACACGTACTATAAAGTCGACAGTCAACTATGGCTTGTCAGACTATAAAAGTAAAGGCAAAGGTAATGAAATGTGAATGCTGGCAAATTGAACTGAAGAACAGGGACTTTTGTTCTGGTCAGGAGTGGGCCGTCTAGAGCAACTCAAAGGGTCATGTCCATGTGTCCACAGAATTAAGCTGAGGTGCTTCACTTTAAGGTCGGATCAGGCTTCCAGCCATATTTGATAATGGCAGGGGTTCACCAGACAGTGGCCGACAAATTAGAGGTTTCCTCTTGGTCCCATAATGCCCTATTTGTCTCCATCGTACCTGCTGGGGAATTGAATTGGTTCAGTTTGCGTTAACGTTAGTGGGGAGCATTTCGAAATGGCAACCAACAGATAAATCCAAATTAGTCTCAGAGGACCCCATGTCTATGCTAGACACCGTTTTAGCCAAAATTCATCATTTGCAAGGAAGTTTTTACAAAACAGTTTAGTAAATAATCAATATTCTTTTAGCAAATAATCTGTTTGTTCCCTAACAAATGCAAAAGGATGCAGTCAAAATGTGTTAGGATGACATTCAATGTCCTTATGTATCATTTGCCAAGGAAGTCTGATGGTTGACATGAGAGGAGAAGCTTAAGATTGTAATGAACCTGCATGAAAAAATAAGTATTTTTAGTTTGCAGTTGATACATTTTGCTTTTAAAATGTAAGCAATTGCAACTTAATCAACTTGGATGTGAAACTGAGGCTTTTAAATCTTAAGCATAAATGGAATTCTAGTTCCAGAATATCCATCTATGTACCAGTTTACAAAAAAAAACCCCACTGAATTAAGAAACCATTTTCCATGGCAACTGAATGCGACCCGATTGAGGTGAAATGCCAAATCCTGAGTAAACCGGTAAAGTGCACTCTAAAAAAAGATACTACTATAATACAAAACAAACCAGAGCATGCACTTCCACAGCTTTCATAATAACTAATCTCTCTATGTATGCAAATGCGCTATTTAACTTGGTCCACGACCTTTATAAAGTTTTAATAGACTGGTGGTGCAAGCACAAATGACATGTCGGTTACGACCTGTGAGTCAATATCAATGCCCTATCAGTAATGAATGTGCGCTGTAAGTGCGAATTTGAGTCAGACTGAGACACGCTCCCATGTCATCAACAATCGCAAGCTGTCCTCATTCACTCCTGCAAGATTTTCTTTGTCATCAAGCCTTCCAGATGGAGCACTTGCCTGGCCGTGGTATCATCTGTTACACATTACAGCAAATGTTTGAATGAAACCAGGACGGCGAAGAGCTATGAATCCCAGTCAAGAATCAACTGGTGTATCTCTTTATTGTTCTGCCTTAAAAATAGGTAGCACATGCTGTACGGTGTCAATTCGTCTGTCCTCTGAACACACATTTGAATCTGACTCGGTACATGCCCTGAGGGTCACGCTTTCTCGCTGCAAACCGGAGGATTTCAATAGCATGTAAAATGTGTGGTGCGTGTGGATGTCTTGGCAAAGGAAAAGGTGTCGAGGAGCATTTGCATGGTGGCTATGCATGAAAGAGAAGGTCACATCTTGTTTGTAATGTACCGCGTGGGAAGTCTGCTCGTGTCAAACGGGCCTGTCCGTAAATGCATCACTGCAACCTTTATGATGCACTGAAAGACCTCGCAACGCCAATTCTTTATTTATGTTCTGCCTTTCAAGTTCTGCCTTTAAAGTCCCTTGATAACTTGAGGCTCCTGCAAAGAATAAAGTGTGGCAAATTAAAAGTGTGACATCGAATTTAGACTAGCGGTAGGCCACAATGTCCGTCATCCAATAAAACAGCGTTTAAAAGGATACTTCACCTAAAAATGTAAATACTGTCATTAATTACTCACTCTCAACGTGGTATTCAAAGCCCAGGAAAGGTAGAAAATAGTTCATGAAGCATCAGTAGTTCAACTGGTTTTGTGCGCAAAGAAAACTAAAAATAAGGACTTCATATAAAATAACTACCTTTCTGGGCCTGGTAGTTAGGTTGCTGTTCATACAGGGTCAGAAAGTATATTAAATATTTTTCAATATTTAAATACACTTAATTTGTGTTATGAAGATGATTGAAGATCTTACAGTTTTGGGACAAACTGAGGGTGAATAATTAATAATAGAATTTTCAGTAATACTTTATTTAATGGTTAGCCCTATTAGTTGCTTAATATCATGCATATTACTAGAATAAATTACTAGAATTTCTTAGCGCTAATTAATCACATATTAATGCAACCCAATACCTAAACTTAACTAATTTTAATAAGCAGCAAATTAAGAATGTACTGAGGGAAAAGCCATAGTTAATAGTTAACAAATTACCAAATTTTAAATTCTGGATGAACTATCCATTTAACTAATAAATATATATGATTTCCTTAGTGTTTTTATTAAATGTTATATTCAGAAAAGACATTAAACTGATTTAAAGTGCAAGTAAAGATATATAATGTTGCAAAAGATTTGTTTACTTTTTTTTTTATTTTGTTATTTTTTTTTTTTTAAGTGCCAAAAATAAAATGTTTTTAAAAATTGATAAACAATTGAAAACAATAAATATTTCTTTAGCACCAAATAAGCATTTAGAATTATTTGTATCATGCGACCTTTTATGTGAATGACACGTTAGAAATGATTAGTCAACTAGTTCAACTTTTTCATAACAAAAATTACATTATAATCATCTTCCCAAAATATAAATAGGCACATAAATAGCCTCATGAATAAAGACCCATTTGTGGAAAAAAATATTAAGCACCATAAAGACATGTTGTTTCTAAAGTTATATAATTGGCTTTTCACTGTGCCAAGGCCAAAGCAAATTACAAAAATATTATATAGAGGATACTTAGTACTAACTTCTTTTTCTAGCAGCTATTAGAGTAATATAAAAGTTTGAAATACAAAAGGTCAGTGTTTAAAATACTGAATAAAACCATAACATAAATTACAATGAATCTCATAATTTTCTGTCTTTACAAAGTAAAATGAAGCTGAAATATTATATAAATTGTTAAACACTATAGCATAAAACTTTAACATTTTAATTTAACATGGTCTATTCTCTCTCACGTTTTCACCACCAAGCACTCCCCTTATCGCCCCTGTTTAAAAAACCCTGAACTAACCAATTCCAAAAACATGTAGTTTGTGCACATGCCCAAAATAGACCATGATGACATCGCAACAACATACAGTACATGTGGAAGACATAGAGGTCAAGAGCGCATGACAGCTGGCTAAAAATTTTATACAGAAAAATTGCTCCCCGTTCAAGAAAAAAAGTCAACACAAACTGAGCTGACCTTTAAAGATCTATATTCTTAAGGGTTTAAACTTTTCACACGAACCTGTCGAAACATGGTATACTGCATTTATCTCACTTTTGAAGGGCATGCATGGAAATAAAAAAATAAATAAAAATACACCAAGGTGAAGCCTTTAAGATAAACATGCTGCCTGATATTAAAGTAACCAGTGAGCATTGCGGTACAGAGCCTTAATACCTTCACGGAATCACGGAGCCATGCCAAATGCTAAATTACCGGCTTCATGCTGTACAGTGATCCCGTCACTGCGCATATGATTCTCTACCTGTACTTTTTTTTTCCCCAGAATCCTCTCTGGATGATGCGATAATGAGCCATCTGTCATTGTCATTGTAATTAATCTGCTGGTATTTAGTGGGTAATGAGATGCTGTCGTGTCATCTTTTTTTTTTTTACACTCCAGACCTGGAAGGGGAAATGAATGGAGGGTGTTGACCACATATCGGCGCCGCCAGATGGGATCTGTTGTTTACTTCAAAGCTTCCTTTTTTTCCGAAATGCCCATTATTTAGGGAATTGTTTTGTGACAACCTTGTTTTAGTGCCTGTAAGAAGTCGCAAACACATGTCACGGCGAAGACAAGACATGGACAGACCACCATGGAGAAGCTGACAGGACGTTTCTGGCACACTTTGCTGAGCGATGACAGGATCGTATGGGCCGTGGCATATTTACCATGATCTGAAAGAGGTGAGTTAATCCAGGTAGAATGGCTTCTGTGCCGACTGGAAAATCTTTTCCAATCATAAGTGAAAATTAAGTGGCGAGCTAGATGGGCACACCACTTGAGATGGAAATTGCGCTGCCACATGCAATTTCACACGAAGGTATGGCTCTCACATCTACACCACTTCCTGTTCCGTCATGTTGTAGATACAGATAAGGAATTTCCCCGAAGGATGGCGTGAAACTTTATTACGATTCGTGGGTGGACCGACACGGACTATGTCACCTCGTAACTGGAAACACATGGGACTGTATTGAGTATCAACACCCCTGTTTATCTCCCCGCTAATTCAAACGTCAAACCTGAGGCCTCGCAAAAAAACTCCAGCTTTTGTTATCTGACATCTAGAGACAACAGCAAAACCAATTTACAGGCAAATTGGGTGAGGACATGACAAAACAAAATGTCAGTAAGCTTGAGATTAATGCTTAAAAGTCTGAGCCCTATGCGTTATTCGCTTTCAAACTATTTACTGTGCGTGGGTTTAATTATTAATGTTTGCCATCAACGATGAATTCCTCTGTGCTTTTCAATAGAGCAAATAGTCAAAAGGTTTTAGTATCGATGCCATTCAAGATGAATAAAATGACAGAAAAATGGAGGAGTAGTAGGTAGTAAAGAGGGGAGAGAAACTTATGTGAAGCTCTTGAAAACGACGGATGATTTTGAAGAAGTGGCGTTTGAGTCGATGAGCACTATGCCGGCCACTCAGGAGTCTCATCTTAAGAGTGAAAGCATCAAGTGAGAGGAAGCTGGAATAAAATGTGTTGGGTTTCTCACTCAGCTGCTGTCATTAATCACAAAGGTATCTGAATTTGCTGCACTGCTGCATGCTGATAGGTTTATTGCACTCTTTACCTTGGCTGATAGAGTGTGTGAGTGGAATGGAGTGACAACAAACTCTCCTTCCCATAAAAAACATCCCACTACTTCAGCTCCACTCCGGGCTTTCCATGTCAAGCTCCTTACTCACACACTCTCTGTTTGAAGTTCAAACTTGGTTTGTGCAAACAGTATGTGATGTAGTACATCAACTGGCTAAATAATTACAAGTAAATGTAAATGAAATAAATACACTACAATGCAGTGAATAAGATAATATTATGTAATGCATTTAATATCATGAACTAATAACAATTAAAATAGCATTTTTGTAATTTTGGCTCTTATTAATTAACATTTTTAATCTACTACATTTTAATCTACTAATACTTTTTAACATTAGGTTATATAAATTATTACTAGTTAATGCATTCTAAATAAACATATTAACAAGTATACAAAAATAAACAGCACAGTAAACTAATGTGAAGTGAACCTAGATCAATAATTATTAAAAAAACGTACTTACTGTTTTTTAGCAAATTAACATACATGAGTAAATTGTTTTAAAGGGTTAATTCACCTAAAAATGAAAATTATCCTGTCTTTTACTCACCTTCGATGCATCCTAGATGTCATGAATGGGACGTGAGGCGTGCGAGTTCATGTGCAAAACAGGTTTATTCAGGCTCAGGGTCAAAAACACAAAATCAAACACCGGCAGACAAAAACAAAGTAGGCAGAGACAAAGAGTAAACGTAATCCGAAGCAAAGGTGAAATACCAGATAATCAGTGTCCAAAGGAGAAGGCAAGGTGGAGGTCCGTGGAGAAGCAGATGTCGGCAACGAGTAAATCCAAACAGTGAAACAAACAAGATACAAGAACATGAATGACAGGCAAAGACCAGGTTGACAGTGTAAATGAACCATGAAGAGACAAACAAACAGACTGGTATTTATACAGGTGGAACTGATTGAATGATTGAACCTACAACATGACTTGAATTAGCAACAGCTGTGAGGAGAGATGCATTCTGGGGAATGGAGTCCAGGAATGAAAACAGACACAAAACACACAGAGAACATGGAAGGCTGGAGTGCCAAACACAGTCTTTAGCTGGCAGCTCCAGCTGGGCGTGACAGTATGAACTTAAAGAGAATTGACTATTGATTTGATTGAATTGATTATAAAAATTACCCAGAAAGGTGGGTAGTTTTGAGAAGAGCTCTAGCAAAAACTGGTTTACAGATGGACTTGCTTTATGTGGCAAAAGTGCCCATTTGCTTTTAATGTAATGAAAACCACACTTTTCCAACAAAACGAAAAAACAAGAATCCGGCTCCATTTTTAATTTTTTTGTTCAGGGACATAAAACATTAAATGGCAGTGCATCGCACAGTTTTCCACACGGATTTTAATAGGTGTTTATAATAATTCACGTGATGTGCTAAAGATGCAGGTTAAAGACTTTTTTAGCCTAGTGAATATAAATTACAATTTTAATTAATTTTTTCCCCCATAAAACTGTTAAGGAACTCGGGCCACTGGTAGGAAGCGTTTGAGGTTTTATTAAGCATAACCGCACAACAGTGACTGTAAAGTTTTGATGCATAGGCGGAGCGTGAACCAACTCCAGGGTACGGC
>JAUMHI010000057.1:8518103-8538749 GCA_032359435.1 Enteromius unitaeniatus | reverse complement strand
AATGTTCAGTGCTTTGCTACAATCTGTATTGTTAAAAGCGCTATATAAATAAAAGTGACTTGACTTGACTTGACTATATTTCACCTGCAAACCTTCAACAGTTAGGTGAAGATCTTGTGAAGAAGATGTTTCTTACTGACTAACAAAGATGGTCCAACAGCCCTGATCTTATTTGGCAACACATTATACTTTCAGATGAAGTGTGTGATTTTCCAATGTTAAAGGACCAGTTGGTAATTGTTTAATAATTTAGTAATCCTCACGCCGTTCCAAACCCTTGAATCAACGATAACCACCGTTATGCTGAAACTGCTTAAATATTTGCTGTCTCACCAAATCTGATCAAAACACTTAGGCTAAATCATTAATGAGCAAAATGGACTTTTTCCGATACTCTTGGGTGTTTTATTAAGCATGAAAGTGAGTCACAATGTACTACCATTGTACTCAATGCACCCAAACGGATATTAAATGATCTTCTTTTGCGTTTCAAGAAGAAAAAAAGTCATGCAAGGTTTGGAATGATATGAGATTGAGAAAGAGATGCCATAATTGTATTTTTGATGGAGTTAAATACAGTCCTCTAAACAGGTTTAAAGGTACTGGAAGGTTTTTTTTCTTATTCTATATGACAGATATCACTGAAATAGGTGTTATGAGAAATAGCATCTGTCTTTGAGAAAAAAAAAATGTGGGCTGTAGTTTTTAAGAAACCCTCAGAAACACTCTCTGCCTGTGAATGATTTAGTGTGTTGGGTTTGCTGATATTGTTCTTTCTGACACATTCTGACAGCGCGTGTGGTTGAAGTTAGCAAAATGACAGCAACTTTAAATCCACAGAGACAAATAGTTTAAAAGTTTAGTTCAGCCGAAAATGTAATTTTGTCAACAGTTACTCAGTCTCGCGTTGTTCCAGACTCTCTTTCATCTTCAAAACACAAAGGAATTTATTTGTCACGAAATATGAGGGACCTCCATTTTTAGGTTCACATACTGTCCTAAAACTTTGATGTTTAAAAAAGTTTAGAAGGACATCGTAAAAGAAATCCAGATGAATCAAGCCATTTAATCCGAGTCATCTAAAGAGACATATACTTTATACGAATTTATACAATTTAGGCTTTTACTCAAATATGAACATTAAAGTGTTAGTTCACTACAGAATTAACATTTTCTCACCCCCATGTCATCTAGAATGTTCTTTTATTAGCATGCATACAGTAGGTGGACAACCAAAATGTCCACTGCCGCCGCGTGTACCGCCGTGGCAAAGTCCCGGATTTAAATTTAATTCAGTCGCGTGTTAAAGTCGTTCATGAAAATACCACCAGGTGGCGCAAAGTTTCCAAACTGACTACAATTTTGTTTTATTAAATAGAGATAAAATAACAAAATAAAACAATAACAACATTATAATATAACACCCTTAAAATAATATAAATATAATATAATATAAAACTAGATATACCCGCTAAAACAGGGTAAACCCGCTAAAACACTGCGAGGCGGTGAAAAGGGCGTTCTGGTTGTCCACCATCTCTATTACTAGAACATTAGCCAGTTAGAATTAGTAATTAAACACATATTAATGCCTTGTTCCACATCCCTAATCCTACCCAATAACTTAACAACTACCTTACTAACTATTAATAAGTACCAAATTAGGAATTTGTTGAGGGAAAAGTTGTAGTTAGTAGGGAAAAGGTGTTCCCTATTCTAAAGTTTTTTGAAGTTTTTAAGGAACATTTTCAGCATTTTTCTCCATATAGTGGACTTCCAACAGGTTGAAGGTCCAAATTACAGTTTCAGTGCAGCTTAAATAGGCTCTACACAAATCCAGCTCAGGAACAAGAGTCTTATCTAGTGAAATTATCAGTCATTTACTAAAGACTAGGGGCTGGATTTACCAACAGGTTGTGCATTGTTAGTATGTCGCTCACAGAATTGTCCCCTCCCATCGGTGCTTTTATAGAATAGCGCTTTAACACTAAATTTGTCGTATTAAGTATATCTGGCCTTTAGTCATATGGCCTTTACAAAAATGATGATTCTGAAGTTGGAGGAGAAAATTATGCTTTTTGCCATGCCCCATCTTTTTGAACCAGAGTACACAGATGAAAAACTAACCACATGTGACCTTTTCAATGTGATTACATGTGTGAATTAATCCTTTAATCACACTGTACGAAATGCACATCAAATATGGTAACTGCACTTAAAGGTGCTCTATGCGATGTTGTAGGATTTTAGCTCGAATTTATTTTTTATCTCAAACCGTATGCATCTCGGTCTCGAAAGACAACACAGAGGCTGCAATTCCCGAAACAAACACTATGGGTAAAGGATGTTCATCACAACAAAAACAAACTTCGGCCAACCAATCGGCAAGAGATGGGGTTTTATTCCCAATGTATTCAGAGGGCAGACAGCAATACTATCAAGGGGTGATACATACGGTTTGAGATAAAAATGAAATCGAGCTAAAATCCTGCAAAATCGCACAGAGCACCTTTAAGTGATATGAGAAAATGTCTCAGGTTTCAATTTAAATATCTGAATGTTTTTCAAAGATGAACAAAAGTCTCTGGGTTTAAAATGACATGAGGCTGGATAACTGCTAATAATTTTCTTTAGTTATCTATCCCTTGAAGTGGTCCAGCATCTCATCTTATGGCTCAACTAATGGCCTGAGTTTGGGGCGGGACTACCTGTTTAATAGAATATTGGAAGATAAGAATCTTTTTAGGAATTCATTTTGTAAACAATACCATTAGACTAGTAATGCAGAAAGCACATTTCACCTTTAAAATCCTGAAGATTGAGTGAGTTTAATTATGATTTATATCTGCAAAGATTATTAAAAGGTTACAATTTCAAAGATGGAAAAGATTACCACTGCAATGAGATTTTAGGAGAGGGGTGGGCACTCAGTGAACATCCATGTTTAATGTTGGTAATCTGAGGAGGATCTTAGGGAAAGATGGGTCTCAAAGAGAAACATCAAGGCAATTAACACCACAAGTTCCAAAGGAAGATAACCGCCTTTGATTAGATTAAAGAGTGAGAGAATGTCGGTGAGCTTTCTTTAAAAGAAAAACACTGCGTATTTGAGTAATACTGCTTTATTTATTCTCAACTCACAGACCGCTGAGATGGGTCGTACTTTTAACTAATCAGCCTGACCAAGGTTTCCTCCCTACTTTTTCTCAGTCCCAGAGTAATTACGGCAGTGGAGACCCCCGCTCTGCGTTCCAACAGCACCATTAATAACAGTTGTGTAATCAAATTATCCGTCCTCTCCCTCTCTCGGTCGCTGCTGATTAGTCCACTGTAATGAGCAGCGCTGATGGCCTGCATGCAGCTTTGATCTCTAAATTTCCATCAGAGGGCTGTGGAGCCGGGGGCCGCGAGACCTTCTCTGGAGGTGCGGTACACCAGGGGTCTCAGCTGCACTGTGAAACTAATAGCTTCGAGAGAGAGGTCCTGCAACTCCAAACCCGCCCTGTTTAAAAAATGACACCGTGGCACTGACAGTGCCAGGGTTGAGAGATAAATGATGGCAACCTTTGCTAGAATAAAAAAAGAGAGCCAAGTAATTATTTCTCGACAAGGATCACTGACCCATCAGTCCTTGCACTGGTGATAAGTTCAGAGGAAGTATCTAACCAGCTTGTGGACCCTTTATGCCACAGCCTTACCTTAATATACTTCACAACAAGTCGTGTCTGACCATCGAATGAATGGTTGTACCATCCACCGGCGTCGGAGTAAGATGGCCTTGCATTTGTGTCACACGGTGGGGTGACGGCTGCCATATGTTGGTCTCATCGTTTGCTTTGACATCACCATTACTCACCTGCAGTGCTTACGGCACATGTAAGCAGTTCGCGAAGACTTTATGAGCAAGACGGACCGTACCGACAGCGTGACTGATTTTCCACGCTGTTGTCACCTCTGTGTCATCCAACATCTGCTAAATTGCCACAAAAAAGCTCTCCAAGCTCAAAGCGTGCTTGAAAAGGCCCTCGACGTCACTCCGCTGTAGTTTATCATTTATGCACGCTTATTTGAGTTTCAGATGTTCCCTTTTTTCTTCCGTGTTGCCTGACAGATGCCTCCACTGAATCTTGTTCTACCGAGGGAATGAATGCGGCTATTTAATGAGCACCGAAGTAATTATCATAACAGAGAAACTATTAAAGAAAACTAATGAGTAGAATGGAAGGCTCAATTACATTCGCCCCAAAAAATGTGCGTCTTTTTTTCTCCCCCATTCTTAAAGCACTCTAATTCAAGAGCAGGAAATGAATCGAGTTGAGTGGCGCGGCAATAGCTCTGCATGACTAAGCAACGGAATTCATCTTTGCTCAAATTTAATAACACTTTAAAGCAGCTTCACTGAGAAAAACACAGTTACAACAACTAGTTGACCAATACTTGATTGTTAAAGCATAATAGCAGTGAAATTGTATAATTGACCATTGCCTGGCGAATGATTTCCTCCATAGCTGTGCTTGTCTCATATCACTCTTTCTTCTCACATAATACTCAAATCAATATTTCATGTCTGTGTGTTTATTTATCTACTAAGTACCCGTGAAATAAGCCAGATAATGTATAGTTAGCCGCTCATTATCGCAAAAACAAACCACTTTAGGGTTATGCGACACCTGTGTCTGGAATACAGAAGTGCTGATCACCCTGCCTGGGTTTATTTTGGGATAATGAACAGCTTGTCTTTTATTTATAATGCATAACAATGTGCAAGCACTTCATATGGCCAAAATGGATAATGTGCAATCATAATAAATAAACGCACAAGCATATATAATAGTGCGGTTAAGTTCATGTTCTGTGCAATGTTAATTATATGAGGTATATCATATTACAAAACACTGACATGTGTAAAATAAAAATGTACTAGCTGCAGAATCATTTGAACAAAACTATTATGTTAATGGTTCTTCCAGACCACATTCAAAGCATTGCAAATCAGCCTTGCACGTGTACATTTTATAGAAGAGGAATTTAATAACACCGACTCTACGCCGGATGAGATATGTCTGATCAAAGACAGTCTATATACATAGCTGAAACAAACTTGATTAAAGTCATGCTCGGGATAAAATTAAGAAATAAACTACACAAAAAAATCAGTTGTGGATGGCTTTAAGCACTAAGACTAGATGTGGCACTGATCTAAACTCCCTTTGTGTCACTGTAGCCTCGCTGCCATGTCCAATTAACAGCCTGTCATATTTCCCAGCATGCAGCCAGAGCGATTCGTCCCTGGGGAGACGGTCTGCCCTGCATAACGATGGTCTATCGCGTCTGTCTCAACAAGCACCTTTCTGCGAGCAGATCCGTTCCACTCACTTCTGGATATCTGCAAAACCAGACTTAATGGTCTAGCATCAGTCACATGAGTAATTGCAGCGGTGTTAACCGTTCCAAGGGACGGTATCCATGGATACGGTCCACCTGGTTGGGATAAGTTCACTCAACATGTGATAGCAGGTGAGCAGGCCAGGACACGAATGGTGTCAGAGCACCTCCGATCAACCCTAATGAAGCCCAACTGATTCATGAGTGAGACATTTGGAATGACTCATCACCGAATCTCTGCCAGTCTGCTTCAGGCGCAGTCGTGCCACGCTGGCTTTACACGGCACCTTTGAAAGTCCCGCGTCACTGTTTTGTCTTTGTTGATCGCTAACAAATGTGTGGAATAAGCAGTGACGCTGCTGTCATTAGCAATGCTTTCATGACAAGAGGTTGTAGACCACAGTTTTGTAACACAGTAGGTGAACAAACACTGTGAATGATGCCCAGCTCTGATCTGTGATAATCAAATTCCCTCCCTCGGTGTCATCAAGAAGGAAGGTCCTGTTGTTTATCAGCATACTGAAAGGTGAGCAAAAGATAAAAAGCATCATCACAACATAAATGTTGGTTTATTGTAGCTAATCATCTGCAGTATCAGAGACATGCATGTAATAAAGTTAAAATATGTATTAAACATATTTTTTGTTTGTAAATATTATTAAATAATAAATAGAGGCTAGTGTTCCAAAGTTTGAGGTTCAATATATTTTTTATAAATGTATTTATTTTTATTATTAATTTTATGCAGTACAGTAAATATATTAGCAATGCAACAAAATATAATTATTTTAAATACAGTTCTTAAAATTATTACAATTATTTATTAGGGCTGCACAATTTGGGAAAAATTTCGCATTATGATTATTAAGGTCAGAATTGCGATTGCGATACGATAAGTGGTTTGACTCAACTTGCTTGTTATAAAGGAAAATGCACACACAGATTACTAATAATACTAAAATCTGTATTTCTCAACTGAGATACAGTGTACAGTGCAATCTAACAACAACAAATTAAATTGTAAAACTAAAACTAAACAAAACTAAATTGTACAAAATTAAATAACAGTAACATCTTTACATTAATGAATTAAATTACATTAAATTAACATTAAAATAAAATGTAAAAGTCAAAAGTACAGATAAATAAAACAAATACCCATTTTTATATTTTTACATGTTGTCCCAAAACATTTTAGCAGGATGTAACGTATACTTAGTATATTTCTTTTGGTATCTCTTGTCCAGTGTGCCAATCATTTTCTCAAATCCCTCTTTAATAAAAATGCGTTCACACCTGAGGCGACTTGGGCGAATATATCTCGCTATTCGTGTGTATTTGGATGCTTGAACATGTGGAGTTTACGCCGGTTTCACACTGCATGCGTCAGCGGGGCAAAATTAAAAAATCTCACCAACCGCAATCTTATAAAAAATTAGTGTGCATTCAATTTAATCATCATAAATTTTAATTCCTCTGATTTAATATGTAAGAGAAAAATACAAATACTAAATATGCACGCATATGTTAAAGTATGTTACAGTTGTGCTCATTTACACTTGAAATATAAGTTGAAACGTGAGCTAAATATTTACTAAATATTTATGGGTTGCAAATGGGCGGGATCTTTCCAGTAAATCTTCAGAAACCTTTCAATACACTTTTAAACTCTTCCAGAAATTTACTGGAAATTCTTGAGGTATAACTCTGCTGAGTAGCAGGAATGGCATGAGATACGTTACCTGTTGGGGGGAAGAAAAAAAAATTACACTAAATATAAAATAAACAACACAGGAGGATATATGGGAAGAAACATTTTGATACTGAGAATTGGAATCAGATTGGTACAGGAAGACTCATCAATACTTCAGCTTTTTTTTTTTTTACAGAATAGAAAAACTACATTTTCAATGCGTAGAACTACAAAAAGTGGATTTTGTTCAGGGATACATTGCATGTGGTCTTTAAGACTCATGATAATGAGTTTGTTCAACTCAACTAACCTTAAGCGTGTGCAATATTAATAATAATTCTTGCAAGTTGTACTAATTGCACTCACTTTCCTAGACACATCATCTTTTCTCTCAGTCTGACTGCTAAATCAATATATTCCATCATGGCAGCACACCATAATATTTAACGTAAGCTAAATATTTACTAAATATTTATGGTAGCCTGGAAAACGGAATACATCAATGACAGACTTCAAATCCTTAAGGCACATAAGAAGAAGTTGACATTTATACTTGTTTATAACTACATGAGACAAGAGAACTTTAAAGAGATACATTACTTCGTAGCCACTCATGAAAACTCAAATGAAAAAGCAAATGAAAACTCTTGCCACCACTCTTTAAACATACAAAAATCTAAAATAAAATGCTAAAAATGTCACATTTTCCAATCTTCCCCTTCATAAATGTTATGCCCAGGGCCCGAAATTAAGTTTTTGAGAAACCGGCCAAGCCTATTTTACCTGCCAAAATTCTGAACGATTTAACACAGATACTGTATATCCAAAGCACATTATTCTGTATATTAAGTATGCTCCGGACAGAGAGGAGTGACAAAATTAATATTAACAACATTAATACTATTAAAAATCATTAAAATCAATAAGAAAAAAACGTTTTGGTCATTTTAGATTTTTTATTATAACTTGGAAATGTCTATTACTTTGAAATGTTTTTAACGAACTATCTGATCTAGTCAGACTACTTGTTTTCTTTGTCCATTTTAGTAATTTCAGAGTTTTTCTATTATTAAGAAATGTTTTTTTATAGCGCTGTCAAAAATAACGCGTTAACGATGTTAATAATTTTTTGTTGTTAATTATGTTAATTTTTTTCACACATGCGAAGTGTGACAAATTATTTTTCAGGACAGTGGGACAACAATTACCTTGGAGTAACTGCACATTGCATCAGTGACACGTAGGTACTTTTACGCGTAGGTCTTTTACGCTGACTATATTAAAAACTAAGAAGTCATTTTGCAGAGGCCTGTAAAGAACAGTTCCTGTCTGTTGGAAAATGGTAAGGATTCAGGTGTAGTTGCAAATATTGATTAATCATGATTAATCCACTGAAAATCCTGATTAATTTGATAAGAGATCCACGAGAACTGATACTGATTACCATTACTGGTGAAAAGATTTACTCGCCATGTGGCAAATGGTGCGTTAAATTTAAGAGAATTTGTTCGCATTTGGCGAGTGGCAGGTGTTAATTTCGGACCCTGTTTATGCCCAACTTTTTAAAAAAATGTCTTATGAATGATAATGCAGAACTGCAGGATTGGTAAACACTGATCTAGATGATTCAGTCAGTTCAAACACCTCCCACTGATCATGTGAGATTTTTTTGTGCCAGAATACTAACAGCACTTTGTTGAATTCCACCACTGGGACATTTATCATATTGCTCATATGAAGGTGACTGGATGGCATAAGGAGTATTTTCTTACAAAATAAAAAAGAAATAATTAAATGAATTCCCTTATGTTTTAAGCCAACATTGTTCATTGTTATCTACCAAATTTTAAACCTCAACAGACTTCATATTTAAATAAAAGTTCGAAATGAAAAAGGAGCAAGAATGTTTTTTTTCACACTACTGACTAGAAAACTCTTAATTATTTATTGTACTGATGGTTAAATGGTTAACTCATCAAAAACATCTTGCACCACGACTGACCTCAGGAGGCCAGATTCTCCCTTTCAAAAAGATTTTGGCAGCAAAACAGTATAATTAATAACGTTCTCAAAGCAAAACCCCTTTTTGAACAGAATCCCAGGCCATCAAGTGATCAGACATCAATATCATCACAGCAAGAAACACATTTAGCATTGCCGCCTTAGCCCGGAGCTAAACGAATGTCTGCACGGCTGTGTAGACAGAGCAGACGTTTATTTTCAGACACTAATATATCAGACACATGGTCGTCTCTTTCTCACTCACTCTCTTTCTCTCTCGCTCCTTCCCAGGAGCTAGGCTAATAGCTGACCATGAGCACAGCAGGGCACGCAGTCTGAAAAGGGAGGGCTAAATGATAGCAGATCTCCAATCTCTCCAAGAAAGCAAAGTAGCGCGAGTGGGAAATGGACGACCTATCTGCTGTCTTCACCATGGGAACTATTTTCAGACCCGGTCATGCTGTGCCATTTCCAAATAAATAAATCATCTTCAAGGCTCAGCAGAAGAATTAATCACCTGTAGCATTGTCTCACGCACACACGCAATCCCCCACCAGTCATCAAACCTTTATTAACTATTATGTCACATGCAAAACAGGATTAAAAGCAGGATATTCAAACTCAATTACTACATTTTCTGAAGAAAATCTGAGTGGTGTTGGCATGTGAAACTCGTGATGCTATCTTATAGTGGGTGGTTGCTGAAGTGTTCTGGGTGGTTTGTACTATCCGTGTTGCTATGTGATTTCCAAATGGCTCAAGTGAAAACGCCTATAAAAGTGAAACACTGTCTAAGGCTATGCCTGCATCCCAATGTGCATATTAATTCTATGTGATATTAGTCATTTTCAATACTATTCAGGGCAGAAGGATAGTATGCACATTGGGACGCAGGGTAAGAGTTCATCAACTTTAGGGTTGCAGATGGGCGGGATCTTTCCAGTAAATCTTCAGAAACCTTTCAATACACTTTTAAAAGTTGAACTCTTCCAGAAATTTACTGGAAATTCTTGAGGTATAACTCTGCTGAGTAGCAGGAATGGCATGAGATACGTTACCTATTGGGGAAAAAAAAAAAATCACACTAAATATAAAATAAACAACACGTTTTACATCACAGCCATGAATTTGATATGAGTGCAGGAGGATATATGGGAAGAAACATTTTGATACTGAGAATTGGAATCAGATTGGAACAGGAAGACAATACTTCATCAATACTTCAGCTTCAGCAATACTTTTTTTTACAGAATAGAAAAACTAAATTTTCAATGCGTAGAACTACAAAAAGTGGATTTTGTTCAGGGATACATAACATGTGGTTTTTAAGACTCATGATAATGAGTTTGTTCAACTCAACTAACCTTAAGCGTGTGCAATATTAATAATAATTCTTGCAAGTAGTACTAATTGCACTCGCTTTCCTAGACACATCATCTTTTCTCTCAGTCTGACTGCTAAATCAATATATTCCATCATGGCAGCACACCATACATCCACATACACTGCAATCTGTAATGAAAATCAATGGGATTTAACTTGAACATGCACAGGGGGAGCTTGCTTATGGGGACCATGGAGAAAAATATGAGGAAGCCACACCCCCAGAGCGCTAGTCAGTATTTAGCTTTAAGCATCACTCGACTGCATGCACATTAACTGCAAGCTACGAGCAAATCAAATGGACCATTTATTTGGAAGGAAAATAACATGGGTTTTGATCTGACAGATATTTATGGCGTGCAGTCGGAAGGAACAGTAAAAAATGGCAATGTCGGCAGTCAATCTACATGATGGGCTCCTTTGCAAAGTGTGGGATTGTATTTTTAGTAGACTAAAAGGTGGATGATGTTATTATCTGTTATTTAAACATAAGTACTTTTTAGCTTATCGTCAAGTATAGATTATACCGTAAATCATTTTTTGATATTCAGTCCACTGATACAGATATAATATCATACATTGTGATGAAGCGCTGGTAACCAGATCAAACCTGCCAGTCACTTTAAGAATAAGGTCTAAACACAGACATGCCGTTTTTTATTTGTTCTGCTCAGCTGTGATAAACCAAAAGTTGATGTGATGAACCTAATTAAATCGAACCGAGCCGACAGTTGATTTGCGCCCTACAATAAAACCAACAGAAGAAATTCATGCATAGAATATGACAGTGTTTTAATCCACACCGAGAAATCACGCTGCCAGCTTCGCCGAGCTCCAGAAATGATTCTCGTTAGTCTTTTGGCATCCACTCCTATGACTCTTTAATAAACAGAAACAAACAGAGCTCAAATCAAATCAGTGAGTATTTGTGTGTGAGGAGCCTCGGCCCACTTCTGTTGGCAGACACTTGCCATCGCTGTGCTTTGATTCAGCCCGTCTCCAGCCAGAGAGAGCTTTACATGGATCTCTACACTCAAAAGCACTTACGAAAGTGTTTTCATTCACTGAGCTCATGATCTGGCTAAACAATCTGATGGATAAAAGATGGATGGAGTCGTGGACCAGTAGTTAGAGTGTGTTTTAGCTTATGTGGGCAACGCAAGTTCAGCTAATGTTTTCAGAACCCTCTCTCCTTTCCATCATTTCCTGTCCTGTATCTAATATCACAGCCAGTAAAGAGAGAATTATTACAATAATACTTATGTGTTAATAAATACAATCTTATGACTACACATTGTGCATATGTGCATAGCCATAAAAGAAGGAAAATGTGTTGTGAATGTGAAAATGTCTAAAAAAACATATTTCTCCATACATTATTACAAAATTAGAAATTACATAATTTATCATAATCTTTTTTTCTATGCACTTCTATACAAATGAGGAACTAATGTTGTTATTATAAATAATATAATATTGTTATATTATATTATATTCTAATATAATATTATATTGCTATAATATAATTATAAATCCCTTTAACATTGAAAAAGTGAGCTTTAGCTTTATTTAAAACATTAAAACATTAATTTATCTATTTTAGTTTTAGTCATTTTAGTACTTCAGCTGTTTTCAACTTGTATTTATTTCAGTTAGTTGTCAACTCAAGTTCAGCTATTTATATTTGTATAAATATTTTATAAATATTTCTTTTTCAATTAAACAAAAAATGGCTTTAATAGATTTAGATAAATAACAGCACAGATATAAATACTAACTCAAAAAAGACATCATTTTGTGGAATTAATAAATAAATAGTGATGACAATGAATTCTAAAAATTAAAAAAATGTAATGGTAACTTTGCTAAATATGGTATCATCTTAAATTCAAAAGTGCAAATATAAATGTAATGAGTGTAAGTTACAAGACTTTATGAGTAAATTCGTATAGGCCAAATAATTCTGATAAATAGAAAGAACGACATAAATATTAACTAATGTGACAGCAGTTACAAAGAAAATCTCTCACATATAATTTATTCTCAGATTTGCATATTGTCATTATGATGCCAATTTACCACTGGCTCACGCCTGTTTCTCTTATCCTATTTGTGGCTTGACAGTAATGACCGTGACTAACAAACAGTATAAAATTGGATCTGTCACATCCAGCCACTACTCAATCCATTTTCAAAGGTCGGAATGGGTGCCAATAACGATCCAGGTATTGGAGCGGTGCATTCCTACAATAAAAATGTGCCAAAAAAGCCCCAAAATGTCGAGCATGCGTTCCGAGGCAGGCAGCCGGAAAAAGTCACGGTATTTGATAAATCTGAGAGGTGAGAAGGAAAATATGCGCAGAGAGGCTGAGAAATGCAGAGTAAGGTCACGGTCGAGCTCCCGACGAACAGGCCTGTTCTCGGCCAATCAGTCGACAGGCTGCCTGTGGATGATTGACAGCAAGGGAGACAGGTTGGCACAGAGGGGAGGCAGAGTCAAGCTCCCGCAAACCACCCCAGGGCAGACCAGCTCTTACTCGCACACACAGACACAATTTTCCAGGAGTTAGACTGAAAATCCACGGCCTACTGAGACTCGGAGGCCCCTCACATTGTGTAGTGGTTCACATCTGTCTCCCAGCATCCATTACCTCTTCTGCTCTCCTTCTATCTCACTGCCTGACACTCAGCGTCATTCACACTCAGCCTAATGTCGCTGTTTGATACAAGCATAAAGGCTGGCTTTTCGGGAACCATAATCCTACTCAGATCCAGCATTGCAGAAAAAAGCAAAAGAAAGGAATAGAATCAAAAAAGGTCTCTTTTTCTGTTTGGCTGCTTACATTAGCAGCAGGCTCTGACAGAAGGATTTTCATAGGATTAATAGGGAGCAAGAGAAGGTTAATAGGGCCCGGCTTTGAGAAATCCTTCAAACTTGGAAAAATCCTTCATGTTTATCCAATTTTTCAGCACTTTTATTTGGATTGTTGGAGTTTTCTACAATCACATCCAACAGTTTAATATTATAGGATCTTTGGCACAGCTTTTAACAAAAAGAGAGTCAATTACATTTGTAAAGGCTTCACACAAGCAGTCCAGCAGAGGCTTATTCTGGTCAAAAACCACTTAACTTTGCTTGTTAATTTGCTACTACAGCAGTTGACTAAAAAGAAGCATCTGAAGGCACTAACAAGGCAGACTTTGTCAAATACAGTGATTATATCACCCTCGAGAGGATTCACTGTGTCAACCAAATACTTTGTAAACATGACAATGATTCCCTCTGGAAGTCAGCCAATCAGATTAGACATTTTCAGATCAAGTTTTGTGTGCAACATGCTGTAGGCAGCCCATGGGCGATGGCTGTGCCATCAGGGGTTGAGGCTATTAAATAGGTAATAAAGTCAAGGTCTGCTAGAATCCATACATCTCATCATGGCTATGATGCCCACATGATCTCAAACTTCATACTACTGATAACTTCTATTCATATTAACATTGTAACCTAATTAAAGTTTTTCATCATATACAATACAGTTGAAAAATTCCAAAGTCAGTAATATTTTTTTCTTTCGAAAATGTATCTTTTAGTAATAGAGTGAATAGAGTAAAAGTAAATGCTGTACTTTGTATTCAACAAAGAATCCTGAAAAATATATATCACAGCAACTGCTTGCAACATTTATAATAACCATCCAGCCTTTAGCATATTAAAAGAATTTCTGAAGGTTGTGTATGATGGCTAATAATCAGGAGTCAAAATGGACCTGTGAGTAAATGTGTGTAAAATAAAAAAAAAAAGTAAATAGAGTAAGCCATTTGTAAGCAGTAATAAGAAAACAGCCACAAACTGGCCTAGCAGGAACAAAAGATAAACTTCAAAAAGCCAAAATCACAGCACTTCACAGCATCTTAGTGCTTCTGCTCACCTGGCCCTTCCTTTGCTGGCATTGACCTTCCTGTTCTTTATTAACCATCTGTCTGCACATCAAACCTACTCCAATCTGCTGCGCACTTGCAATCTTCAGACCCAACATTTTTAACCCGAACGCTGCATGATACTCGAACGACACAAGTGAATGAGAGCGCGATAGCTTCCATTAGAGGACAGCACAATGCAGAGAAAAGACCGCCTAATTACTGTTATGCACTTATGCAGAGCTGCCCTCTGAATTCTTAACGCATCCTGCATGTCCATTGATATTCAATGAAGAGTCCCACATCCAATAGAAAGTTTAGAGCGTGTGAGCAGCTAAGTAGGAATATCCACCACAGATGTGCTGACATCAAGCACGTTTTCAGTTCCCAGCAAACATATTCACTGGCTCAAGCTACACCCTTGATTGCGCATTAGAGACCTCGTGTACCGATACAAAAGATGCGTCTCTGGGGTGAGTTCTCATTTTTGACGCTCACTGCATCAGCCACAAGGCGTTTCTTTCTCGATCGATACCAACACAAGGCCGTCGTGAATCATGCCTGGAACGCTTACGGAGAGTAAAACCCAGACACCGAGCGAACAAACAAGATGTGAGCTTAATATTAGCGCACAGTTTACAGAGATTTTCTAATACGGCTCTTATTACAAGCACATAAATATAGTGAAATTGTTTGTGGTGTAAGAAAAGGTCAAGACGGTGAGCGACTCGCACCGTATATCTCTATTAGAGTTAAGGAAGAGCATGCAGCTAATTACTCCATTTGATTTCTTCCCTGGGTCGACACAAAGGCCAATGCCAAAGTAGGTGAGACTGATGCATCATGTAATGAATTAAAGCTTCCTAATTATTAACGTTTAAATCACCGTATGTCGCCATATACGTGGCTTGGCGTTTCCTTAGCACTCCAGCAGGGCTCTGCAGGTGCATTATCAGGCTTTCTAGCAAACCTTGGCCGATTTGTATGCACATGCGTCCTTTTGGGATCTGATAAGCCTGCATTTGAAAGGGTAAAATAAAAGGGGATTAAACGAACACATACTGGCCCGGGCTGTGAGAAATCTGTGAACACTCCACTGGCCCAGAACCAGACACATGAGTCAGAGTCATTAAAGCTTATCCCTGGAAATCACAAGACCCTTTCCTGTATCAATATTAGCATAGATTGGGACGGCACGGAGCCCAGAGGAATGGGTCAGAATGGGAATCATTAGGAAGTTTGCGACTGGATTAATTTTACTGTGTATAATTAGAGAGCTTGCAAGGCACTTTCTCTTGATTACCATTGACTCGCACTAATAGAATCATTGGACGGAGGAGCCACAGCCTTGAAAGAAGCTCGCTGACATATGGTGCAGTCGCGCTTCGGGCAACAAGAGTTCGAGATACTTTTTTTCAAGCTACTTTGCTTCCTGTGTTTCCTTCACTATTCTATCTGTTTGGATATAAACCATCAGGAATTATATCATGGTAATATCTGCAAAATGGATTGTGAATATGACTGGTCACCCACAACCTCTCGAGCTATTCGTTTTAATCCGTCCCTCCAACTAACTTTTAAGCAACTTCAAATGAATACATTTTAAATAATTAATAGTTCACCCAAAAATGGAAACTGTTACATTTACTCCTGCCAAGCTCCAAATAGGGAAAGAAAGCCCATAGGACTTGTGCGCGTTCTGAAGCCACTGCTCTCAAATCTTATTCACAATTAAAAACTGAAATTTCTAAACATGCAGCATCAAGTCTGATGTCTTTGAAGCCAAATGCCATTACAATAAGGATGGCCTGCTGGTCTGGGGCCAGCTGATGTAAAATTGACTTTTGATAGACTTAAAAGCATCAGGATGTGATGAAATCAAATGAATTCAATTATTCCAGCTCTGCATCAAATGCAGTCGGTTTCCAGCAAAGCTTATAGTAGTTGCATTATAGTTATAACTGCAAAATCAAAAAATGCTACATTCAATGATAATGAAAAATAGATGTTGCTGAGAAAAATGGATCATCATTTTGTGGTGTTTTATTATGTTGGCAAGCCAAGTCGTAAACAAAAATCTTTCTTGTTGAGCCCTGCATTGGTTTTCTGGACTGATCACCACATAAATTTGAAAAATGCAAGTGAGATTCAAGTTCTGTATCGACACAGGATATTTTCCGTGGAAAATAGCTTAAATTGCCGTGTTCCTGACTGACTGTGCGACTACAGGAGCCTTAAAATACAACACATGAGCTGAATGGGTGACAAGACTTGTTTTTCTATGCTTTTTGCAAATGTGCGAAGGTTTAAATGCTAATTCTATTTCTGCTTTCATGACAGAGGGGTGACTGTCTGATACAGAGTGGAAATGGAGTGTCTGGTTCATGCAAAGATTTCAAAGTCCTTTTTGACCTCACCAACAAGTGCTCTCAATTGCATCTACATTAGGCAAACGCAAAGGTTACTGAAGACCAGCCACCAACGGAATGAAGACATGAAAAAAACAGATGCCTTAAATTTTCACTTTATCTACCATTTTTATTGCTCTTAATGTTACACTGCCTGAATCGACAACCATGACTCACAGAGTCTTCGCTAATTGCAGCCATTCATTAGCGTTGTGCTTGGACAGCCAGACATAATGGCCCGGCTTAATCAATTTTGCCATGATGGCACAATTAAGCTCTTATTTGACATTAAATATGAAAGGCCGTAAGGGACAGCCTGGCTGCAGATGAGCTCACACTGAGGAAATGTCACCATGTCTGGGAAGAGAACCGGCATGCTGAGGAACAAAGGTTTGGACAACACAACTGAGAGAAAGCTGGTCTTCTGCCAGGCTGCTGCCACTGACATCGAAACCCAGCAGGGAAATGCACCTCTGTCCAGCATTAGTGCTGACATTCTGCATTCAAACAGCAGCATGGTTCAGCGTGGGCAGGCGTGGTGGGGTGGACGTGCCATAAAGCTGCTGTGACAGCCCACCTGGAGCTGGGGATGGTCTGGATAATCCTGCCGTAGTTTGATTATGGGAGACCGGCCCCAAGGAGGATGCAGGTGACAAATCAAATCCGACAACAGATACAACAGCATCTGACACTTGGGAGGGGGCACTGCCTGTAATAGCCAGCATGGAGTATCAAGCACACCTGACCCCAAAGTGAGAATAATGAGCTTCTGGCTGGAACACACCAGCGTGGGGCTCTTTAAATCGTATCGCAGATCGTACGCCCAGAACATCATTTCACAGCAGCGGTTGGCCAGACAAATGGAGAAAAATGGCACTCGGGTTTGGATGATGTACCCCCCGGTGTTGGGTCAGAGGGTCAACCTCAGCGGGATACCTTGAATTTCACTTCAACTCCATTGAGAAGTGTATTTCAAGGGCACTGCGAGAAAAATGAGAGGAAGTTTAATTGTAAATGCACAGTTAAAAATGAGACCCCTTTGGTTTCTGACTCGTAGAGGGCAAAAAAGTATTCAAATCCATAAGACGAGAAAAAACTAAGCAGCTTTCTTGGTAACAGAAAACTCTACTGGGATATCTAATATAAGAAGGCAATTTACTGCTATTATAATCCATTAAAATCTTTGCCATTTTATTGCATGGGTTATTTCACTTTATTTCAATGCTGAGGGAATAAAAAATAATCACTAGTGGAGAGGTTTCAGCGAGGCCGCTCATCACCCCACAAAACCTAACAAAAATTAGGCCAGGATCCGTGGGTATTCAAGTCAATCAGTATGTAATGAGAAACGAAGAAAAGAAATGATACTGACCAAAAAAAACAGTGGCAAAGAGCCACACAAATTTGTGCCGGAGCACCGCTGTGTTTTTTATTAGTTCTGCCTCAGTACTTTTCACTCTAAAACAAATATCCACTTGAACTCCAAGAACAGAGTAAGACCCGATATTACATTTCACCATGAGTAGCTAACTATTCATTAGCAAATCAACTGTAATTATTTTCCCTGTTTGAGTCCCGACCATCTTCAGTCGACCGGGTTGGAGGTTATTTTAAGACATATTTGATTACGGGTCCATTCTATCTTGGGTTTACAGATCAAGGACAACAACATAATAGACGTCAGATTAAAGTGTATGATAGTCCTTTGAACGTACACTAGACTCTGCTTCTTTGATAAAATATTGATCTGTTCGGTGGAACCTTTTGAATGATAAAAATAACCACAAATGACATCTCTTTAATATCTCCCCTGCTTTACCCAGATGCAATAAGATTAAACGGAGAGCTAAAGGACACTTGGAAGGTTTTATCTCTGAGGATCTTGCAATAATCCACATTTTCCACAGAAGCCGGTTTGGTACAAAACGCAGAGTTGTCTTCCATGTCAACAATGGAGAGCTTCAAAAACCATCCTATTTCAAACAAGATATTAAAGCATAAGCCAGAGACAAATACCAGTGGCTTATTGTGACCTAGTGTGATAGCTAATACTTTAATTTTCTTGACATCCCACACGAATTGTAGTTTGAAAAACTAAAGGATTTATGTGAGCGGGAAGGAAAGTGAAAGAGATTCATTCTTCTCAGAACAGTCTGTCTTCATTATTCTGTGTTTTAATGTCCATTGCTATAGCCATCTCTAAAACTCAGCATGTATCTCAAAGGAGCGTTCCAGAAAATGAACCTCAGATGTGATTCATTCCACAGTGCTAAATTATCCCAGCTCTGCTACAGGAAATTAAATGCCTTTCTTAACCTCACAGGACTTGGGCACTGGGCTTTTAAGAGAAATAACAGAAAACTCTTAATAGCATTGAGAGTGACAAAAAATCCTGAATGTGTAGATGCCCAGCGGATCTCAAGTTCAACAATGCAAACCTTTTGAGAACACACAGACACAAAAAAGCAATAAAAAATAGCACAAATGTGAAACAAATCCCTAATTCTAGAGCAAATCTGAGCCACACCAGACATACTGAGTTTTTGTTTCTTGTTAGCCCACTAGCGCCGGTCAGAAAACAACAGATGTTGATGCTTAACCTTAATGAAACCCTACAAACCTGAAAGCCAGACAATTTTATCAATTATTTTTAAAACCAAGTTTGCTCTGAACATAAACATATAGAGCTCATTTGTGCTGAAACAAATATGTATGTTCTTGGTATGTGAAAAGCTGAAAATAACTAGCGTGTATATTTACATTCAATGAAAGGAAACACAAGCAGTGCTTGCTCATGTAGAACTTGCTATGGGCGTTCAAGGTGGTTGTCAAAGTCATTGCTAAGGTGCTCTAAGGTAGTTGTTATACTAATTAAAATACAAAAAGTGTTTGTTTGTTGGCTTTTTAAAGCAATCCAAATCCAATTTTTATGGTAAAAAGCACACTTTAGTTATTAAGAATTTAAATTCTAAACTAAATGACACATTGAAGACCAATTTTTCTGAATGTTTCAAAAACTTTGGATTAAACTAAAGTGAAAACATTAAAAACAAGAGCTATATTTTCTCAGAGTACAAATATTGCAGCACAATTAAAATTTGACTAGCAAATAAAACAAAAACAACCACAACTTCATTTTCCATTTTTGACATGTTCGTTTACAAAAACAACAACAGTCAATTTAGGGGGCTCTGGCTCTAACGCAGTATAAAACAGTCAACTTACAACTAACCGGCAGTTCAAAATTGAAATATCCATGGACTGTTGCTAAAAGTTAATGCTCTATCATGTTCATATCACAACCCTAAACCTACCCGATAGTGTTTAGAAAATGCAAAACTAATATAAACAGGCATTTGTTGATGCAACCGTGCCATTTCAACTTCCTTTTATGCAGATTTGTTCCATTTTGTCAAACCGTAATTTAAACCTGAGCTTTCCAATGCCGTATCACACATGAGTTACCGAGTAAATCTACCATCTATGAAAACCCACAGATATGAAGCTGGATATGTGTGATGCTAATGTTCAAAAGCATATGACATATAAACATTGTTTTGAAGTCATAACATGACATACATCTAGTAATTGTGCAAAAATTATGCTTTATTAATTAATACTCTGTAAATTTGTGTGAAAAGGACTAAAAGGTTTCAGTTTTACTGCCTCTAGTGGTGATATGTACTCATTGGTGTCTCGCTTTGGGATTTGGGAAAAATGTCACATTGCGATTATTAAGGTCAAAATTGCGATTTGCGATTGCGATACGATATATAAGTTATTTGACTCAACTTGCTTGTTATAAAGGAAAATGCACACACAGATTACTAATAATGCTGAAATCTGTATTTCTCAACT
>JAUMHI010000057.1:8492574-8518003 GCA_032359435.1 Enteromius unitaeniatus | reverse complement strand
TGACTATCTTTTTTTTTTATCCTTTGGTGAATAACGACTCCCATATACTGCTTTGCAGGCGAAATATTCTGCAATTTACTATAAATTCCATTTTTATCTGTGAATACAGGAAGGCGCACATATCACAAAGTAGTCTGTGTTTTACGATACAGCGTATTAAGTGGTTCATATGGTTTGTTTACATAGTCTCCTGAAGACATTTAATGTTGTTTTGTGTGTAAAATAGACAAATCCTTAACAAGTTAAAACCTTTTTCCCCTCCGCTTCAATGTGATGCATAAGTAATAACGGAAATGCTTTTAAATATGCACAATGCATGCACTCAACACCATATAAACAGAAGAAAGCCGAGATAAAGAAACGGCGCATAAACCTTTTAGCTTCTCACTTCTATTATCAACACTTTAGATTTGTTTGTGTGAAAATGAATGTAGCAGTGTGTGCAACATACATGTTATTGGCAGTTTATTATCCCTTGACAATACTTTATGCTATATTTCACTGACCGAGCAATTTGCACCACTACAAGCATGCACATTTGACAAGAGACCATTTGCTGTGAGCAGACTTCTGAGCTTAGTATTGTCAGTCTTTGTGATTTGCCAATAAGCCTTTTAGCTGCCAATTAGATTGTAGTACTCTCAGCTCAGCTTAACACAGTTTACAATATTTAAATGCATTCTGAAAAAAAATCAAAAAAGTGTAGATTTCACGAGGGGCTAACCAGAACTGGTTCAGTGGTTCCTGAAGTGTAATGTGCAACCTGAGCAGGCCTGGAAAATATTCATTAGTTATGAATCAGCCAATCTCCTGGGCCTGAATGCACTGCTGTGCTGTTGTGTTTGTGTCAGCCAGAAGTATAGATTCCTCTCCTCTCTCAGACAGACAGCTGCGTAACGGCTCTGGCAATCTCCCAACACCCAACCACAGAAAGCCTAGTGTTCTGAAGCCATAAAACCGAGACCCATGTTCATTTAACAAAACTGCCATTCGCTTTCTGATGATATATAACAGACTAATGAAATTGGTTAAACTGATTTTAAAGCAATAATTTATCCAAAAAAAGCAGTGTATTCATGTAGCACAGCATACAGCATGGAGTATTAAATAATTTTAATAACATAATAATAAACACTGTGTGCTAACATTCAGGACCAACATTCTATTCAATAAAAATGTCCTCACTTGAACTCTCAGGCCTTTGATAGCAAATTCACCCCTCTAAAACAGATATTAATATTGTATAAGCAGACTATATCTTTGTTTACGCACGCCAAGCTCTACTTACAATACCCAGGTCTCATGGGCGATATGTTGAGGAAAACAAAATGAGCATAAACAAAAAGCCATCCATCTGTCCACATATCTGAATCTACGGATTGCATCTCAAGGGTCATACTTATTTAGTTAAATTAGTACAATGAATTCTAATAATGTGTTACATGTTTAATCATGACTCACCTCACCAAACCAGTGGGATCACACAGTTCATTTGATTAATGAATCAACCTATCATGTCATTTATTTGATTAAGATCTTTGTTCAATCCATGACCATCATTTTCTGATTATCTTTACTCTTTAGAACTATTTTTTTTCTTCTGTTTATCGTGCTTGTTGGTTTACTCAAGGTCTGGCGCAATTAGAGTGGGGAAGCTACCAATGTATCCCTTTTTTAAGCACAGAATTACAAATAAAACTAGATTGCAAGTAGAACTTTAGTTACATTTGTCTACAACACGTGAGGAAGCTATCCATTCTTGACTAAGTGTGTGTTTCTGTATCTCTCAAACCTTTCATTATTGTAGGTAAAAGGCGCGCTGAACTTTTCAGCAGCGGCGAGGACCGTTGGAAGAGCGGCAATACTGGCAAACAGGTGCCCTTTTCCTGCAGAAGCCAGGAGGCTATCAGATGCATTAAAGTGGACAGCAGGATGTCTGACTGCCTCTTTAGAAGGGCTCTGTATTGAGTTTGACCTGCAAAGGTAACGGACAACAGCACAAAAGTCATTTTAATTCCAGTCAGGCTTTTGTTATTCACCTGCTACTCGCAGCGAGGATTGTCTCCTCACGCTGACATTAGCATGAGAGCGTATTGATCAGAATGCTGTGACAGTGTTTCAGATAGATTAAATCACCTGACCTTTTTTGTCACCCACAAACGTTCCCAAAGAGCCATTCATTCAACCTCCTGCCATCTCACCGCTGGGCATGCTTTTCAAACGGATAAAGAGTGGCAGGAACATATGTATCGTATGCCAGTGTCATATCAAAGACCTCACCTTCTGACCAGGCTGTGTGTAAGAATCACATCTGTAATAACGCGTTTGGTTTGTAGTGAAATTAATTCTGGTTAAGAACAGGAAGAGACCGTCTGAGTGACTTTTCTTTAAGACCCTAAAGAATCATATCAGCCTATGGAAAATTGGCGTTATATGACTCCTTTAAGCATTCATGCATAAAGTGTAACCGTAGCACCAGTGTTGGAGGTAAACCATTACAAGTAGCGTGAGTTATATAATCAGATTACTTGTACACTAAATGTGAACATGCATTTACTGCAACATGCAAAAATTACATTAGATAAACATGGCTTTTTTGTTTCTTCTTCTTTCTTCTCCTGTGTAGTATGCTTCATGCAATCCAGAAATTATTCCCCCTTTTTTAGTGCGAAAGAGCATTTACATTTGACAAAAAATAAAACCTTTTATATTGAAAACAAACCACTAAGGCCAGCCCATATACGGTAGTAAGACAAAGTAATGCAAAATTAAACTGAGGCATTACTTTCCACAAAAAGTAGCTAAGCAATGCAATTGGATACCTTTTGGGGAGTAACACAATATTGTAATTTGTTACTTTAAAAAAAAAAAAACTTTCTCTAACAAAATACATATTTGTGAATAGACACTGAAATGCACATCTTCAGCATATTGACATTTAAATGTAAATAAATGTGCACAACTATAGAGATACAGTGCAAGAACGCCGTAAAAAAAGTTGTACATAAAAAAAAAGTGTACACACACACACATACACACTCAGACTCAAAACTCTGTATGGTAGCACTAACAGCACACACTTTGGCAAAATTTACAATGATTACACCCAACTCAATCCAGTATCTTGTAAACATTTAGTTTTTTGTCTGATGGATAAAATCCTATGCACCCTGACCTCTGAAAATGTTGCAGTCTCTTTTAAACTTGTAATTTTCACAAATGCTTTCCAATTTTGTATTAGCGGTCAGTGAATAAACTGTAAGTGTTTCCGCAGTAATCCATAACCCAGCAAAGTGCCAAATCATGACCAGAATTTTCCAGACTCCTACTGCATGGGACCTTATCAAGTGCAAGGTTAGAATGACTCATTTCATCTTCTCTGATGTCACGCTCAAAGCACCCAGGCCCTGTCTCCATCATAATTAAACAGGGCTTAAGGCATCCGATAGTGTCATCGAAAAAGATGGAAGTGTCATTAATTCATCTCATTGCTTTGCGGCCAAATAAAGGGCACCAGGCCCCTGAACATACCAGGGTCATTTCTGGTATCCGTATCTCTCAGATGAACGCTTCGCACAGGAGGCCCAGAATGATGAAGCAGACGTGTCGGGTTGCTCACCAACGTTAATGAGACATTGGTTAAACCCCTTCCCGCCTTCAACTCCATCTCAAGCAACAGCTTGATAAGTACATCAATGTTGTTGGCACCCTACAGGAGAAAGGGCTGCTAAAATTTATGGGGCACCATTCCTATGAACTTGAGCTAAGCCGTGTGCTCCCTGTGGACAGGACACGGAGACACGAACACAATGAGAGTGGGAGGAGAGGGGCCGTGAAGCATATCGTACAGAGACTCCACCAGCCTGTATTCAGTGCTAGTCTGTTGTCAGCGCTGATCGATTGCTTTGTACATTTGCCATAGTTCTGCATTAGAGGCCTTGTTCACACAGCAGCAGAATACGGTTGTCAGCCTTGTTTTTGAGGACTTAATGAGATTCTCATAGAAATTAGTTATTTAGGAGAGGAACATGCACATTATGACCAAAGTCACACCTGTGCATTTTCAGTACAATATGCTAAAGCATAAATTGTGTGCAGAGCCGTGGCAGCCTGTTTCCACCACGGAATAAAACATTTTTACGTATCTCTCTAATTGGACTTTATTTCTTGCAATTCCAAATTTACATGCTGCAAGGAATTTCTTAGTACTTTGCAAGCTTACTCAGAATTTATAGCACACTTCTGAAATTCTTGAATTTAAGTTAATGTCTCGCATTTTTTAATCTCACAATTCTTACTGTTTTTTTTTTTTAAAGAATTCTCAGTTAATGGTGCAGTTGAATTTTTTCAGTCCGATCTCACAGCAATCTGTATGTTTTTATGAGGTGGCTAATCAAGACAAATTCATATGTGCTCACTCGATTTTTGCTAAATCGTATGCGTTCTACAAGCTGCCAATTCGTTTAAATTTGTACAAATGACCTACACCTAACCCCGCCCCTAAACCTACCCATCACTTGGGTTTTAGACAAATCATATAAAATCGTGAGGTTGAACGAATTTGTACGAATTAGCCACTTTGTAAAATACATAATGCATATGAATTTGTTGGGAGACTGTGTTGGGTTTTCTCGAAATTCGGAGTTAACATCTCGATTCAGATTTTTTATTTTGAGTTTACATCTCGCAATTCAGACTAGAACAGCCGGGACCCCTAGAAACCTTTCTCCTTGTTCAAGAAATTTACATCTCGCAATTCTGATTACAACAGCCGGGTAAATTGTTAAATTCCATTTCGTATTTTATGCATTTCATGATCCAGACAACAAAACCCTCATCTCATTCACCTTTCACAATAGATTCATTTATACAGTAGCATATTTAACCGTTTTGTTAATAGTATACTACAAACACAGTTGTGTCAGTGACAACTTTGATTTGCATATCAATCCAGTACATGTTGTAGTATTTCCCATCATCAGCAATAAAGTTGAACTCTGCTAAAAATTACTACGTAAACTTGACGCGATTCTGATGACGCCGGGAAAATTAATTTGCGCATGACTTTTTCAATTCATCCAATCACTTATAGCACAAATGTCATTCACACTAACTCATGTGTTCTTCCCTGAGTGGTTTGAATAATAATTTGGTGGGGGCGTGTTAATTCGTTCTATATTAAGCCAGGTTTGTTCACCTATGTAATTAAAAGCAGCTGAGTGCTGTTCCAGTGAGACTAAATGCCGAGGGGTAACGTTCCATTTAGACGAGTCAATATGAGCGGAGATGTTCATTACTCACCGAGGGGTGGAAGTGAGGTCATAATCAAACACTAGCATCCTACGGGGGACTCGTAACCTCTCCTTGCTTCTCTCTTTGCTTCCACGTGATAATAAGCTTGAGAGGTTTCTAATAGCCTAACTTATTGTCTTCACTGTACTGGGAAAAACTCTCTCGGTCAAACATAGATGTCTCAAAAGACAATAAAATGGCTCGTTCACACTCACTTGAGAAATCAAGCCTTTAAGTACTATTGTTTTAGTATCGAAAATTCCCAATTCATGTCAAGCGTGCATATTTGTTTGTGCCATGGCCTGCTATTCTGAAAATCACTCAGGGTGACTTAAACTGTCGTGCTTGCCATTAAATGTGCTTTTTTGTTAGGATGATTTATTTTTATATTAATATATGGGTATCACGTCATGTCAAGTGGAAAATAACTATGATTATGTACCTTAATAAATATGGGTAGCACAATATGTCAGCCAGAAAATGTCTGAGAGATGTACGCCCACTGTAATGAATGAGCTAACCAAACCCACACATAATGTTCTAGATCGTAGAACATATCCAAACTTGAAAAAATAAAGGTGCTTATAAGATTCTTCTCAGTAATACCATAGAAAAACCACGTTTGGTTCCACAAAGAACCAGTTTCTCCAATTCTTCAAAGAACCTTCTTTCACCACAAAGAACTTTTTGTGAAAAAGTTTTATCAGAATTTTTATTGTGGTTTTATCAGAAGTTCTTTATGGAACCATTTAAACGTTTCTTATGTGGCATTGTGAATCACCTTTATTTTTAAGTAATAGGCCTGTTTAGTTTTAGGCAGAAGGGAAAAGTCAGTGATAGCGTTGTAGGTGTAAGCTTAAAGGAGTCATACAAAGCCAATTTTCCACAAGTTAATATGAATCTTTAGGGTCTTAAGGGAAAGTTTGTAATATAGTTTGTTTTAAAATTTCTCAAAGATAGTGTAAAAAACGCTCATTTTCCCCTGTCAAAAACAGCTCTCAACTCAATCACTGTTCTGTGTACGTCCCCTTTAAATCTTCACCTGCTCTGCTCTTTTCAGAGGCACTTTTTTTTTAAGGAAAGGAAAGGACGTGACATGTGGCCAGGTATGGTTTCCCATACTAGGATTTTGTGCTCTGCATTTAACCCATCCAAGTGCACACACACAGCAGTGAGAAGTGAACACACACACTATTGCTGGGGCACTCGGGGAGAAGTTGGGGGAACGGTGCCTTGCTAAAGGGTCTCACCTCAGTCGTGGTATCGAAGGTGGAGAGGGCGCTGGTTATTCACTAACCCCACCCACAATCCCTGCCGGACCTGGGACTTGAACTCACACTCTGGGACTTTGGGTTACAAGTCCAACTCCCTATCCATCAAGCCATGACTTTTTACGCCCCCAAAGTTTTTTATCTGTATTCATAGAGAAACTTGCTAATTAGCACATTATTAGGAAAGACAATTTGCAAAGATTCATTAAAAGACATTATACTCACTGCTTCTGTAGGTGAGGCTGGATCATGAATGAGTCACAACCATTTCGGTTGAACAAGGGTGCGTTTTCCTTCAGAACCAAATGTAAGGTTACTCCTCTGCGTCTTCAGTCACTCAGATGTCGGGGGTAAATAACTACTGCTATGTTCATTAACACATTCAACAACAATACACCTCAATCACTTAGGAGTCTTGCTCGTCTCTGCACAAGAATGGCTTGATTTCAGAAGGGGCAACTTACTTTTATTAAATTAAAAAGAAAATTACTAGTTGGGATTTTTATCATTGTAGAGTGGTTGTGTACACACACTCCCAACACACATTTCAGTCCAAACAGCTTGTAAAAGTGCTTGTGGCACCGGATGACCCCTTTAAGTTTTTATTATTATAAAATGTACAATAAATATGGTGCATAGCCTATATTTAGCTAAATTCTCAATTTTTTCAGTTGACTAGTCACTAATGTCGGAGGCAAATGTAACGTTATGTGACATTTTCACATTCGTTGTATGGGCATCTTTAAGATGTCATACCGGGATTGAAAAATCAATATTGTGTCGTAAAAATGAGAATCGATTAAATACCATGACATTCCCACTACTACATGCATGCTTAGCAACAGACAACTAATGGCGCCTGACAATCATATACTCACAGGAAAACTGCGTGCTGCAGCGTTTGATTGGAAAATGTCAAATAGGCCAGTGAAGGAAAACACATGAATTGTAAGGAAGAAGTGACTTTTTATTCTTCCCTTTCTATGCAGCTCCAGCACTTCACATCTTCCGTTTACATCTGGACAGCATGAAGGTAACGTTAAAGTCGTACGACTTTACGAATGGACCGTTCGTTTTAAAATGATAACGAAGATTACAACGTACAGATAACTGGGTTAACGCTAGGCCTACTGTAAATCCAGGTAATAAACCAAGTCATTTTCTACAGGCTCTAGAGCTACAGCGAAAGCGGAAGACACAATTCTAAATATGGCCAAGCAAAATAATACGAGGATTATAAGAATGGGAAGGCAGATGGTAATGTAATCGAGTTCGTTTCATCATCAGAACAGATTGAAAAGAAACATTGTGGATGACTAGCTTTTGGACCCATTGCAGATGATCCATTGGTGAACAGAAACAGAAGTCGTCTTCTACATCTGTGAGTATTTCTCGCTAATGGTCTCACTTGGACATACCTTGGTAAGAACCACAGCTCTTTTTAGAACTTCATAAAGCTGCATATTTCAGTACTTTATGTTTGTGAATTCAAGCACACTGCTCTCAAGTGTGTGGAACAGAGAGTGTGGAAACAGGAATGACTCTTGGGTTGGTCTAGGTGACCTGAGAGACTGCAAGAGATGTGATGTGCCACCACAGTTCGCCCTTCTTCTCACCCCCCTCAGCGCTTCAATTAGATAATTGACAGGTGCATGCCGAGACGGAGACAATCAATTATCCTGCTGACTGTCTGTTTCTCTACACTTAACCGCCCCGTGTTTTGAGGGTGAGACGATGAGGACATATTACCTCAGAGGACACATAAGGTAAAAAGGTAACCACTTTCCTTCAGAGGAACAGAGTGTCTCACTAAAATCGCTTAGGGGAAACTTAACTGAGGCTGCGATTCATCTGAACGAGCACTACTGATGTATGCAAGAGCATGGGTGAGTGAAGAGCTTTTTTTCTTCTTTTTTTTTTTTAATGATTTGCAACAAGTGTCGTGGTAATGAGCAATGCCTGAGGTGGACCGACTGAGCTTAACAGGAGCTGTAGTTTTAAACACTTGCTCTGCTCTGTATCTGCATGGCTAACCTGTAGAGCCCAGTTAAACCCAGAGCACTGATGTCATTGCAGCCCTATGGGCTAACAGAGAGTCTCTAGACAGACAACAAGCATTATCTGCCCTCTACTGGCCTGTCACTGTATCATCGACCAAAATACCTGCTGCATACTTGGTTATTTATACCATGTGACGTCCCAAGTGAAGAACAGAATCACTTAATTATATGCTGTATGATCCTAATCTTGATATTTATGACTTGCAATAACACAAGAATAATGCTTGAATAACTAAAATAAAACTAGTGACAACAGATTTTGCACTCAAAATCATTTCATCTGAAGGGGAATTGAAAAAGTAGTGCTGGTAGATTACTTACAAATTGTAATCTTTTAGAGATTCCAAATGAACGGATTAAAATGTTGGTAATGTAATTAATAACACTACACATTTGAGGTTCTACCATCAGAATACCTTTGGATTACTTTTGACCTAACATATTACGTTTATTTGAAATAGGATCAACCTGTACAATTTTTTTACATTTACATAAAAACTAAGAAATTATATTCCATTTATTGTCATTTACAACATGAAGTGCATGTTAACAGTTAATTAAATCACAAAAATGTAATTGCTTTTAAAATGAACCTCTAATCAGCTTCGTAGAGCAATGAACATCTTAATACTTCAAGTAAATGTATTAACTGAGCCACTGAGTGATCATTCAAATCAACCATATTTCTGTCAATAGTTGAGGCAATGTTGACAAAACATTTCTTAAAAAGTAATGGCTTTTGGTAAATCCACTGTTACTATACAAGCAGCAGGCAATTTTAAGAAGGAACATTTTAAGATAGAGAAAAATTAAGTGGAATCGTTAAATTAAAGCTATATACAGAATGTTGCGTTTTCTCATTATTATAGATTTACTTACTATCCTCATCAAAATATTTGTTTTTATTTTGTTAAAATATTCTTAGATTTGTAAGACTATGGGTGTTAAAAGTTCAACCTTATACATTGTACTCCAAAATCCCTTTCGAAAGATTCATCACACCGACAAGTCAGTGTATAATTCACACGCAGGGTGTGTCAAAGAAAGAATCATGGCAGAAGCAAATTGCTATTGATCATAAAATGTAACGGTGAATGATGACTATACAATTTAGTTGGTACCCACTTTATGTACCCTTGATGAGGAATAACCATAAAGCCTGCCAGAAAACACAACTCATTTAGCTGCTTTATGAGGAGACAGGCTTGCACGACTTCAAAAACAAACTACATTTCCGATCATTCTCCGTGGCAGCACATAATTGGAGCATTAATTATGCTTGCAATCTTTGCTCCTCATTTAGTAGCACTAATGCTAAAAAGCTTCCTGTCTTATTGTGAAGAAAAAGAAATATGAAACTATTTTTTCTGACCGAAATCACAAACTCCTCTCAAAGCACGATCACAATAGTGAGTTATGCAGTTTTGATTGACAAGGTACTGAATTTCCATTCCAAGTCAAGAATGATTTTTTAAAAAATGCCAAAATCGATCAGCACAAAGGTTTTGTCATTGCATCTTTATTTCCATGTTTTGCATCACCTTCAATCCTGATGGCCAATCTTCTCTTTTTTTGCAGTCATCAAAATGTAGCTGCAGACCAAGAGAGCCTGAGCTCCATCCACTCTTCATCTCAGCAGGAGGGTCTCAGGGGTGAATGAATCAGTCCAGGGCTCTGGGAGGAATGTCAGCTGGCTGGAGTAACTGAGGGAGGCCTTGAGCAAAAAAAACCCTTCTCTTTATGTACTGCACAGACTTGGGCTTCCACGCGTAAAAAAAATGTGGGGGAGAAAAGAGTCGGAATTCTGGAGCGCTCGCCCTGTTCAGTCAAACTGGAGCCTACAGCGACAGACAGCTTAAGAGTTTCAACAGCCAGAAGCATGCGAGAAACATGGAAAACACTAAGAGGAAAAATAAATACATCTTGGGATTTAAAAAAAAAAAGAAAACAGCTTAATACATTATTAGTTAAAAAAAAAAATCCTTTCTCAACTTAGATATTTTCTAAACACATAGCTTTGTACATTTTGGTGTAGTTCTCCGTTCTTTAGCTAGGGCTGCTGGGGAAGGAGAAGAGACTGGGCTGCCCACGTTCGTAGGAATGAGGACATGTACTCGGGACAGGTAAGGCAGAGAGGAGACAGTCCGTCTTCCCTAATTGACGAGTGCTGACAGAAGTGAGAGGCCTTGTTAGAATATTCCCCTCATTTTTTGGATGGAGGTGTTCAGCAGTGAGGAAGACAGGCTTGTGCGGAGCATGTTATGGATAGAAGCGATGCCCCCATCATCACAGGAGCCGGGAACTTTTGCCACTCTATTTCTTATCTGTGGGAGGAATGAGACAGAGCAGAGTGATGGAATAATCCTGAAACAAAGACTGTGTGATCTGAAATGTTTAGCAGTCACTGTGGTGTTCTCGTTACCTCTGCTCTCGTCCTGATCTGCGGCTGACCCAACAGGCCTTTGGCGAAGTAGATTATAATACTTTGTTTCCATCTCCTGAAAAAAACATGACCCAATTTAATTAGTCTTAAAAGTGTAAAAAAACCCACTGTCAACAAAATCATTAATAATAGGATAATAAACTTCAAAGACTGTTTTTATAATATTAAGTCTAGTAATAAATAGCAACATCTGGTGGTTTTATTATTAGTTATTATTTGATATATTATTTGGATAATGACCAATATTTTTAAACAACTATTTCATAAATAATAGCTTCAAATATATATATACATATATATATATATATATACACATACACCCATTATTTATAAAAATAACTGTTTGAAAATAATGGTCTTTATCCAAATAATATATCAAATAACAACTAATAATAAAACCACCAGATGTTGCTATTTATTACTAGACTTAATATTATAGAATATATATAAATAAATTACACACACACATAACAATTTGGGTACTGTTTAGTTATTATGTTTATAAATATGCATATAGTATATATTTAGAAAATATTTGCATATATATATATATTCATATCATTTGTATTTTATATATATATATACACACACACACAAAGGCATCTGTGTATTTATATACACATAAATGTACACAGCACACATTATGCAAACAAGAAAATATTGGATGCAATATTTAAATATATTTAATGAAATATTGCATTAATTATAGACAACATTTTTATAATGCATATATAATATTACAATTAAGAAATCATTAACAAACTACTGTACAATAACGATTAATGTAATTGTTTTATTAATAATCATGTAATTTTTTTATAATTACGATTACTAAATCATCATAACAGTGCTACAATTATTTCCTAGATTATTAAATTATAAATGCAAGTATACATAAATGTGTAATTTCGAAAACAAATTTTATTTTATAATATATACACACATTTTTTATAAATTGCATAAATTAATTACAATGTATTAAAAAATAATTTAAATAACTTTTACATATTTGTTATTAGACAGAAATCTGATAGGTATAAGTTATAAATTTGTATAGTGGCTAAAAACATTTGAAAGAAAAATAAATAGTAAAAAAGCTTCCATATTGCAAACAATAAAATTAGTTCCTTTAACCCAGAATTTAGTGGCCTCAAAAAGTGCATTAAAATGATCAAGATCACATATATAGCCAAAAAACAATCATGAGTATACTGTGAACATGCAATATATTGTGAAGCCCTAAAATTCAGAGAGTGGTGAGAGCAGACAGACCTTGAGGTGGTTGAGGTTGGCCTGCAGGCAGCGTAGATGTGAGAGGACCTGTCTGCTGAGACGGGACGTGCTGCCTGAGGAGGGCGAGGAGAACTTGAGGCTGATGCCCGAGTCGGCAGCACAGCTGTGGGCCAAACTTGACTCCTTTCTCCGGACCTGAATGTCATCATCCGTACTGCTTTCACCTGGGCCACCATACCCCTCCAGGACCAGGTAAGCTGCTGGAAATCACAACTACAATCAGCCAGGACACCTGGATGTCAGAGTATGTGTACTGGCCGCCACATCATGATCCCATTCTCCCCAGTCCACCTCTCCATATTAACCAGCATTAACTCAAAACAGGAAGGTTTCTTGGTCAGACACTCACCGTAGTCCTCTGGGCACTCGTAGAAGCCTGTATCTCCAGAGGTGTAGTCCTGAGCTCGACTAGGGGTGCGAGCAGAGCTGTGCTCCACCGGTGTGCGTAGAGAGGTGGTCCTGAGGAGACGACTGCCAGCCGTTCGGTACAATCGCTCGCCGTCATCCTGAGCCATCAGCTGAGTCACCAGCACCTGCTTCAGCGCCGCCACTGAAAAACAGCATGACGTGTACACAGATCTTATTAAAGGACACCCCAACTCAAAACAACCTGAAATGAAGACGCTGATAACATACAGGACAAGCCTGATATTGAGACCCCAACCGATGTTACTAAGAAAACTAGAAATGTCTGGACTTTTAATTGAGCCGTTTTTTTGTTCATAAATCTGAATAAGAATATGACAAGTTGATGCTATATGATAAGTTGAAACTGGATGCTGCAACAAACTGTTACAATAGGAATTATAATGAACAATTTATTAAGGGAACAGTCAAATCAAAAATGAAAATGCTGTTATCTTTTGCCTCATGTCATTCCAAACTTCTGTTTTTGTTCATTTAAAGAATGTTGGCAACTAAACACTTTTGGTTTCCATTGACTTCCAGTGTATGAACAACAAATATAATAGAAGTCAATGGGAACCAAAACTGTTTGCTTACCAACAATTTGGAATGGGCTTTCAAAAACTAAAGAAAAAAATCGATGTATTTATTTGAACATATTGGGAGCATGAAATACATCAAGGATCATTTAGTGTTTTTTTTTTTTTATTTCTTTGCTGAACAAACTCGTCTATTGTGAGACACTGAACTAATTAAAAGACCATTTTAAAAATAAACAAGTCTTTCCTGGAAAGTCTTTTTTTTTTTTAATCGATAGAGGCCGAGTTGTCAGTTTCTTGAGTTGGCAGCACAAAGACATCTGCCTCCCAATACAGAGGACAAGCCAAAACAAACAGGCACACTAGCCTTAACTCAAGATTCTGGCATTGTTAAGATGTTTGGCAAGCACTATTTATTATGTAAATGATTATTTCACATGTATTATTTCAAGTTGCCGAAACTAAGCATGATACGAAAGTGATAAGTCATGTAATGGGATCTTACAGGTTTTGAGAGCCTCGTCTGCTTTAGACAAACAGGATTGAGAGTCTGCGTCCCTGCCGTTCAAGAGTTCAGAGTCCAGATACGAGCCATCCCTGCCAGCTCTCGGGAACCGGTCCTCTTCCCCAGGGTTGGCGTCAGGGACACAATCCCGCAGGGCTGCCGTGGGCGAAAATTTGCTGTCTTTCTCTGAGGACAGATGATGAAGGCTGGAGTTGAGTATGGTGGCAATCAACACTTTCACAATCAGAGGAGCGTTTGAACATGCACAGCTACCTGCGGACTGGATGCTTCCCGTGGAGATCCGTTCAGAGCCTTTGCTGAACTTGCTTAACTCGACACCGTCTCTGTCACCACTAGAGCACAAAGGAATGGTCATGTGAAGGTAAAAGCCTTTATGGTTTACATTTGCTACATTCTTATGCATTTTATCATTACTCTAGTCAGGAAAAAGGTCTAAATTAAGTAGCAAGTAGAGAGGAACTCACTCGTGCTGAGGCAAAGGAATGACGCTGTGGGGTTTGGCGTTCATAACATCTGCCCTCTGAGCAATCTGCCTTTGCCACCTGATATAAAAGACAATTAACACCTCTCCAAAAAAAAAAAAAAACCAAGACAGAAGTGATTGCAGAAACATGAGAACTGGTAAAAACTTACATTCTCTGCTCGGACACTGTTTGTGCCATCAGCTCATAAATCTGAGCTCCGTTTTTGGACATGGAGATCACAAAGAACGATCTGTTATCTGTGTGGGGAATCAAGGAACCCTGTAAGGATTAATTCTTGAAATATATGTGGGGAGAGTGTGTATGTGACAAATGAGAAGTCAGACGCTCACCTGTCGCCACCGAGCGCACAAGCACAGTGCTGAGTTTGATGATGGGACTGAATATGTGTTTCGTGTCAGCTGTTCCTGCCAGGTTCTTGCTGTGACACCTCAGAATAAAACGCTCATCCTGCCTCTGCAGCAACACCAGGATGTCTTCCAGGAGTAAAGTATACAGCTCTGATGCAAAAACACACACTGGTGTTATTATATAATCATCAAAAAAAGCAAGCTTTTGGAAAGTTTGGGAGCAGTGGCTTACCAATAGTTTTGTCTCTGTTAATCTTCCAGGACAGAGGACCCTCGTGGACCATCTTCCTTTTAGTGAGATCCAGATTCTGCGGGATATGAATGAGCAACATCCTTAAAGTCCTTGTTGTAGAAAGGACATGCTTTTATTCATACAGCACCCAATTTAGATTTGCTCTTCAAATTACGACAGTACGTCCTGAATGCCACATATGAGCATTAAAGGGTAAATCTGAAATATAAAAACTGTTAAAACTGTATAAACTTTTTTATTTGATGCTATTCAAAGAAAAAAAAAAAAACAATAGAATAGTTTCTTTAGAATCTGTTAACAAAGATCTAAATTATATGAATCATACAATTATGAATGCTGACACCAAAAGCCATTACATTTTTATTTAAATAAAATAAAGCTGAAATAGAAATTTAAATACTACAGAATAAAAACTTTTTAAAATGAAAATGATAAATGTTGCTGTGTTAAATGACAGAAATTAAATAAGTCCTAAAATTACTAAAAATTTATTAAAATAAAGCTAAATAGAAATATATTTTAAAAGAAACAAAAAAAATAATAAAACTGATAAAAGCAGATAAAAACTGAAATTAAAATTAAAAATACAAAAGCTAATTCAAAATGATTTATAATATACTAAAATATTAATAATACATTAATAAAACTTTTTCAGTCATGTCGTGTCCTGAATAGTCAAAGCTTTAAATTTGATCAGATGGTTTAGACTGAAACACTTTAAAAATCAATTTTTAATAGAATTTGAAACCATATATGGATTGGCTTTGGACTGAGTTCGTATAAATTGCATTTCATTTTCCCCCCAAGCTATGAAAAACTAAAAGGACGCCAAGAAAACCATATTTTTGTCTGTCTGAATAAATACAGAACTTGATTTTAGCTCCTCACGATGTTGTCTTCCTAAAAACGGATCTCAGACGCACAAATATGATTGACGTTGATCCGCATGACAGAGTAACTTGTGGTAAAACCTGCTATTCTCTGCTTCTCAAATACAGTTTTCTAGGGAAAAAAACCTAGACAAATCTGTATGATAAGCACCAACCTTGAACTCTGAGATCATGGGGTTCTCGCTCTGCTTGAGGGAAGAGAGGTCCAGCCGTCTCTGGTAGTCCTCCAGTCTCTGTGGGACACAAAAAAAATACATATTTATGCTGAAGAATCCATTAACATTGGCTGACCTCTTATGAATTTAGCCACCAAACAAAAAAAACCTTTAAGCTGCAATCGTTTAAAAAATACACTGAAGATGCTGGAGAAGATTAGATTTTCCTAGCAGGATTCTTTTTAATAAATTTTCTTATGACTGATCTCCGCCAGGTTGGGTCATCCTTTTTCTACTCTAAGAGCAGTTTCAGGGCTGATGTAAGAAGACCTGGAAGCCTTCAATCTAAAAACCAATGCTGACAATCATTAAGTTTTGGTTTCCCAGTCTTTCCTTTAAGCTGACCTGAGGCTATAAAGTCTGCCCACCTCGAGCCAGGAGACAGTGGCAGCTCGATAAGAGTTGCACTTCTTACCTGTTTATTCTCTGACTCCTTCACGGACTGGTTGACGTGGCTGAGAATGTGTCGACAGCATTCAGCTGCTCGTCTCACTTTGTCTTTCTCCTCTGAGTCATCTGTGGGTAAAAACGATACATAATGTACATGCACACACATTTCAAGAAGAGACTAATCAACTCTTTAAGAACATCCTGGCCAGCCAAGTGCCCTCTATTTCCGCTAGTGCCCACCACTGAGAGTATTGCCAAGTGCCAATGAGTATGAGGAGAATCACCTCACCCTTAATCGCTAGTTATACTTTACATTTATTGCTTTCCTCTGACAGTGCCAAGTGAGCCACAATTTAACACGTCTGCCAAATAATGTGAGAGACGCTAAAGTGTGCAGTTCCCTCTTCAGAACATTTCAGAATAATAATGTGGATTTAAGAGCTGGCATAGCTCAAATTTACTAATGGTTGGTGTCCAGCCAGCAAACATTTTTTGAATATCCAACACAATAAAGGTTGGGGTCAAACATATACACTCTCCCCACATATATGTCAAGAATAAATCCCTTCCATTTCTTTTCTTTTATGGAAAATAAAGATATCTTCCAAATTTACAACACACACAGCTACATATTAAAACAAAACCTGTATATCGTTTTACATTTACATTACATTTATTCATTTAGCAGACGGTTTTATCCAAAGTGCCTTACATGAAAGCATGGCGACCCCAGGTGTGCAAGCTCTGAGCGCTAACACGGCGCCACGTGATTAAAGTAGTGTCTACCGCAAGCATTTAGGACTGTTGTATGGCTGTTGGTGAAGTTGTGGGGCATGAATGTGTTCTGTCATTCGAAGGAGAGTGGTTTGTTTTTTATCAGAACTTTTATAGAAGTGAGTTCGAGCCAGTTGAAGAAAGTCCTTTTTTTTGCAGATGTCTGAAGAGGGTAATGCAGTTCTCTCAGGTGTTTTGAGCTTGGGGAAGCTATAAAAGGCCCTGCAAGGCATGGAGTCTGGGAGAGCTCCTGGAATCGATGGGCTCCCAGTTGATTTTTATAAATCTTTCTAGACAGAGCTGGGGCTGGACTTGTTGCAGGTGCTGAGTGACAGAGCAATAATTACTCTCATACCTAAGCAAGGTGATTTGACTGATATAAAGAGCTGGCGTCCCGTCTCACTTCTTTGCACCGATTATAAATTGCTCTCCAAGGTTCTAGCAAACCGGTTGTTTGGGGTGTTGGATCAGGTAATACACGCAGATCATTCCTATTGTGTTCCTTTGATAATACCTCCTTAGTTAGGGATGTTTTAGAAGTTTCTAAATGATTAAATTTAGATTTTGGACTGATTTCTTTGGATCAGGAAAAGGCTTTTGATAGAGTGGAGCATCTCTATCTACGGAAAATGTTAGAAGCCTTTGGTTTTTGTCAAGAATTTATAGGAATGGTCAAGGTACTCTATACTGAAGATTAATGGCGGTTTATGTGTTCCATTCCAGGTTGAAAGGGGCATTAGACAGGGCTGCTCCTTATCTGGGATGTTATTTTCCTTGACGACTGAACCACTGTTACAGCAAATCAGATTAAAGATGTGTGGTACAGTATATGCCTGCCTAATAGTAAAAATAACATTTGTTTGTCTGCTTATGGGGGTGATTAATTAATAATTTTCAATTAATCAACGATTTCATACCTTTGTCTTCTGCTAGAATAAATGAGAAAAAATGTCAGGCACTTTTGGTCGGTCAGTGGGCTGATGGCAAACCGAAACTTCCGAAACTTGGGGAAGAAATGGTATAAAATAAGTAGGCGTGTTTTTGGGGGATACTGCGATTCGACAGAGAAACTAGGAACGGACTGTTGAGAAATTTAAGGGACGTTTCCCAATATTTTTTACAGAGGACATAACTCTTGTTACAGTCACTGAGCATTGCGTGTTGTTTCTGATGGTATTTTGTCTTTTTCCTTTTTGCTACTTTATAATGTTTTTTTTTACATCTTTGTATCTGTATGAAGAATTATTGTTAATAAAGTTTTTCTAAAATTCAATTCAATTCTCTCTCTATATATTTATATAAAATGTATAACAGATTTATTTGAACATGAACATTTATTTAAAAATATTCCGATTTCAAATATGTATTTATTTTTATATTTGAATTTGTTTGTTAGAAATTGCTGAAAAAAGTTAAACAGAAATATAGAAAAACGAATAAAAGAAACTCGTAAAAACACAAAATTATTAAAACTAAACTTAAAATGTTAAATGAAAATTTTACATGAAATTCAAATAAAAATATATACTACTATTTATTCTAAAATATTATTTGCATTTTATATGAAATGTGACATTAATAAATCCAGTCTTCAGTGTCATATGATCCTTCAGAAATCATTCTAAAGTGCTGATCTGCTGCTCATGAAAACATTTTGTCTTATCGGTGTTAAAATAATGGTTCTCTTGGTCTTACACAGAGTTTAAAAAAGATGGTCAAACTGCATTAAGTAACAGAAGTGACTCAACAACTGAATTTTTAATGAGTTGGTCGACAACTAGCTGTCCGTCACATCCCTGACATACCTATGGCATGAGGTGAGAGTGTCACAAATCATTTTTTGCTGTCAATCAGCAATGTTATGATTGACAAGCCCTTTCAGGTTACAGAAAATGACAGAACAGATGTTCTCCCTCATTCTCCAACTGTTTAGAGCGCACAGGAGAACAGGAGTCACACCTGTTAGTAAACGTGGATGTCAATCTTAAACACAGTGTCTTAAACATACATATTTTTGTGGTGATTTTGGTTTAAATATTGTGCAAAACAAGCATACATTTAACATTAATCTAAATCTTGTTGCAAAACAATGATTTGCAGGAAAGAAAGACAATACCTGAGTACTTGGCAATGTTGTCCAACAGTAAAGGGTACTTAGTGAACCTCTGCATCTCTGCAGGGATGATGTCCTTTAGCTGTAATCGTCGACACAGTCGATTGCTTTCAGCCTCCTGCAGATGGTGCAGAGACAATCAAACAAGAAACTGAGGACAACAGTACATGCAAATCCACAACAAAATCCTCCCTAATCTTTTGCATATTTCCTTGTTATCAAGAGTCTCCAACATCATGAATAATACACTTCAGTGTGGGTTTTATTCTTCACTCAAGTGAGAAAGTAATCCTCTGCAAGTCACAACATTGTGATTCGTCAGCAAGGTAACTGGAATCACTAATGTCTTGGTAAACAACCACAACACATCACTGAAATGAGTAAATATACTGTCACTTCATCAGAAGGATAGTTCAATCAAAAATTTATATACTATCATTATTTATTCACTCTCATCTTTTTCCAAACCTGTGTGACTTTCGCTTTTGTAGATTACAAAAAGAAATGTTTGGCAGAATCCTCGTGCTGCTCTTTTCCATAGAAGATTTGTTATTAAGTAAAACTAAAAATATATTTTGCTAATTAAAAAGAAAGCTAAAATGAAATGAACTACAATTTAAAAGATACCTTTGGAAACTAAATGAAAAGTTCAATCTGAAATACTACTATTAATGAAAATAACACTGAAATAAAATTAAAATTCAATAGAAATACAGAAAGACTAATAACGATCGCAAAAGCACACACAATTATTAAAACTGTTTAAAACGAAAACTAATTCAAAATATTATAATAGTATACTGTGAATAAAATTACATTGTTCTAAACAATTCAAGCGATCGCCGATTCTATAAAAAACTATCCAAGCAAATATTGCGTTATACATCCCGTTTGAGGTCATATTGAGACTCTGCGTGAGACAGAACAGACTAAAGTAAGTAATTACTTCCCTTTTAACTCTACTCTCATTGGTCACCATTAATTCTCAATACATGAAGAGAACAGCATGAACATTCTCCTAACTATCTCCTTTTCTGCTCCTCATGAGAAATTCAGTCCAACGGATTTGGAAAAACATGGAGGTGAATAAAAACAACAGCAATTTTGAGGGAACTGCTTCTTTAAGATGTGAAAAAGCATCTTCTCTAATATACATCTCAAAGGCATAATGAGCATAACAGTGGATTTGACATTTTTATTACACCTTTATGTTCTAGTGCTTACACACTAGTTCTCAATGGAGAGATTAACACGGTTGATTTCAGAAAATGCAGTGTGTGTGGAGAGGTTGTTAAATCTTAAATCTTATTCTCCTGCATCTACGTCTACTATGAGATAAAAACAGAGCTCTCAAAAACAAACACTAAGTTCTCAATAAGTTCTCAATACTCCCAAGGCTCCTCACAACGACACCTGCTTAAGGTTCATAACCTCTCCTCTCCAAGATAAGCAAATTCTCCAGTATATCCTACAATTATAGCTCCAATTAAACAAAATCTCTTTTGTCTTCCTTTTCTCTGATGTTTGGCTGCCAGACAAAGCTGACACTATTAACAAGTCAAAGATTACTTTATTTAGATAAGCATCTCTTTTGCTGCAACACTGTATCAACACAGCAAACCTGCTGTAACATTTACATTTGCTGTAAATTAGGGCCGTAGGGCTGTCAATTTAATAAAATGCTATTACAATTAATCAATTGCTAATTAAAGTGAGTTAACACATTAACACATTCTGCTCCCCCTAAAAGAATACACATACAACAGAAAGAAATAGAGAAGTGAATAAATGTGCTTACAGCATTATTTAATTAACCGCATGCATCAACACATTAATTGTGACAGCCCACAAATAAGGAAAATGAAAACAACTGAAAATGTACACAACCGTTCAAAAGTTTGGTGTGATTAAGATTTTTTTACCAAGAATGCATGAAATTGATTTAACAAAAATATTAAAAAACTTTTAAACTTCCAGTATTGAAAAAATGTATCACAGTAAAAAAAAACAAACAAACAAAATATTTAAAGAGCAAAAATCTAATTATTAGCATGTCTTCAGCATCAAATCAGCATATTGAAATGATTTATGACAGATCATGTGACACTAAAGACTGGAGTAATGATGCTTTTTAAAATTTAATTTTAAATATTTCATATTATAATTTATATTATAGTGCTGTCAAATGATTAATCATGATTACTCACATCCAAAATAAAAGTCTTTATTTACATAATATGCGTTTATGATGTGTTTATTTATTATGTTTATATTAAAACACACACGTACAGTATATATTTTGAAAGTATTTACATGTAAATGCATTTATATATTTATTTTCTTATATTTGATATTATATCTAAATATATGTAATATATAAACAAAATATTTTCATTAAATATATTCATGCATGTGTTTGTATTTATATATACTTTATAAATATACACAGTACATACAAATATATTATATTATAGAAAAACCTTTATTTTGATGTGATTAATCATGATTAGTCCTTTGACAGCAATAATAATTTATAATACACAAACATAATAATATAAAAAATATATAGTATATATATATATATATATATATCTCAAGTAGAAACCTGATTGTAATAACATAATTTTATTTTTTTCATTGTTTCTGAAATAACTACAGCGTTGATGAGAAACATCTTTCAAAGGAATTAAAAAAATAAATAAAACTCTTACTGACCCCAAAACCTTGGAGCATTACAGACATTCAGTGCTGTTCAAACAGTCTCTCTGAAGTGAACTGCAGCTCTCACGGCCCTGCGGCCAGTGAGGCGTCTCGACCCACCTGCATGAAGGAGGTGAAGCGCTGGTCCTTCTTCTGCCGGGATTTGATGAGCTCCAGGGCGAAGGGCTGGTTACTGCAGAAAGTGCCCACTGCTTGCTTGATCTTCTCCTCCTCTCCACCACTGAACTAGAAAACAACAAGCCAGAGGATTTTTGAGCGTGTGGGAGTCTCATCACCCAGAGAAGACCTACCACAACGGCCACAGGATACGAGCAAAACATGAGCCCTTACCCAAGACAGCAACTCGTCTCCTATGTGATCGATGACCGACGACTCGTTCTTCTTGCGCATCGCTGTCATTTGATCTGCTATCCTCACTGAAATTTAAAACAGCATATGCCATTATCTGAAGCTTGTGACAGTTAATAGTAACCAAAAATGATCGGAAGAAAGCGTACTGTGCAGCTGGACGATTTCCTCCAGGTTGGTGAATATGTTCTTGATGTCAGCAGGGGGCAGTATGTTGTCTCGGGTGAGCTTCTGGTAGAAGACACTGTCTAGGACCCTCAGCATGCGTACGTGAGTTCGCTCCGTGTAGAACAGTTCTGGGAGCGTGAGATAGACTGAGAGTTACTTCAAAAGCAAACCAAAAACCAAAACAACAGCCTCTAACAACGCATGTTAAATCTGATGTGCACCTGTCGGATTTATGTAGTAAAGAGCGCACAAGATCGTACCATTAATGACTTCTTGTCTCTTGATCTCGTGGGTTGTCAGGCCTGCTAAAATATCACGCCCGACCAGCTGCTGCCAGTTTGGAGGATCTACATCAGAGTAAACATCACTCCCCTGATCATCTTCACTCTGCAGCTCTTCAAACCTGTGAGGGAGGAGATGGTGCATACATGAACACTCTCATTAAGCGCAATGTGTATCTGAACGTGAGAGCTCATCAAAAAGGTAATCCAAATTTTAAAAAGTCACTGTATTCCAACCAAGTTTATTGCAAAACGTTATGTGAAAAACATTCAGGCTGTGACTGGTATAATCTCAGCCAATCAATTGATTTTTGATGCTTAATGTGGTAGATATTTCAAACAAATAAGATTGCACTATAAGCATGGCAGCCTAGGACAAAATAGAAACCAGGCGGTGGAGAAAATGGCCTCATTACAGCAGGTTAGGGAAAAAAGAAATAGCTTTTATCGATTGTCGCTTGTGTATATTGTGGACACAGTGTATAGAGTGATGTGGTGACTGACAGTGACCAGTACCTTCTACTCAGTTTAGGGGTGCCCCCATCAAGGAGTCTGGAAAACAGAACATACTTCCTCAACACACTGATTTTAAAAACCTGGTCGTTTTATGAATGATAAGCAAAATATCGCTGGTACAATATCTTAAAATTAATAATAAAGCCAAATTCTACACATGAAATTAGAATGCGCATCATTATGTACAGTTAAAAAAAATTTATATTCAATTTGAGATTTGACAAAGATTACATTTAACGGTGTTATTCAATATCTATTATTTAAAATATGAACTTTAAATGAGTGGCAAAGTGTACAAATAGCAAAAATGAGCTATAGATGTTATATCAATCAATACAGAGAAGTACAAAAAGAAAAACTTGAAACAATAATTGATAAGAAACTATACTTAAAGGGATCATTCACCAAAAATTTTTAATTACCCCATGATTTACTCACACTCAAGCCATACTGTGTGTATATGACTTTCTTATTTCAGATGAATACAATCAGTTATATTAAAAAATGCACTGTTTTATTTCAAGAAAGCCTTTATGCACCTGTTGTGGAGTATTTTTTTAATGATGAATGGCTCCAATGTTTTGGGGTTTAAAATCTATACCCTCATTCACTGCCATTCTAAAGCTTGAAAAAGCCAGATTTTTTCATATAATGCTGACTATTAATCTGAAAGAACAAAATCATATACATAGATGAAGGCTGGAGAGGAAATCATCAGGTAATTTAAATTTTTTGGGTAAACTATCCCCTTTAATATAGTGAAAAAGAAGTCGTACTATTAGTGTTTTAGCATCAAACTCTAGAGGCTTTGTCACATTGTTGAAGTTTTCTGCACTTATGTGATACTCAATTGTGAAAATGTTGTAAAATAACAGTAGATGTGACCAAATGTTGAGACAGAACCAACATTATGTTAGGAATAAAAAAAAGAATGGAGATGCTTTGCTGTATAAGCTGTTAAACAAGCACCTGTCTCCATCTTCATCTAGCTGCTCCATGTTGTAAGGGATGTAGTCACAGGGTGGGTAGATGCTGTCCGGCACATCTCCAGACTGCAGCCCATCACTGAGCCGGGGAACCACCGCAGACGGGCTCATGCCTGAGCACACAGAAGAGCCATATTCAGATGGCATGTAGAGGAAATAAAAGTAACGATGACTCAGATGAATGAGATGGAGATGCAGTACTCACTAAACTCCGGGTCCCTGCCCGAGGGGTCTGACGGTGAGCTGTAAGAGGCGCTGAAGAGGGGAGAGGTGATCAAACCTGGGCTCTGAAGGAGGTCTGAGCCCTCACTCGACTGACTGCCCCGCAGACGTCCACCCTCTATCAGCTCTGACCCACCCAAAGCTGGCTGAGACATCTGCTTCTGAGGCCGATGCTTGATGCTGTCCCCGGCCCTCCCAGCTGCTCAAACACACACCAAACAAGATTCGCCATCAACATGAATCTTTCACCACCCAGAGGAAGGAAAGCAAAATGAGGGCAAGTCTTCCGCTTTTAAAATTTGCCAGGAATCGCAAGCTTTCAGGTCTAGCATTCACTACACTACCAAAACTGTGTAGTCAAATCTTTTTGTAATGTTTTTGAAAGTCTCACCAAGGCTGCATTTATTTTTATTAAATGTAACTTTATTCTACAGTAATATACGTAAAAATGGAATTTATTCCTGTGAAATTAAATCAGAATTTTCAGAAACCATTAGTCCAGTCATCGGTGTCACATGATCCTTCAGAAATCAAGAAACACTGAAAATAGTTGTTGCTAAATATTTTTATGGACACCATAATTATTTATAATCTATTAAAAGTGCCATCACATTTGATAAATGCAGTACATATGTCTAAGCTTTGAACCGTAGTGCAAATTGAACTGCAGAATGTGCATATCTGAACAAACAAATGCAGACAATGTTGACACGTTTACTAAAAAACAAACAAAAAACAAGCCAAGCCTACTGATATGTCTGTTTTTAATTAAATAAAGTTCCATAGCTGGTAAACAATACATTTCCAAATGTAAAAAAAAGTTCAAAGCCTTAAGAAAAAAGCCTGTGTCTTGAATAGCTGCAGGTTGCAGATTTTTGCTTTAGACTTACA
>JAUMHI010000057.1:8469435-8484126 GCA_032359435.1 Enteromius unitaeniatus | reverse complement strand
GTTCATAATATATATATATATATATAAAAAAATGTAAATAAATTCATTAACAAAAAATAATAATAATTCAATAATCAAATAAAACTACATCTTTAATTTGTACTTATCCCTTATTTTTCCTGAATTACATCATATAGCAAAAAAACATCATATAGAAAATCTGTATTTGAGCGCATCAGTTCTACGTTAATCCTGCAGCCAACTGTCACAGCATCTCACAGCAGTAAAGCACGCAACACACAGGATTAATCTCGGCCCAGCGTGCCTGCCCTGCCACGCTGCCCCAGAAACTACATAAGATTTAAGCATACACGCAGTACAAGGGAGAAGAGGACAGGCGAATAAATCATATCCAATCGCCTTCTGCAGAGAGGCAGTCGTCTCTCTCTCTCTCCCCACACTTTTCAGTCACAGCTTAATGCACCGGAGAAAATACAGCACAGCAGTCTGGTCTCCACTTGGCACAGAAAGGCCAGGGATTGCATAAGCCAAGACTGCAGATAGAGAAGGAATATATCAGACCCTCAATGATATGGCACAGGGAACAGAGAATATTAGATGTTCATTCTGATATTGAAAATAACACCAGCAGCGTCATGTGACCTGTCCTCTTGTATCATACCATTGGTAAAGACTTGCGCCTTTTGTGAGTTTTGGTATCGGCGAGTGCATGTGAGCATTAACATCTACATCACAACACTGCAAACCCTCGGTCAATGTCCCTCCCCCTCTCAACAGCCAGGGGGCTATTGGCTGCAGCTCCACATTTCCTACTCGCTGCCAGGGTGTATAGGGGAATCTATGTTCAAACAAATCCTGTGAAAAAACTCTCCAAAGTCGGTTGGCATTTGCTGTGCTGCTAGGAATCCACATTTTAGAGCTCTTTATTGACATCTGTTAAGGTCACAAAAAACAACTGGTAATATAGTTTCAGTCCTAGAACACACAAGATAATTCCTGGACCATCTAAAGCATGACGTACGGTAAAAAGCATCCATCTGATTGATTAGAAATTGCACATCTTTTAGGAGACAGTGAGTAGAGGTTTATGCCAGCCTGTCTGGAAACAAAGCTTGTTTACCAGTTCTCAGAATTAATTTGTCAAAGTTTACATAGTAAACAACAGTTAATTTAAAAAAAAAACTCAAGTACACAAATATTGCATGTTTGTTAATAAAATATGGGGATAAGTACTGTCTCTAAAGTATCTGCAAACACCATCTCATTTTGAGGGTTACATGTTCTCACAATGAAAGCTTAGACAGACACGCTTGTTTGACATGTCTAAATTTTACTGCCATGGATGTCTAAATACGCTGATCCTTTGCTAGTGACCACTCTCCGTATGAATCTGTGAGATAATAAGCCTGAAATTACAAATGCAATACGCTGTTTGGAAAAACTAATTTAAATAAATGTATCTTAGATTTTCATTGTATTAAACCCATAAAACATAATACCTGATAAATACGTATTTTTTATTACATGCAAAGCAAACCTATTGTTACGTCCCATGTCATAACCGTGCAAACAACAGTTGGTGGAGGCAAATACTTTTAAATACTTATTTTCTTACACAAAGGCACCGATTTACTTCAGAAGGCCTTTATTAACTCCCCAGAGCCATGTGGAGATCTTTATATGTTGGGATTCAAACTCTTGACCACCAATTACTGCCATTATAAAACTTGTAAGAGCCAGGACTTTTTAAATATATATATGAACACAACTCTGATTGTATTTGTCTGAAAGAAGAAAGTCATATCTGCTTGAAATGGGTTGAGGACGAGTAAAGCACTGGCTAATTTCCATTTTTGGGTGAACCATACCTTTCAAGTTTTGTTTTTTTTTAAATTCAGAATTCAAGTTGATCTCTACGAGTCACACATCTTCATGTGATATGATTTCGCAGAGCAGAGTTCACCAAACTTGACCTTTAACAAAAGCTGCCATATCTTTTTCAAATATTCATGTGTCCACCCAATAATTACGTACGATCACTCCCAATATCTGCCCAATGTGACAAAATATTTGTTTTCTTTCATGACATTTGAGCCTTGTTGTTGCAAAGTATCACCATCACCAAGGTGATGTCACCATCAAAACAGTCTAATGCCAATTTTTTATGCTAGAAGCTCATTCAAAATAGAACCCTTCATCAAGCCATTCCTGTAATCATACAGCTGCCATGTGATTATTAACTGATGAAAACAATAACAACCAAATGTGGTTTTAAGCTGAAAAACACCTGACTCAAATTTCAAGGGTGTTGACTGTAAATGGGTGCAGAAAAATAAAAAAAAAACACTGTACCTGAACTTGCCTATACTTATTAGTAATTACTCAAATGGCCATGTGAAATGCATTACTTGCCAGTTGACGCATTATACATTACTCCCAAAGGGCCATTTTGTAACACAAAATGTGCATTCATGGCTATCTTCTGTGCAAGACTGAGATTTCTGAGTTACTTCTATTCATAGACTTTCAGTTGATTTCACAGTGCGGTCTGGGCTTCATGACTGTCAACTGAGATTTCCTACGCTGCCAGAGAAACCAGAATCTCCACCCTGCACAGACCAGCCTTCCTCCAAACTATGATTTTGTGGGGGTTTTTTTTTTACGATTTTCCACTGGGCAAAACTGGTATTCTTCTCCAAATCCGACATCAAACGTCCATGTCAATCTGCAAACGTGAGCATTTCCACCCTATCCATCAAGACAAAAAGACAACAATTTCTCTATTTCAGCTCAGAACGGTGTAAGACACGAGGCAGCACGGCCGAAATCACAATGAGTGCTTTGACAAGCCGGATGACTCACCTGCTGCTAAGCTTACATGCTCATATTTACGTCTGACAACGGAGTAACTAGGTGTGTTTCTGAGACTTTCAGCTGCTTCACCCAAGGTAAAGGTGAGCATAGGTGTGGCCCGGTGCTGTAGTGAAAGGCCCATTTGTCTGGAGGTGAAGGGGGCAGGGGAGAACCGAGGGGAAGGGGTGGGAGGGAGATCGGGGGGGTGTCAGACATTGTTGTGCCTCAGCAGGGACTGGTGATCTTAACTGAGACAGATCTGGTGCAGAAAGCACCCGGAGAGGAGAAGGAGTGGCTGTTGTGTGCATGCCAAAGTGGCAGCAGGGTGTGAGGCCGGCCCACTCCACTCTTCATTTACACTCCAGTGAGAGCGTCTGTCAGCCACTATGGCCACAAGGATGAGCACACAATAATATCATACTCAAAACATCAGCACGATGCTTCATAAATCCTCAACCGTGAATCTTTGTACTGCAGAAAGCACTGGGTGTGTGTCAGGAGAACACATCCCTCGTGTTGACACTATGATCTAAAGCTAGAGTGGGCCGACCGGTTTTGTGTGTGGACTGAAAATCTGAGATTCAAGAGAGTGCTGCATGATCACAGTACATGCACACCCTGTACAGCAGCTTGATTAACCACAACGCAGCTAAATTAAATACTGACAGCTAAAATACTAGCACAATTAAACCTTCCTCCTCCAATACATAGTTATATAAAATAAAACTAATTAGAACTACTTACATAAGATAATTACATATGCATGTACTCACTTTATGTATTTTATATATACATAATATATATATATATATATATATACACACACACACAGAGTGAGAGAAAACATGATTTTGGTCTTTTTCCCATTTATTTAGCATATAGGGAAACACCCAAACAGCAATATAATAAACAACAACAAACAACACTGACCACATTAGCTGATGATTCTGTGGAGGGCTGCGTTTAATTAGTCTGATTGGCTCATCTGATTCATTAAAAAGAACCGCCCTAATCAAGCGATTATGTGGAGAACTGAACAGCATGTTCTGCAGTGCACGCAGCCAGTGAGGGAAAAAGCAGGGTTGATTATTTGTCGTCAATTTTTTGTCTCCCAACAAAAACCGCAAACTTACATCTTTCAGCTAAAATATACAGCAATTATATTTTGTTCACGATGTGCTAGGTTAACCAGTAGTGCAGCATACTTGATGCAGGAAACGCTGCTGTATTTACAGTAATGAGAATGATACATTCATTTCACATTACAGTAACATGAATTTCGGAGAACCCCAATGCAAAATAAAAAATGTCTTCATAAGGTTTCACCCAGTGAAACTGCAAACGTTACTGTATTATTCCTAACTGATGCTAACTAGCTTACATTACAACCAGAGCTACAGCCGAAATGGCCATAACATGCATTTCATTTCAGAATATATGAATGACGGTACACTTTCAAATACTGGAGTGTCAAAATATCATTAGTGAAGCTATGCTTTAGAGCTCAGCAGCACAGCTATTTTAAGCAACATGGTTATTAAGCTGCTCTCTGCTTATCACTGATGAACAGGAAACACGTTTCAGAAATAATTCCTCCGAGTGTGAAAAAGAAGAACATATACGAGTGTCAGCAAACGAGTGTTACGGTGGGGAAAGGTTTTAATGAGCAAGATTTAAAAAAATAAGTAAATAAATAAAATAGTATTTGCTTTAAATATAATATAAATAAGCTTTTGTTTGCTTTTTGTGTATTAGAAATTACAATTATATAATTACATTTTTACATGTGAAGAAATCGCTATTCAAATTGAACGAATTCTAATAAATAAAAAAAACATCAGGTCGTTTTTGTGCCTTTTTTTACATTAAACAAAACATTCAGAGTGCCTACCTTCAATGTGCTGTAAAGCTCTAATCTGAAATGCTGCTTTACACTAAACTTTTGCTTCAATCCTAAATACTATACAGGAACAATGTTTACGTAAAACAATCCGTTTATAGACTTAAAAATGTGTTAACCAATCTGCTTGCAGGATATCCTGTTTTGTCTTACATGTCACTCTTCAGTGTAGGGGTGAAAACAACTAAGGTCTAGACACAAAGAAACGACAAATGACTTTGAACTGGCATAACCTCGGGATTAAAACGGAACGCCACATGGCAGAAGGTAACAAAAGACGCATTAGCCACATAAACTGTGCGGCACAATGCATCACCTGCAGTGATAACAGATGAGATGAACACCAATCATCTTCTACTAGGCCTGGGTGGCCAAAACTATTAAATCCCGATACTGTTTCTCTACTAGATGGAACGAAAGGTGAGCGAGTTTCTCCCTCAGAGTTAACTTCCGATGCTTGTGTTGCAATGCCTGCAACATTGAAAGCAGATCTGTCATCACGGAGATGACCAGACAGACAAGCAGTCTGCTGTTCCCCAGTGACGTCAGTGGCAAAGACCTGTGAGAGCTCACCATTACAAAACACTCTCTGACTGACGTTTTCCAGCCATCCTGAATGAAAAGTATGCGAGCGCTGAGCAAATAGTTCTTATTGATACATTTATTGAACTTTCCCATGGCTTAGTTTCCACTAATCAGTTGTTATGAAAAAGTCTTAGTCTGATCAATAGCAAATGGCTGAATGATGAAATTAGACAAGAATTCTTACTTGATTTGTGTTCTGGTCTAAAAAAAAAACAATAACCAAGTAACACGCAATGCTGTGAACCAGCACAACACAATAAAACACATCACTACAATTGTTTTCTTCTAAACCACTTGTCTATATAAAATGTTTAACATTGTTTTCGCTATCTGCAAATGTTTTAGGCTTATTATTGTGTGGCCATTTGGCTTTTGAAATGAGATTTGAGACAGTTTGGATCACATTTATATGAAAAATGCATAATACGCTGTAAACAACTAGACAGGATTACACAAAACAAAGCCAAACAGAAGCATGAGACACTCTCAAAAAATACATTTTTGTACCTATTAGGTTTAAATATGTACACTCTAAGTATTAATATGTACCTTTTAGGTACCAAAATGGATTCTTTAGGTACAAACATGTACCGTTTGAAAAGGTTTTGTACCTTTATTTCTGAGAGTGTATCGGTTGATACAGAATTCAAGATGGCAGCTTTGGTAAAACAAGCAAATCAAGCAAAAAAAAAAAGAATAAAAAAATAACTTAATATCTGATCATCTACACACATATAAAATATAAAACAATCTTAAAGAGATGCAAATTTAAAAACGCTGCCTTTGCAACTAAATGAAAGAAGATAAGTTGAAGCTGAAACTACTAAACCTGGAATAAACATAAACGAAAGCTAAATAGAATCATTAAAACTGAGAAAAGCACAAAATTAATGAAACTTTACAGAAAATAAATAGATTTATAAAAGTATTAAAAATGCTCAAGCTAAACAGGTACTCCGAGGTATAAGTACTTGTCTACTATATAGAATGCAAAAAGCAGTTGATATAAAAACAGTAGGCAAAAAAACAAAACAAATGATCTACTGCATATAATGATTTTCAAAACAAACACTCCCATAATGGCACAGAAGCTGTCCAAGTCAAAATGTTGACACCGTAAATTTGCTATAGGCGCCATGAAAGTTGCTAAATTGTGCTTGTTAAATGAAAATTTTAACTGCTGATAGGACAAAAGCCATACGGGTCAAAAACCAACGACATGATCAACATGACAGATCATGCAGGATTTCTGTGAATGCATTTATACAGCAACACCTGCCAAGTGCAAACCTACGGAAACATACTTGAGTGTGTTCAAATTCTGGCTAATGGAAACAGAAAAAAAACACAAAAAACTGACTTTGTGACCATAAACCTACTCCAGACACACAATAAATCACAAATCAAACCAATGCCAGCTCAATGCTTTCCAATACAGTTCACCACTCAGAGCTAAGATATCTGCTGATGTATATGGATCATACCAGAAGCAAGTTTGTCCACATAACACCAACATAACTAATACATACCTGTCAATGACCGTGGACCGTGTGTCGCTCATTGGGCTTTTGTTTTTAGCTTTTATTCGTCCTATATCCTATAGTCATTTTCAGATGCATCCGGAGAGGCATCGGATGTTGCATGAGGCTGTTGCATCCGTGTTCTGACCAGGAGATTCACTAATTGCAAAAACAAAACAACAATATTAATATTTCAATATTAAAAAAAAGGCCCCAAAACAGCAATCAATCCCAACGATTCCATTCAATCATAAACATGTCCAAAAAACGCATGAGCAGATGACTTCACATATTAGACATCATAAAAACATGATATACATTGAAGACCAAAATCAGTTCAAAAGTACTTATGCATCATATTTTCCAGAAACAACATGCTTTTTTAAACCAAACATCCTGAAGATCCTCAAAGAACATTTGGCTTTCCAAAAACATAACCCTACTGTTAATAACAACAACATTAACACTTATCTGCTTTTATAATAGCTGCAGTTTGGACACAAACAACAAAACTGAATACGTCCCGTATAAACCAAACGTTACATGCTAATACAAACTAACTTAGTATAGTAGAGATGGTATAGTACAGATCAGTCAATCATTAAACCAAAATAACTCCCAATTTGAGACTTTCCGTTATCGTGCAGCTGTAAATTTACCTTCATATTCAGCAGCAGTTCCCCGGTGAAGACGAAACACTTCCTACCGCTCGGAGTTTACACTCCTTTGACAATTAAAACACTTTTGAGCTTCCTAATGCTGACTGCGTGTGTACGTCCACAGCCAACACAGCAGCAGCAGCAATACCGCAGACGAGGCCTTGCTATGCTAAAGCTAACAGCAGCCTAATAACGTCCACTCCAGGAAATGAGACGCGGTATTTTCCGAACAATAACAAACAGCCGTGGGCATCCACACCGACCCCACGGTCCTCCGGGACAGGGAAGAAGCACAAGCGCTCATACACGTGTCGCCTCGCCAAGAGTTTCCAAATCACTTCAGCATCAAAATAAACAAAACCGCTCGACAAAGTTCGCGTAGCTCTTCCCGACTGGTTTTTCGGGTGATACAGAGTTCGTACGGAAGCGAGGGTCCACGTTAAACTCAGTTTGGAGCTTGTAGGTTCCGGTCCATCAGGACTGGGGAAAGTTGAGATCTGCGGTGTCTCCCGCGGGGCTTGCGTCTCAAAACCTAGCGAACCGCCTGCATGGACAGCATTTCCGATACAAGCCAGCTCACGCCAGCTCGCTCTGATGAACCGACTCGCAGCCTTCACAGAAATGCCGTCTAGGCTCACTGGAATTTGACAAACTGTCCGTGTTTTGGTTATAGTTTGGAGTGGAGATGGTTATTCAAAGTTGCTTTTCCGCAAAGATTCACTCCAGCTCTGGAAACGCGAAACGAGTGAAAAATACAATTTTAGGACATGTTACAGCAAGAGTCTGTGATGCTGTTTTAGATCGCTTTGAGTATGGACTTTTTACTATTTTTTTCATAATTACACTAAAAGCTAGTTTTGAAAGGAACATTTGTGAATCCATAGTGATTCACTTTTCGCCCATTTCTTTGTCCTATTATGTTTTTTTTAGTAACAGTCGATACTTTACTGGCTAAATGTGTGCAATTAATCTAGAAGCAAACTCTGTGAGGCAGTCGCTGGTTAAATTAAAAACCGTCGAGCCTCGGAGTGCGAAAACCCGTTCAAGTATTATGTTAGTTTGCCACATGGTGGACATTCATAAAACTGCAACTGCATCGAGTTGGACCTTTTACGCACATCATATTAGACTTTGGTTACTAATTTTTACTTTGTATAATAATAATGAACCTTTAAAGAGGCACATATATGTACTCGTTTGCAAGAGTCCCAAAACCTTGAAAGATTTCCACTAAAAACAAAATACTGTAATAAAAATCTTTACATCTATATATTTTAAAACTTAACTGCTTCACTGCTTTTTAAAAGATATAATAAAACAGTATGCCAAATCACAATTGTAATATTTTGATAGCTCTTGTATTTACAAACTCTTAACAAACCTCATGTACCTCAATTTCTGTTTTTAAACTCTATTATCTTAATGATTTGTAATTCAGAATTTGATCACATTAATCAGAAAAGGCTTATTCAAGTCATTAAATACATTTTAATAATTTTTCCTTGATCAACTGCCACATTACAACACCCTAAAAATACATTATTGTAATGATGATGATGTAATAATAGTGATGTTTATTGATTTATCAACTGGTGTGGTCAAATCACCGTAACAGATAATAACTGATGCTAAAACAGCCTGTAAGACAACAATCGGCAGTGTTGGAGAAAGTTACTTTTAAAAGTAATGCATTACAATTTTGCGTTACCCCCTAAAAAATTAATTGTGTTACTTTTTATGGAAAGTAATGCATAAATTACTTTTGTGTTACTTTCGCACTACTTTTTAAATATGGGCAGAGCTTGAGTGTTTGTTTTGAATATAAGAAGTTCTATTTATAGCAAATGTAAAAGCCCTTTCACACAAGTGTAATAAATAAACCTTAGCCTGAAGAAAAAGTAAATTCACATCTGTAAAGTAGAAGAAAGTTCAATATGCTTCAGCAATAAAAAATAACAATAAAGCACAACAGTTCGTTTTGAAGTCATTTTTGCTTATGACTATGTTTGAACTGGATCATCAGAAGTCAGCAGCAAAGACACTGATGAATAAAATGAGATTAGGTACATTTATCAAATTTAGTTTTTGCAGGGTCGCATCATATTCTGAGTTTATTTTAATTCATTTTGATGAATACTAAATCTGTTTTTTGAGAGCGAGCTGAATTAATGCACACACTGTATTCACACACCTTGCACAATGCCTCTGTATTTCTGATTTCTCCCAACAAGGGGTCAGAAGACTTGTCAGTCAATAAAAACAAACAAAAAAAGTAACTCAGTTATATTACTCCAAAATTAAAAAGTAATGCGTTATCCCCAACACTGACAATCAGTCTCACAATTTGAAAATGGTTACATTTCAAAGACAAGCCATTAATCACACACAAATCATTCAGCAATCTTCCAAAAAATGTTTTAGTAGTGTTTCATGATAATTTCTGAATATTGCACATACTAAAAGTTTAATGGAAAAAATTTTAAAAGCAACATCACTAATTAAAATGTATAACAAGTAGTGTTCCTAATTACAAAAATATCAAATATTTCCAGTACTTAAACACGTCATTCCATATGAGTACAAATATATCAAATTAGATTTGATTGTAAGAATTTTGAGTTAATCACAATGGCAAAAAAAACCCATTAAGACTGTTTAAAGGCTCTGATTCAGCATGGATGTTTTCCCATGTGTATATTACCAACCAGAAATAAACTTTAATGGCTGATATCCTTTTAAAAAATATGTAAACATCTATTAGCTGCAGAGCTTTATTAGCTGGTACATTTGATCTGATTCTCAATCTTCTCTCCGGTGTTAGAAACGAGAGGCCAAACCGCCGATCTGAGAGATCTTTCAGTCTCTCTTCACATCCTGCCCGTTGACCTCTGCCATCCTGTGGCCATTTATCCAGCGCTGGTATTTGCGGTATGCGAAGCGGGCGATGTCAACCATGAACACCCAGGACAGTGCGTACATGGCCAGGCCGCCACATTTAATGATAAACTTGGGCCTCGGAGACACTAGCTCACAGTACAACATGGTGCCGCCGACAAAAATGCGCATGAACACAAACAACAGCACAAACAGAACGTCCACCACTTCTCCGAGGAAGCTGTCATAACGGCCGGAGTGTTTCAGAAACCAGCGCGTCTGAAGAAGGGGGTTTGTGATCTCGCTGCCAAACAGCACAGCGCAGGACTCGATGCCCGACTCCTCCAGCCACAGAGTGAGCATAATACCCAGGATGCTCATGGTGTGGTGGGCGAGCATCACCAGGCCCTCTGTGCGGAAGTATACACACCAGGCCATGTCAAAGATAAAGTAGCCCAGACTGACCACCATAGCGGTAATCTGCAGAGGGGTGTTCTTCGTACCTGCAAATGATACATAGTAACAAAAAATGAGAATCTGTCATGAAAAAGACAATATGGCTATGCTAAACAGTCAATATCATATATTATGGGTCTATAGTAGGGATAAAAGATGTCTGTCTATGTAGTAGAAACTATGACTATAGTATGTAGCGTTTTTTAACGACCAAGACTAAAAAAAGACTGTGGTGAAGAAAGGCAGGAAAAAATTAACACCCATAATGCCCTGGGCTCGATCAGACCATCAGTGAGCAGGAATTCGAAAATGTGGAATTAATGTCTGTAGTGTTCACAAAAGTCCTTTGGATGATGCATTTCACATAATCTGGAAGATTGTAGCTGTTAAAGTGCCCCTATTATGCCATTTTAAAGGTGGCTAATATTGCTTTATGAGTCTCTTAAAACAGGTTTACATGTATGCAAGCTCAAAGAACACTTACATTTTCTCCAAAAATATACTTAATTTCACCCTATTTCTAAATGATTCGTAAACGATTCGTGTGAAGCAGTTTGTCTAAACCCCTCCTTTCCGTGAGCCCTCACTGCTGTGATTGGTCAGATGGCGCAGTCCTTTTTGATTGGTCTACCGCTACAGCGTGTGTCGGAAAATGAAATGCCCATTGCCAGCGCAGGATACAGTGTCTTCTTCACATGATGTAATCCACGTGGAAATTGTACTGTTTGTGGGCGGTACAAGTTGTTCGTGACATAGAACGTGGGCGGACATTATGCAAATATGTTACTTTGTGATGTGGATCCGTAACAGAAAAAGATTTGAATTGCTGATGACTCGTTTAGGCGAATGTGAGTCGACTCTTTTTTTTTTGATAGACAATAACTATATTTATTTATAAACGTTATTTATCGTCACAACTTAGCAGATCGTTTATGTTCACAGACAGCTACATGACACACTGCATGAAAGATCATATTTGAAAAGGCATAATAGGGGCACTTTAAAATGTGACATCTTTGTGAAAATGAATCCATCATGCATTTGTACCACCGACATTGTAACAGTACAAATTTTTGCCAAACCTTTGACAAAGTGACATTATCAAGGATTTAATTCACTTTGCAAAAACCAAACAAAAAAACACCCCTAATATCAACATGACTGCTAATGTTATACTGATTTTTTAAAAGAGCAATAAACAAGATGTTATGCGAGTTGTTGTGTGAGGCGTAGTTCACGAGTTCACGCTTAGAGAATAGAGAATAAAGCAAATTTGGCGTGCTGTCCAGGGAGCGAGCCGGGAGAATTGTCAGACTCCGAACCATAGCGGTTTGAACCCCAAGCAGGGTTTAGTGGTTCGTGTCTGGCTCGATCTCCGCATGCCCCCCAGAGGAAGACGTGGAGTTTAGGAGGAGATGCGGAGGGGTGCATAAAAGCGAGATGAGAAGGAAAGGGAAACTAGTTTATTTATAGTAGGAAGGAGGATTATGATTGGCGGACACGAAAGAGGTGATTGATTAGATGATGCGGTGCCAGCTGTGATTAATTCATCCAGCGATCCTCCTGAAACTATGTTATTATCAAAACATTCACTTAATATTTGTATTCAATTTAGATAACAAATCAGTTGAGTGAATAAATCAACGACTCATTCAAAAACAGTTGCTTTGCCACTTGCTCTGTTTCTTAAGGAATCAGCCATCTAAACAAAGATATGAATTTGAAGATGAGTAAATGACTCGCTCGTTAAAACAGTTCTTGCATCAGAATATGCCCAGCTCCTTATATAAAAACGCACGAGAGTAATGCGTCCAAATTAGTGCTGTCAAATGATTAATTGCATCCAAAATAATTTTTGTTTATATGATGTATGTGTACTGTATATATATATATATATATATATATATATATATACATATACATATGCATATAAACATATAAATACATATGCATGTATCTATTTAATATGGAATGATATCCCGGACTTTTTTCAAACGATAGCAAAATTTGCAATTGCATTTGAATTATGTCACAGTTTATGTGTCCATGTATGGAAAACGCAATTGCAAATGCAATTCCTTTTGAAAAAAGTCTGGGATATCATTCCATAATTTAAGAAAAATCCGTTATGTTTACATATTACACATATTTATTTCTAATATAATTTAGCTGAATATAAATATGTAAATATTTATATATATATATATATATATATATATACTGGATATATATGAATGTGTGCATTTATGTATACACAATAATATACACAGAACACACACATATATTGTGCAAACAAAAAGGTTTATTTTGGATGCGATTAATCATGATTAGTACTAGTACTAGTCTAAATTCACTATGTAACAGTACTCAGAATTCCACTGAATTTTGGGCACAGCAAGTGGCTTGCCACCATCTAATGACAGACTCATATTTTAATGTTCCAAATTTAGAATTTGAAGAATTAATCAGCATCATTTATGCAAATACAACTGCAATGTAAATACATTTATGCTACCTCTGAGCTGCATCAAATAGTCTGTAGGCTAAATATCTTTTATTAACATTTAGTAAATCTTGCCTGGGTAGGTGAAAGGCCACGGTCCATCTATGTATCCAATGTAAGCAGTTATACAGACTGCAAGGATGCCATGGAATAGTGTAACTAGCCGACAGTTCCATTCATAGCCACAAGAGCCATTTGTGTAGCACAGCAAAGCATAAAGAGCAATCCATCCAGCCAAGCACGCTCCGACTCCCAGGACCAACGGTGACATCTTTATTCTGTGAACCTAATCAAATACAATGAGCGGTCACATTCATAAAACACTTCAGCATGTTAGATTGCATTCATGAGTACTTACGTGAAGCACCACAGCGCTTGAGTGACTGTATAAAAATGACCCTTTCCCTTTGATTCTGATGTGGAATAAGCGCTAAAACCATTCAAGTATGTCTGAAGGGCTAGAGTGGATTTCACATGAACAGTTGAGAAATACAAGAGTCTGGCTTGCATCTGGGTGTGTCAAAAGTAGACCAAAAGTTACTGTGGCAACCTTATCAACAGCTCTTTAGCCTAATGTAGTCCAAACATCGGACGAGAAGCAGCTGAACTTGAACCAGGTCAATGCTAGGTTACTTTATTTTAACGTATGTATCCAGACGCTGATATAACTTGTATGCAAGTTCGAGAACTGAGAAAGCATTCTTATTCATTGCAGGCTTAATAAGAAACAGTTGATCAAATAAACTCTCAAAAGTTACTGTGGCAACCTTATCCACGGCTCTTTATCCTAATGTTGTCTGAACCTTGGAAGTAAAAGCGTTTAACTATGTCAATATTAGATTATTTTATTAAATACATATCAAAATACAGATATAGACTATATATGTACAATTTCAAACCGAGAAAAGGTTTTAATTCTAAACTATATAAATAATAATAAATATATAAACTATAATAAATAATTAATAAATAAATGCTATATATAGGCTTGAGAAACAATTCTTATTCTTTCTAATTTATAACAGATTCGAACAAAAACAATTATTATTATTATTATTAAAATACAATACAAATATTTTTACTAAAAATTAATTCCCATAAAACATGAAAAAACAGAAGAAGAAAACATCTCATTTTCAATCATAAGAGCCTGTTGCTTTTGGTTAATAAAAAACAAATGAACGAATTAACAAAATGTTAAAAATGTTTGTTTATTATTGTATACATGCATCTTTAGAACCAATTACTGCACTGCATTTATAAAACCTCTAAAATAGTAAAATAATGGGATATTTATATAGAAGGCATCTTCGATTTGAAGTGCTAAATTACTGCTAGAGCTAGATCTTCTTCTGAACTAACACCCTTCATTAAATGAAG